>JAPXFY010000015.1:29110684-29148184 GCA_030674185.1 Monoplex corrugatus
TCTTAGCGTTCACAAAAAAGCGTGATGTTTGTATCACTGTTTGTGATTTGATGATAACTTTAATGTGTATAATACACTTGTTCTATATGTTTTATGGAGTTGCAGAGAACCATTTAATCCTGGAGAAGATAGCTATTACATATGATCAAATGAGAAAATGACCAACAAAATATCATTTGCTTCTATAAATTGTACAGGATTGAGTAATCTACAAAACAGAAGAGATGTTTTTCATTATTTGAAACAAAAACAACATTCAGTATACTAGATACAGAACCGACCATTCAATGAGAAGTTTCGAAATAGAAATAGGCGAAGGTAGCAAAAAAGCACTTTCTGGAAATTCAATAGTCCGCTTTTGAAAGATTCTCAGTATGTCAAAGAAATAAATGATCTTATCGAAAAAATCATGCAATATATGCTTCACTTCAATATGCAAGAGATAACCTATCAAATATCCCAACTGAAGATATGAATTCTACAATTACTGATCAGTTGTTTTGGGATGTATTACTTATGGAATTTCGCAGTAAAACAATTGCATACTCTACTATGTACCAAGACGGTTAATAATTCCCCTGGGCAGAGTTGCTGTTTTGAAATCATTAGTGTTATCAAAACTAGTTCATCTATGGCTCTTGCTGCCTAATCCACCTGACTACATTATTGATCGATTGAAGAAACAAAACCAGGAACTTGAAAACACCCTAGAAAATGGAATAAAATATCTGGAAGCAAAGTTACATAAAAATGAAGAGGATCTCATCAGTTTACACGCCAAAAAAATTGACAGCTAGTTAAATTAAGACTTAAAAAATGATGGGAAACTATATTAGTAAACAAATGACGAAAATAGTGGGGGAAAACGGACTTACTACTAAGAAAACTTGTGATATTTTGAACGAAACAAAACGTTTCTATGAAATATTATACGATAAAAGTTGATTGCAACATTATCGAGACGGTCGACAACTTACCAACATTGTCAGCAAGGAGAAATATCTCTCGATGAAGCGACATATGTTCTAAGTAAAATGAAAAATAATAAAATTCTAGAATCTGATGGCTTTACTTCTGAGTTTTTTTTAAGTCTTCTGGAAGAATCGCATAGGAGGGTTAACTGTACGAGCTCTACATGATATTTCCATAAAGGAGAAATGTCTTCCACTCAGAAAGACGGCATTATTATTTGTATAAACCAAGAGAATACTTGAGAAACTGGAGACCTAGTTCTTTATTAAACGTAGTGTACACCAATTGCAACTGCGTGATTTCTGGAAGAGTTAAAAGGGTACTACCAAAATCAGTAAATGAAGATCAGCAAGAATTTATGACTAATAATTTTTAATAGATACAATACCAGACTTTATACGGTTTGATAAACTATTGTAATTTAAACAAAATCCCTGGCTTGTTACAATGTGTCGACTTTGGAAAAGATTTTGATTCTCTTAATTGGACTTTTATGCGCAGGGTATTGTCTGCATGTGGCTTTCCTAATGACATCAATAAATGGATTGAGGTCTTTTACAGCAGTATTAAGTCTACTGTTCTAGTTAATAGTAATGCATCGGTATGGTTTGGAATAAAACAAGGTTGCAGACAGGAAGACCCTATATCCCCTTATTTATTCATTCTGAGTGCTGAAATTTTAGCACTGATTATCAGAGAAAACAAAACAAAAACTTAAGGAATCGCCATTGGAGAAATGGAATATAATATAGCACAGTATGCAGATGACACTGATCTATTTCAAAATGAAGACGATGTATGTTTGAACAAACCATAACCGTTATAGACAATTTTGTAGAAAAATCAGAGTTGAAAATTAATACTGATAAAATTTTTGTGATGTGGATAGGAAGTATGCTTAATAATGACGTTAGATTCATGCCGCATCTCAAATTTGTATGGAAACATGATAGTTTCAAAATACTCAGCATTTGGTTTACCGGTAATTTAAAGTGTAGTGAAAAGTTGAATTTCGACGAAAAGTTTAAAGAAATAAATGCAATGCGGCCAAGACGGTTACTAATTCCCCTGGGCAGAGTTGCTGTTTTGAAATCATTAGTGTTATCAAAACTAGTTCATCTATGGCTCTTGCTGCCTAATCCACCTGACTACATTATTGATCGATTGAAGAAAATGATTTACAGGTTTATCGGAAACAAGAAAGCGACAGAATACAAAGAACTACTATAGTTCAATGTGTTAAAGATGGAGGACTGGGTGTCACAAATATCAACAACTTTATAAATGGATTAAAGTTCATAAGGCTTAACAGACTTCACAAAACAGCATAAGTGGTAATATATATTTCATCATCTGTATCCAAAAAATGGTACACATAAACCAATATTGTCCAAGTATACGCGCAAAGACAACATCATCATACGAACGATTTTTGGAAGGATGTTTTAAAAACATATCAAGTATCTGGATACAGAATACTGCCCAAATGTTCAGAAGATGTTCTCTCAAAACCTTTATTTTTCAATAATATCAAACTTGTGACAAACAGTGTAAAACATACTGATTTAACAAAGGAATTTATCAAATCAGACACCTCTTCAAGGATACTGGTCATTTTCATTCATACGAAGAATTCATTGAAAAATACAACATAAATGCGAATTTCTTAAATTACTTCAGATACATAAAAATCAATCAACGATTATTTAAAGAAACTTAACATCCCAGTTATTTATATAAAACGCAGCTGAATCCATCTTTTGTCAATGCAATTAATTTAATTTAAATCACAACCAAAGGAACAAGATTATTCTATGAAATTTTAACCAACTACGAAAAGCGTACAAATTGTTGCAATAAATGGGAATTAACATTTGGAGAAGAAATTAATTAGACACGATGCTTTACAAGCTCACAGGGTATTAAAGAAATTAAACTTAAATGGTTTCAGATAGGAGCCATCCATCGAATACTGGCTGCTAACATTGTACCCAAAGAAATAGGCTTAGTACAAAGCAATTTGTGTAATTTCTGCAATCGAGCACGAGGCAATTTGTGTAATTTCTGCAACCGAGCACGAGATAGCATACAGCACTGCCTTTGGGACTGTCAATATATACAGTTATTTTGGAATGAATTTGATGAAACATTTGTACGGCCAAATTACACGAATGTTAACAATTTTAAACTGTCAAAACGAATGATTATATTCGGATTCGATACAACTTTTAAAAAATATAACATTTTTTATTTCATTTGGTTTTTACAAAATGTTTCATTTATCAATGTAAATGTGAAAAACTGATGCCAAATCTACGCATCTTTAGAAAAAAGCTTAAACGGAGATATGACACTGAACTATATGATCAAAAGTAAAGAATGGCCGTGCAAAAGTACGAAACGGACTGGACGTACTATCGCCCAATATTACTTGTAAAGATGGCTAATTTTTTTTTATATATTACGTGCAGCCAGACAATTCTGCAGACTATGACTGGACGTACTGCATTATTACATTTACAACAACTAAGACGTTATACAAATAAGATAACACCAAAAACGTTTGTTGATTTTTTCTAAAGAGTGTGTGTGTGTTTCATACACTCATGCCTTTTTGCCTTACTGTTATTGTTCGTGTCTTTTTCAAAATATTCAAATGTCAGCTTGATTAAAAAAGTTTTTTTTTTAAATATCAAAAGAGGGGTTAGGGATGTGTTATCAGCAGATTTGTTTTCACTTTACAGCGAAACCATTATGAGAAACATGGCAGAATGTTTCGGGAAAAAATTGGAAGAAAAATGATAAACAATATTTGTTATGCAGGTGACACCGTTCTAATTGCATATAATGAAAAAGAGCTACAATACCTTGTAAATATATAGAAACTAAAGCAAATATAAAGGGCTAGAGTATGAAGACTAAAGTCATGGTAATCAGTCAAAAAAAAAACCCAAGAAATCCCCTCACGCAAAGTAACAGTAAATGGAACGTGTTGTTCCATTTGCTGTTACTTTGCGTGAGGGGATTTCTTGGGTTTTTTTTTTTTGACTGATTACCATGACTTTAGTCTTCATACTCTAGCCCTTTATATTTGCTTTAGTTTCTATATATTTACAAGGTATTGTAGCTCTTTTTCATAAGAAGTTTGTAAGTTTAAATCTGGGAACAGTCGTCTCACCAGAGCGCAGATGCACATAAGCAATAATCCAGCAGAATTGGCCAGCACATTGCAGCTCCAAGCAAGACTTGTTCGCTCATGTGAACTAATTGTTTACCTCAATTCACCTGCGTCATCCACACTGGCTCAGATGCTATTTCGCTATATCTCATGCGACTGCTTTTGAGCTTTGCCAGTAGTATGTATCCATCCATTCAGCCAGTCAACATCTGAGACATCTCTTTCACACAAATCCCGCAACAAAGCGTGAACCATGCACACCATGATGGCATGACATTAGACATAAACTTTGCAATATGCAGTGCCACCTTCATCTCTCCTGTTTTCATGCATTGTCTTCAATTTTCCCTGATTTGGTCACGCACCAGTTACATTCCTCAGACGCTTCATGTCCTCTCGCATCTTCACATGACCATGAACAGATCCTGATTTGTATTCTATCACTACCAGCAGGATATGTTTATGTGTGTGACTCTGGCAATCATTATGACTGTCAACAGATGCTACATGACTCCCTATATCGGACTGCAATCACAATCTGAATACCTTGTTCAGTATGCACGAGCGCCTTCATATTCACGAAATTCAGTATGACCTGAATAGTAAATTTACCAACGCCCACACCTTCCTATCTTCCATCAGAATACTTATCAAGATCACAACCTTTCAAATCTACTTGTGCTTATGTTCATTTCCCCCTTACAATTAGATAACAACAACAAAAACCGGGGATATTTTCAAATATGTGTGTGTGTGTGTTCGTTCTTTGATTTAACGTCTGTTCACTATATATATATATATATATATATATATATATATGTATGTGTGTGTGTGTGTGTGTGTGTGTGTGTGTGTGTGTGTGTGTGTGTGTGTGTGTGTTTGTGTGTTTGTGTGTGTGTCGTGTGTGTGTGTGTGTGTGTTATTGCACGGTTCTGACTGGGGGACAATATGGCATCACACAGATGCTACAAAGGTTGGAAATTTGACCAGCTGATTGCTGATAACGCCTGGAAGAGAATTTTTTAGCATTATATTAACCGATATTGTTGTACGGATGTGAAGCGTGGGCAGGCAACACGCAAAGTCAGAAAAAGATTGAGGCAGCTGAAATGTGGTTTCTAAGAAGAATGTTAAGAGTTCCATGGACAGCAAAGAAAACATATAAGGCAGTCTTGAAGGAGGCAGACACAAAAAAGAACATTAATGAAGAAGATTAGGAAACGGCAAGCAACATTTAAGGACATTTTATGAGGCAAGCGAAATTAGAGCACCTAGACACAACAGGAAAGCTGGAGGCAAAAAGAGCACCAAGTAGACCTAGGGAAAAATATTGGACGGACTTGCGGAGTGGATGAAAACAGTGGGGGTGGGAGATCTACTTGCATCGACAAAGGATAAATTCGTATGGAGGGCCATGATCGCCAACGCCATGCGGCAGGGCACATGATGATGATATTGTTTTATCATTGTATCAGCGCATCACTGAACCATTTTTTCCCATCTTAATCCTATTATTATATTCCCACCTTGCTCCACAAAAACTACCCTGATCTTAACGATTTCAAGAGCGACGAACGTTTCCTGTACTCTACGTGCACTTCATTTGCAAGCACTGCCTGAACTAATCCTGATATTTACTGTTATTCCTGATTATTGTTTGTATTTGTTTGTTTTTTCGTGCAGCTTCCTTTTTCACCGATTAGCGGCATGCAATGCTTCACTGATCTCAATATCAATCTAACATGCAATGCTTCATGGATATCAATACCAATTTGAGAAACAGCATAGTTCGTTTGTTCTTCAAATTGTATTGAACTTACATTACCAGTGTACACATCGACATAATTTTCATTCCAAACATTTTTTCTATACGTTATGGTTACCATCGCATCATGATTTATTCTGATTACAAGCCAAAACAACCCAAACGAAATTTTTACGAGTATGTGATCTGATTCTGTCAAATAATCATAATTTGCGTGAATCACACACGAATATGAACTCATCACGAGACAGCACTAAGTAATCTTTAGACTATATCCACGATTTGAAACGAATGTGTTAATCCCTTGCGGTTTGCCATAACACATACCATTGAATATACACATATCAAATGCTGGACTCACATTCAACAATTAACCATACTTTTTCAGCATACCATCTTCAGATCTTCTATCAACCCTTGCTGGTGACTGGTATGCTCAAAAATAAAAAAACACTACTATCTGTTGACAGCTCTACCACTCATATTGCTATGCAATAATAACATGTCTCACTATCAGTTAACAGACAATCAAACAGTCCTCTAATGACGACATGCCCTTTTCTCTGTCAAGATGTGCATAAAAGGGAGAATATTTATGGTAGATAAAAATAATCGTACAGAATATCCTGTACAGAGCCAAACAACATTTTCATCATCATCATTATGTGTCTTGCCGCTTGGCACTGGCAATCATGGCCCTCCATACGAGTCTATCTTCTGCCCCTGCAAGTATGTCTCCCACCTTTCTGTCCTCATCCACTCCGCAAATCCGTCCAAGATTTTTTCCCTGCGTCTACCTGGTGCTCTTTTTCCCTCCAGCTTTTTTGTTGTGATTAGGTGCTCAAATTTCTCTTGCCTTATAAAATGTCCTATAAATGCTGCTTGTCTTTTCCTAATCTTCTTCATTAATGTTTGTGTTTGCCTCTTTTACGACTCATTTGCTTTGTTTTGTGGCCATGGAACTTTTAACATTCTCCTTAAAAACCACATTTCAGCTGCCTCAGTCTTGTTCTGACTTTGCGTGCTGACTGTCCACTCTTCCTATCCGTACAACATGGCCAGACACACTAAAGAAACATTACATTTACCATGACTTTGCGTGTTGACTGTCCACGCTTTGCATCCGTACAACATGGCCAGACACACGAAAAGAAACGTTTTACCAAGATAAAATGAACCAAAACTACAAGACTCGATATCAATATCATCATCATCATCATCAGGTGCCCTGCCGCATGGCGTTGGCGATCATGGACTTCCATCTGTCTCTATCTCTCGTTGCCCCTAGCATCTCCCCCACCCTCCTCGTCCCCAGCCACTCTGCAAGTCCGTCCAGCATTTTCTCCCTGGGTCTACCAGGTGCTCTCTTTCCCTCCAGCTTTCCCCTTGTGACCAGGTGCTCCAAATCCCCCTTCCTCATAAAATGGCCTATAAATGTTGCCTGTCTTTTCCTAATCTTTCTTATGAATGATCTACTTGTGTCTGCCCTCATCAAGACTGTCTCCTTTGTTTTCTTTGCTGTCCATGGAACTCTCAACATTCTTCTTAGAAACCATATCTCTGCTGCTCAATCTTGTTCTGGCTTTGTTTGTTGACTGTCCACGCCTCGCATCCGTACAACAGTATTGGTTCTATATAACATTCAAGAACTCTCTCCCTGATGTTGATTGAGAGGCATTTAAAAACATCAAAGTTGCAACATGGAATATAAGAACACTGTTGCAAAAGGGTAAATTAGAAAATATCAAGACAGAGATGGAAAGACTTAACATTGGTATTTTAGGACTAGGGGAAGTGAGATGGAAGGGGGCAGGCATGATAACATCAGGAGAATACACAATGATATTATCTGGTGGTAACTCACATGAAAGAGGAGTAGGCATCATGATGGACAAAGACAAATCAAAAGCAGTTAAGGGATACTGGGCTGTGTCCGACAGAGTTTTTATGGTTAAGTTGGGAGGCAAACCATTTGATATCAACATCATTCAGGTGTATGCACCAACATCCGCAAGTACTCAGGAAGACATCGACAACTTCTACGAAGTATTAGAGATGGCCAAAGTCCAATGTAAATCGCAAGAAGTTACTGTAATAATGGGAGATTTAATGCTAAAGTGGGACAGGGTAGGGTGGAGGATATAGTTGGACCTCATGGCTTTGGTACACAAAATGAAAGGGGTGAGAAACTTGTAGAATGGGCACAGATGAATGAGTTTATAGTAGGAAACACTTGGTTTGAGCAACCTAAAAGAAGAAAATGGACTTGGATGAGTCCAGGAGATAATACCAAAAATCAGATTGACTACATCCTGATCAACAAAAGATTTAGAAATTCTTTACTGTCAGCAAAAACACTACCAGGCGCAGACTGCAACAGTGACCACAATCCTGTAGTGGAAAGATTTAGACCGAAATTGAGGAAAAGGAAACAGACCAAAAACAACATCAAATTAAACCTTGGACTCTTAAAGACAGATGAAGTGATGCGTAAATTAATGTACATGTTCAAAACAAATTCAGTGCTCTGGAAGACGCTGGTGACAGTGAGAAACAATGGACAAAGTTGAGGAATTCGATAAATGAAGCTTGTGAGGAAATCCTTAAGGCAGATAGAAAATCAAAAAAGAACTGGATGACTAATGAAATTTTGGGCTTGATGGAGGAAAGGAGGAAGGCAAAGAGAAATGAGGAGATCTACAGGAAGATAAACAAGGAGATCAGGAATAGGTGCAATGAAACTAAGGAAGCTTGGCTGAAAACAAAGTACAAAGAAATGGAAGACCGACACAAAACGGATCCTCAGGGTATGTACAGACGAATTGAAGAAATTGTCCACAGGGAAAATACATGCACATCAACTGGTTGCTTGAAATCGAAAAATGGCACGCTTATCATGGAAAAAGACAAAATATTAGACAGATGGGGAGAGTACATGAAAGACCTTTTTGAGGATGACAGAAACGAAGAACACATTATAAAAAAGAACTTTGAAGGACCACCCATAATGAAAGATGAAGTTAGAGCGGCACTGAAAAAGATGAAACCGGGAAAACCCCCAGGACCAGACAACATTACTACAGAGATGATTGAAGCCCTGGAGGAATTTGGCATAGAAAAAAATAACAGTCCTCCTAAATGAAATTTACGACACTGGAAAAATCCCCAAAGATATGTCAAAATCAATTTTCATTGCTCTTCCAAAGAAGACAGGGGCTATAGAATGCAAACTCCATCGCACAATCAGTTTGATGAGCCATGTAACAAAATTCCTGTTAAGAATAATCATGATGAGGACAAGGAATAAAATCAAAAGAGAAATAGCAGAAGAACAGTGTGGATTTGTGGAAGGGAAAGGAACTATTAATGCCATATACATCCTAAGAACTATCATAGAGAGGTCAAATGAGATGAATAAGGATTTGTATTTATGCTTTGTTGACTATACCAAGGCTTTCGATTGGGTAAGACATGATGAATTGATCAACCAACTGGAGAGACTCAATGTTGATGGAAAAGATCTACGAATAATCAGAAATATGTACTGGGAACAAACAGCTGCAATGAGAATAGAAAACAATGTAAGCTCTATCCAAAACATCAAAAGAGGAGTCACACAGGGTTGTGTTTTGTCATCAGATCTGTTGTCACTTTACAGCGAAAACATCATGAGAAACCTAGAAGAAGACCCTGGATTAAAAGTTGGAGGGAAAATGATAAACAACATTCGATACGCAGATGACACCGTGCTAATTGCAGAAAGTGAAAGCGACCTACAAAACCTTGTGAATATACTAGAAATAGAAAGCAAAGGAAAGGGGCTGGAACAAAACAGCAGGAAGACTGAAGTCACGGTGATCAGTAAAAAACATGAAATCCCCTCATGCAAAATAACAGCAAATGGCACAGCCTTGACACAGGTTGATAAATTCAAATACCTGGGAACGATCATTTCATCAGACGGCACATCAGAAATAGCCAGCAGAATCGGCCAAGCCAAAACAGCATTCAAGAAGATATCAATATATTATACGGTAAAGACTAACATGTAACACAACAAAGCAGCCCACAGAACCGCCCCCCTTGTGTCGAAGTTTGAAACCACTGTATAAAATAGTGTGTATTTAGAAAAGATAATAGAGTGGAAATTTATCAACAAATATAGCAACCAAACATGTATGACAGAAAGAACAAACGAATAAGACAGTCATTATTATACAATTTTGGATGTAACGAATTAACATTTCAATGTATACAGGACAGTGATGTAGTCTAATTACATGTATCATTGGTTTTATGAATATCAGATTGCTTGAAAGATCAACATTTTTATCGTAACCCGGTATACGCAGTTTTCAGAACTCGTTTTTTTTTTTTTAATACAAGACACACCCCACTTTCTTGCCCTCCCCACCCTTACCATTTGCTGGTTCTACATCGCATACATTCAGCATTAACACCGGTGTCAAAAAACCCCCAAACATTTCCCTTAAAAAATTCCCTTAAAAACGGACAGGCGAAGAGAGAGAGAGAGAGAGAGAGAGAGTATTCAAGCCATGAAATGAGGTACCGCTGGAATCTCTTGTCATGAGCATATCACATATAAATCGCGTTGTACGCAATTGGAGCCCATGATGGTCTCTTTGCTTTTCTTAAAAATGGAAACTGATATGACAACTATACCACCATTCTATCGATCAGCCTTGCAGAACGATCCTACACAGTGCACGGAGGTTGTTAAAAAAAGCAGATCAAAGACGAGGTGGGAAGAAAACACCAGAGTGCACACAATTTAAGACGGACAGAGAAGTGGTCACGAAACATCCTTGATACACACACAACCCACCCTGTTTCAAAGGTACTTTGCCTACTGCTCACGAGTAAGCAAATAAACGAATAAATGAAAAGATCTTGTCGTTCTCCCATTTTGTGAACCGGAACCCATCAAGACAGGAGTTCAATCAAGACACAAAGTAATTACTTCCCCTGTCAATACACATTTCGTATCATTTGTTCACAAATGGACATACACTCAGATATACCCACTAGTTTGATAGCCCCTGTGTGTGTGAGTGTGAATGTGTGTGTGCGCGCACGTGTGTGTATGTGTGTGTGTGCGTGCGCGTGCGCGTGTGCGTGTGTCTATGTATCTGGGGTAGGAGGGTGCCAGAAGCATGCAGAGTTTTTGTGCCAGAACAAATGAAGCTTAATACAAAAAGGCATAAACCCTGCGTACATACGTGTTGCTCGTCCGGATATTGGCTGTTGTGGCCTTTTTTCCTAAACCCACTTTACCTCGAAACATCTGGAATGAACGAACACTAAATACTTAAAGCATCAGTTATTAAAGAACAACTTTAAATAGTAGTAACTAAGGAGCAAAATAAAATATTGCTGACAGATGCATTACATATGCATATGCATATGCATTACATATTTGCAATCAGTGTACATATAAACAGAATAAATGGTTTTTCTGTTTTATTCAGAGATGTCATGGACGAACACATTTCCTTTCCATCCGTCTTGGATGAAGAGGAGAAAAG
Organism: Monoplex corrugatus; assembly: GCA_030674185.1. NCBI lineage: Eukaryota > Metazoa > Mollusca > Gastropoda > Littorinimorpha > Ranellidae > Monoplex > Monoplex corrugatus. The sequence continues at coordinate 29,122,146 of JAPXFY010000015.1, forward strand.
GGCTCAGGTAAGCCAGACATGCGGAACTGCATAATATTCACCCTACAAGTTTGTTTGAATGGACAAGGCAGATAAGATTCCCTTAGCTCCGTATAGTGTCACGGTATCACCTCTATTTCGTAGTTGACATGTTTCACGGATTTTAGGCGTCGAATATGATATAATTGGCTGAGCTGGCTGTCAAGGCTTATGACGCTGGTCGCAGTGTATCATAAGACCAGTCAATCCACTAATCTGATCGCCCTAACATAAAAAAAGCAAGATTTTGTCTGTGACCACTGTTTGAGAGTATTATGTCTCTGCTATAACATATGAAAAGTATGGAAAATTATGATTAACATTTCAAAATTAGGTCAAGGTGAAGGTCATACTTACCTGTCTCAAAGACCACAACAAATCTTTTTTCCTCATTATTGTTGGCATTTCCTTCTGATTATTCCATCATTCCAGCACACTAAAGGGTTCACTGGTGTTGTTTTAGTCATTGCAAGGCACTATAGAGCCAATAGGTTTATAACATAGCACGCCTCGGAACTACATGTCACAATTGATTTCTGCTTTAGTCTATAGTAGGAGCTTCATGTCATGTGATGATTCAAGACATTACTTTGTTGTAAACACTTTCAAAAAATCAAAATTTCCTTTGAATAGGAGTGCATCGAGTATTTGTCCTATGAAGTGGCACTGCATAATATGTGGGACATGTCCAAAGAATGAATGTTTCACATTTATCAAAAAATCTCCAGACGCTAGCAAATACTTTCTCCTATACTGCAGATACTGTATTGAAAACAAAACAGCACACACACGCATAATCTGATTATGTACACACAGATGGGTCGGCGCCAAAATCAATTCAGTCTTATCTTATATGTAAAGAAAAAAAATCCATGAGCATAGTGAAGAAAGATTACAACGTGTATTGTAGAGAACAAGCCACCATTCTCCGACCACTGTCTCATTTACGGGAGCTTTCCCATGTTCTTGATCCCAGCCGTCTGACCACATGACAGTCGCACATTAACAATGCAACCCATGACATTCACTACAAGCAGAGGAGCAGCTGAATCCATGTTTTCTGCATCTGCAGCGCTCTGTATCACAATCAGCTCCGCAGTTACATTGAATAACTGACAACAATTTCAAAGGAAAAGGTAGAAGATCAGTGGTACAAGTACACGGAAGAGTCCAGTGGTTTTCCAGGCCCATTCATAAGGGAGAAGAAGATCATTTCCTGGCCACTCTTGCACTTGGAGATATACACGAAGACTGCGGTATCTGGCTGCTGCAGAGATTGGATGAAAACTGTGAACTTGCAGAACCCTTGCATAACCTTAGTGCAGAGCAAGGACAAATTGTATCTAAAGTCATCCAGGTCATCAGCACCTGTGCCGTTACTGTAAGAGATCAGCATTGTCTCCCCAACTTGAACGATATCATTTGGTGAGTTGTCTGAACGGAACACGCTCGCAAACTACTTCAACTGTTCGGACTTTTGGAAAGCATTTCTTTTGCCGACCCCAAAAGGCCTCGTGGCCACTTACAACATGAATCATCATCATCATCATCATCATCAGGTGCCTTGCCACATGGCGTTGGCCATGATGGCCTTCTATCTGTTTCTATCCTTTGCTGCCTCAAGCACCTCTTCCACCCTCCCTGTCTTCAGCCACTCTGCAAGTCCATCCAATATCTTCTCCCTGGGTCTACTTGGTGCTCTCTTTCCCTCAGCTTCCTGTTGTGACCAGGTGCTCCAATCCCCCTTTCCTCATAAAATGACCTATAAATGTTGCCTGTCTTTTCCTAATCTTCCTTATGAATGATCTTGTGTTTGCCTCCATCAAGACTGTCTCGTTTGTTTTCTTTGCTGTCCATGGAACTCTCAACATTCTTCTTAGAAACCACATCTCGGCTGCCTCTATCCTGTTCTGGCTTTGCTTTGTCCACGCCTCACAACCGTACAACAGTATTGGTTCTATATAACACTCAAGAACTCTCTTCCCGATGTTAATTGATAGGCATTTGTTGGTAAGACTGCTTTTCATCTTATTGAATGCTGTTTTGGCTTGGCCGCCAAAACATGAATAGCTACACGAATTTTGCACAAATTGCCCAGGGAATGTTTTGTGTGCTTGATGTGAAACCATTTGGTTGTTTTTGGACTGGGTCTATGGCTTGATTGAAGAAAAATGTCATGATGGTCGTCACACGTATAGTAGCAACGAAGGATCAGGAGGTCGGTGTTATCTCCCTCAACCACGATCACCGTAGAACTGGAACTGTCCAGTGCTTAACCTATGATCATACAATCTGCGTATCCATCAGTACAAACCGTTGTGCAAAAATGTTTTGTCAATGTTCTGCTTAGAAAGTCGATAAAACGATGTTTCTTTTATTTGTTGCTTAGAAAGAAGTTTTTTCATATTTATAGAATCAATTGTGATGTGAACACTTCTTAGATTTCCTGTTTGATCTGCTTTGATGGATGGTCCCGAGAGGTAGTCATCAAACACCACAACAGCATGCTGGTACTTGTGTGACACAGACTGGACACGTAAGACTGCATGATGGAAGCAAATGCTGAACCTCTCGACCAAGGTATCTGCTGCAAACGAGTCCCTCCATCATGGATATACTGGACATGACCACCAGCAGGTGGATCAGGAATCCCATCTTGCGCAGATTTTCACATCTTATTGGCAAGTTGTGACCTGTTTGCTTGTCTTAGGAAAGTCAGAGTCTAAAAAAGACATGAAAACTGGCTAGTTCGAACTCAAAGATTTCCCTTTTGTTTTCATAGATGACACCAACTGCTGAAACACGGCACTGAAATAGTAGCCGTAGGTTTACATTCACTACATCTCCGTCAATATTTCCAGCATTTCTTGATGCCATGGCCATGGTGACAGCGTCTCTGGACTTTCAAAGTCGTACTCCGAGATCTTCTGCCAGACATCTTTTTCCAGAACAGTAGTGCCGATTTCACGAGCAATACGTGCATTTACATGAGGCAGCAACATCATCTGTGGCAATGTTTTTCAGATCTGGAGATTCGTTGAAAGGATCTTTCTCCTCCGAGCAGCAAACCATGATCTCGGTGTTCTTTTCGTCTGTGTCCCACGAGAGACACTCATGTCTATATGCTGCTCGCTGAATGTGTACTTAGAGTCTGTAAACTATTGCATAGCACTGTTGATAAAGGCACGGGCAGGCATTGCAAAGAGGCGTGTAGCACTCTGTGACTGTCACGCCTCGAACTTGGGTCAGCCCATCTGCTGTCTTCAGATTCCCATCAACACCTACTCTATGACAAGATCACTGGAAAGACCAGCCCAATAACGGTCACTTTGTAATTTTCTGTACACCTCAGGATAAGACTCCGGAAGCTGCAACATTTCCTGTGAATACAGGTGAAGCTATTTCGTGTATGTTGTGTCTGGCAGCTGTAAAGAAGGGCATCATTTCTTGAACAGAACGAAGGTGCAAACCCCAATTTCCTGTGCGTTCAGCTTTTATGAAGAGTTGCAGAATGTCAATAAGTATGCCAACCATAAAGCAGCAGAAGCATGTTCTCTCAACGACGCTTTGTTCTTTTTCAGTCTATTTGCAATTGAGGAAATTACATCCACAGCTAGCACGTTAGAGACAGCGATTTTCCCATCAAGAAGCTTGTCAAAAAGTTGTGCACCTTTAGATAGATGTTTGGCTGTAGTTTTTTCCCGACGCTCCACAAATGTCCATTGTAGATCGAGTAAACCTTGAGACTAGGCTTGTTCAAGAACATCTTGTAGACCACTGCCCTCCATCAGATGACCAATGGCCCCCCCCCCCCAAACCCCCCCCCCCAACTCATCTCAGTTTGGAAACCTCCTCGTCTGGCAACTACAGATTTTAAAGGAATGCCTGCAAGTACATTTGTAATCATTTCTTGCGCCTTCCAAAATAATGGCTTGTCAAATGTCACAACTACACATGTATGTTGACTTATGCCTCTCTGTCTCCTTAGCAACAAATAACAGAGTGGAATATTTTCAGGTCATGTCACTTGCGTTCAGATCAATCAGTGGCAAAAAGAAAACACTGGATTTTCCTGGATGAATCTTTGTGTGTACAGCTTGCATCATTCCCAACCACGATGGTCTTGAAGATTTCAGAGGCCATGACATCTTCCAGAGGACGTCAACCTGCTAGGATGGGTCAAGTGAACGTAGTTTCTCAATTTTGTCAAAAGTCGTCTCCCCGAAACCCTCAGTTTTTGATTGGTAGTACACAATGTCAATGCGAGGCTTTGACATCCTCAGAAGTGACCTTAGGTCTTTGAATAGGTTTTGTTCTTTTCGTTCCATGAAAAGTATTCTGACCACACCCAATGTGCATGAGTTACGATCAACATTGTCAGCACATACTGAACAAATGAATCAAAAGAGTCAGTATATCCAGGAACGTCTGTATCTTATGATATTGCTGCATTGGCTTCAAATCTTTTCACCTATGTATATGATGAAGAGAATCCCATAGCGTTAGTACATCAGTAAGAAACACTGAACAAAAATGATGATGCATTTGGATGCCAAGTCCAATCTGCAACGCAGCGAGAACAACTATTGGACGTTGTTCACAACGACCTGCACAACTTGGTATCAGCGTCCTTTTCATTGGATATTGTGTGCAGAAAAATCTGAAGAGACCGGGAGACAAAATCCAGATTCCTTTGTACAAATGCTATGTCACCTGCATATGGACAATGATGACTTGCTGTGGTGGAAGCATTGATGTCATATTTGATCATTGCCATAACAGCTTTCACCATCCACAGCATTTCACATTCGTCATCAAGTTCTTTTGGAGAGCTGTAAAAATTATGGAGAAGTACTTTGGCTGTTACGCGAAAAGAGACGACATTCGCTTTTCTGTTTATCTCTGTGATCAAGATCTTAACCCCAAGTTTCTCTAACATTTGTTCTTTCCTGTGTTGCTTGGAATAGGCCACTCCATCTCCAAATTCGAAAAAATTGTTTGACCAGCTCACCAACAGTGAATTGTTCATCGTCATTCTCTTTAAAAAAAAACTCGACTGTTTTTTTTCAAAAGCACCATTCCTTTCTGAGTTTTTCAGACAATCACCACAACGTGGTTTCTTAGTTACCGATGATGAAGCAAAATCCACCTGAAAACTGATGAAGCGTCAAATATTCATCAGGGCATTCTAACGAGTACGTTCACTGATAATAATAGGACAGTTATGCAGATTTGCGTTCCTATGTTCAAAGACCAGCTGTCATGAGGGCTTGACATTCTAACGTCAGGACACCTGTGACCTACACAAACTGAAGACCCGGGACTTTTTTTTCATATCAGTCGTTACTGACCATGTACACAGTGCCGATGGATCATCGATGGAGGGATGATTTCATGGTTCCTTTGCTGACGATGCCCCTAGTGGAAGAGCTGTTTGTATGACCCATAAAGCCCATGATAGAACAGCCACGCAATTCACAGCCAAAAGATGCAAGAAATCTTTATTTTCCATTAAATGATTGCACACCACACCTTACCGCTAGCAGTGTTATGATCTGGCGGAACAGTTTAATGAAACACTCGAACAGACGCTCACTATCCTGTACAGGAAAAACCGGAAGAATGAAATCGTTGGATTCCTGCTCTTCTGTTTACTTACCATGAAAGCTGGTGGTTTTCTCCATCTGAGCTGCTATACGGCCAAAGCATCAAGAAAACTATTCCCGTGTCTGCCTCCATCAAGACCGTCCCGCTTGTTTCCCTTGCTGTCCATGGAACTCTCAACATTCCTCCCAGAAACCACATCTTGGCAGCCTCAATCCTGCTCCGGCTCCGCCTGCTGACTTTCCACGCCCCACAACCGTACAACACCATCGGTTCCATATAACATTCAAGAACTCTCCTCCCGATGCTAACCGATAGGCATCCGTTGGCTAGAATGCCTTTCATCTTATTGAATGCTGTTCTGGCTTGGCCGACTCTGCTGGCCACCTCCAATGTGCATATGCCGTCCGGTGAGACGATCGCCCCCAGACATTCAAACTTATCAACCTGTCTCAAGGTTGTGCCGTTTGCTGCCATTTTGCATGAGGGGATTTCATGTTAGTTACCGATCACCATAGCTTCAGTCCTCCTGCTATCTAGCTCCAACTCGTTACTTTTGCTTTCTATTTCCATTATACTCACAAGGTTTTGTAGGTCCTTTTCATTTTCTGCAACTAGCACGGTATCATCTGCACATCGAATGCTGTTTATCATTTTTCCTCCAACCTTCAATCCATGGGGTTCTTCTAGGTTTCTCATGATGTTTTCCCTGCAAAGTGAAAACAGATTTGGTGACAAAACACAACCCTGCCCGACTCCTCTTTTGATATTTTGGAAAGAGCTGATATTTTCTATTCTCATTGCAGCTGTTTCTTCCCAATACATATTTCTGATTATTCGTAGATCTTTTCCATCAATATTGAGTCTTTCTAGTCGGCTGATCAATTCTCTATGTCTTACCCGACCGAAAGCCTTGGCATAATCAAAAAAGCATAAATACAAATCCCCACTCAGCTCGACGGACCTCTCCATGATAGTTCTTAGAATGTACATGGCATCAATAGTTCCTTTCCCCTCCACAAACCCACACTGTTCTTCCGCTATTTCTCTCCCGATTCTATTCTTTGTCCTCATCATGATTATTCCTAGTAGGATTTTTGTTACATGACCCATCAAGCTGATTGTGCGATGGAGTTCGCATTCTATAGTCCTTGTTTTCTTTGGAAATGCAATGAAAATTGATCTTGACACATCTTTGGGGACTTTTCCAAATTACGGGGACTTATTTTTCCACCACCATATTCCTCCAGGGCATCAATCATCTCTGCAGCAACATTCTCTGGTCCCGGGGCTTTTCCTGGTTTCATCTCTTTCAGTACTGCTCCAACCTCATCTCTCACCATTGGTGGTCCTTCAACGCTCTCTCCCACAATGCGTTCTTCACCCTTGTCATCTTCAAAAAGGTCTTTAATGTACTCTCCCAGTCTATCTAATATTTTGTCTTCTTCCATGATAAGCATACCATCCCTCGATCCTAAGCAACCAGTTGATGTGCATGTCTTTTTCCTGTGGACAATTTCCCCAATTCTTCTGTACACACCCTGAGGATCCGTTGTGTGTCGGTCCTCTATCTCCCGGCATTTTGTTTTCAGCCAAGCTTCTCCATCCCCATTGCACCCACTCCCGATTTCTTTGTTTATCTTCCCGTATATTTTCTCCTTTCCTTTTGCCTTCATCCGTTCTTCCATCAAGCCTAGAATATCTTTTGTCATCCAGTTCTTTTTTCCCTTTCTATCTACTCCAGGATTTATTCACAAGCTTCACTTATCGAGTTTCTCAACTTTGTCCACTGTTCCCCACTGTCACCAACGTCTTCCATAGCACTGAATACTTAAAAACAAAATACGGGAAAGAAGCAGATCACTCCAAAACAACTTTGAATGTGCAAAAAGGTAGTTTTCAGTGGCGTGTAATGCCCTTCAGAATGTACGTCAGGCGCCGTATTCATGAGAAAACTCCTCCAACTACTCAACAGAGATGATAAAAAAATCATTGACTACATCATAACAACATATGTAATGGAGGAGGAGCATCTGATCATACTACCAAGAGTGTTCAAACTACTAAAGGAATTTTGGCTCACAACTCGTCCATCGAAATGCGAGTTAGGCTGTAATGAAGTGTCTTATTTGGGGCATTGGATAGGAATACGATTTAGGCTCTGATGAGGTGTCTTATTTGGGGCATTGGATAGGAATACGATTTAGGCTCTGATGAGGTGTCTTATTTGGGGCATTGGATAGGAATACGATTTAGGCTCTGATGAGGTGTCTTATTTGGGGCATTGGATAGGAATACGATTTAGGCTCTGATGAGGTGTCTTATTTGGGGCATTGGATAGGAATACGATTTAGGCTCTGATGAGGTGTCTTATTTGGGGCATTGGATAGGAATACGATTTAGGCTCTGATGAGGTGTCTTATTTGGGGCATTGGATAGGAATACGATTTAGGCTCTGATGAGGTGTCTTATTTGGGGCATTGGATAGGAATACGATTTAGGCTCTGATGAGGTGTCTTATTTGGGGCATTGGATAGGGCGAGGAGAGATCCGTCCAAAAATGAACAAGATTTAGAAGATCCGAGATGCACCCAATCCGAGTCGAAGAATAGATCCATATTTTTTATGACTTCGTAGGTTTCTAACGGCGGGTCGTGCTCCAATTCTCAAACATTGCTCTGCCATTGACTGATCTGACCAAGAGGAACAAGCCTAGAAAATACAACGGTTTGGAAAGTACAAAGAGATTCGACTTGTTACATGTGTCAGTAAGAAATTCCTTCCAGCGAAAAGAAACCACCCCATCATTAACAAGGAGTGCCTTGCACTCGTGTGGACAGTTCATAAGTTTGAGATTTACCTGCATGGTACGGAGTTAATCATTCAGACAGATCAATTCTGCTTCAGTAACTGGAAAGAGTGGAATCAACCAGGGCTAGGGTAATTTGGGGCCTCCGCGGCTGCAATTATTTCAGGCCTTCACCGGATTGGAAAATGTTGCAGAAGACATCCTCAGTCGCATCTGGTGATATGTACTAAAGCCATAACTGTCAGTTAGACAGCTGTAATTCGTACACGCCAGGCATGGTCAGGTTGTTTGAAGTAATGACTTTGTACATACCCTAACTGCAACACGATCATATGTTACAGCATGATATTACCACAAATCAGCTGTGTGACTCCGTCAATGATGTCAGTGAAGTAAGGTTCTACCTATCTCGTAAACGAAACAGAATCGTGGATGATCTGTGTTAAGATATCCTGATTACAAAAGGTATCCTAATTGCAACATGCTCTGTTATTACAGTATTGGCACATGATCTTTGGTGTTTGTGTTACACACACATAATCGCATAACTGCTACTGAGTTTACTTCAGAGGCTTCCGTTTGACAGATCACAATGGCATATGTATCTGCTAGTCCCAACACGTCATCACAGGTCTTCATATTTTTTCCGGTACAGGAACACAACATGTCCGCACCACATGACATTTGGTTTACCGAGCATGGTTTAGTACGTTTTGACCACATACACACACAGTGCACATGCTGCTGGACTTTACCAAGGTGGCCGCAATCCTATTTTTCAACAAAATTTTGTCCATCATCTGAGAGAAAGGGCTTTTTTCTTATGTCCCTTCTTTCATCAGTTTACCTAGTTGTTTATTATCTCCGTTACTCCCAAAGAAAAGTCTTCGCCCATGAAAATCTTCGTACCCGTCAATTTCTTGATAATCTTTAAAATGTTTTATCTTTATACTGTTACGATGTACAGTGAGGAAAGAATCGGGTTTGGGACTGAGACGATGTATCCAGTCAAAACCAACACCACGAGAATTCTAATTTATCGATTAGAAGATTTTTAAACCAAAGTTCATAACATTCATTCAGTTTGTTTTTTACACTCCATAAAAGTTTCAGTCCTACCTTTCCCAGGAGTGTTGCAAACTGTTGTTTTATGTCATTGACATCTTTTTGCACAGCGTCAAGCTTACAATTTATACGTCATTTCCGTTCCCAGCACATTCAGTTTGTCCATGAGAGATCTGCCAGACTGAAGTCCTGGGCTGCAGGTGACAGATGATCAGGAACAATGAAGTTCTGGCAGCGCCGATCCTGGTTTGCTTCATATTGTTGGTCTCCTTTCCCACAGGCCATATACGAGCATAAAATCAGCACAGTGCCCCCAAAGCAGTAGGCCAGCACCGTGTCGAAAAGGAAAAAATGGATTCCGTTTTTGGGAGGTAATACTCGTACTTTCATGCTTGCCCTTTCAATGGCCCGTTTCGTCCTGAAGTAGATGAACGTTAACATAAAGGCGCCACACTTGTCTTTAAAGTTCACAGCCGATGCAGGTCACAATACATACAATGCCGGTAGAGGGGTGGGGTGCAGGTAGGAAGGGAGGGATCTTTTCAACACATGCCACAATTTAAAAAACAAAAATTTAAAGCTGAAATTACACAAAACAAGTACAGATCAAATCACACAAAAACAATCATTCTTCAAAATAGTCTACACAGTTTTACATTAAACATAAATACAATGTACTAGTTATTGACTCTGGTAACCTTCAGTCTAAATGTTTATCATTATTCCAGATTCATCATATTTTTCAAGTTACCGTTTCCTTTCACTTGTTGATTGCATGAGAAAATAACAATGGACGCATTGTTTCCGTGGTTTAATATTTGATGCTTGGAACAAACCGTATATTTGTACTAATGCAAAATCTTTAAGGAATTGAACTCTGAAATCTGTATGTGCAGGACATTCATACAATAAATAGTGTTTTCACACACACACACACACACACACACACACACACACACACACACACACACAACACACAGTGAAAGACTAACACTGAGAGAGAGGGGGAAGGGAGGAGAGAGAGAGAGAGTGTGTGTGTGTGTATGTGTGTATGACAGACAGACAGACAGACAGAAACAGAGGAAGAAAAGCCAACCTGTCCCTTGATGTGCTGCTTGATGACGTCAATCTCTTCGTCACTGATGACGTCATAGATGAGGGAGGCATATGGTTGCAGGGAGAGAATTTCCTCCTTATACGTCAGGTAGGACAGGACAAAAGCCCGTTTGTAACGGCAAACGTGTATCGGCTCAATTTTTGCCTGCACAGGATTTTCTATCTATTTTGTACAATTTTACTGTGACATGTATCATCATTTCATAGCCCTATGATTATCACGTATCTTGTTGAAGGAGAATAACTACCAAGGACTGCATTGCCAAGTAATGTATATTATTTTATTGTTTCAGCCCCAAAAGAGAGAAAAGAGAGTCATTTCCCATGTAATAGTACGAATAGACAGAAAGACAAAAACAAGCAGACCAAACAGACTTTTTACTCGACAAAATAAACTGTCTGGTCTAAACTACAAACTTCAGACTTCAGATTTCATTATACTTTTTCATTCAAGGATAGTAAGTAGCATTAGGTCCCAGTGGACCTGTCTTGCAGCTAGTCTTCGCTTACTCTACACACAAAATATGAGTATAATAACATGAACCATAACACAAAAGCATCTGTCTTATCTTGCCTTGTTTGCTGATTTAAATACCCAATCTACTCCTTTACTTTTTGTTCTTTGTTTTTCTGAGCTGTAACGCATGAAATGTGAAACAATATGTAAATGCGAATTGTGATACATTACTGACTTATGCACACATATATGTATATATGTGTATATATATATATATATATACACAATATGTATATATGTATGTGTGTGTGTGTGTGTGTGTGTGTGGTGTGTGTGTGTGTGTGTGTGTGTGTGTGTGTGTGTGTGTGTGTGTGTGTGTGTGTGTGTGTGTGTGTATGCCAATGGCTTCAGCGCTTTACAAAAGCACGAGAGACAAAGGCAGACATATGTAAATAATAGATGTCAACCCTTTACTATAATATCAATAACAATAACGTAATACTATCGCTGGTAGTTGTATTGATATTTTATTGAAAAAGTAAATTACAGACATAAAATCAAAGGAAAAGAAATAAGTAAAGAAGCATTAAAACAAACAAGGGAATGAGGGAGGATGGGAGGAAGACACCATCAACAAACGTAATAATAGAAATAGAATAACTAGAACACATTCCATATCACAGAGGTATAATATTACAAAAAGGATTCTAATAAGATATGAATTTCCATCCATCTATCTAACTGTAAAAAGGATTCTAATAAGATATGAATTTCCATCCATCTATCTAACTGTCTATCCATCTATCTATCTATCTAGATTATCTATCTATCTGTCTATCTGTCCATCTATCTGTCTATCTATCTATCTACTACCACACACACACACACACACACACACACACACACACACACACACACACACACACACACGCACACACGCACACACACATGTTATGAATTACTAACATAGAAGCACACGAAGAGAACAAAATGAAAGAAGCAAAAACAAGCAAACAAACAAACAAACAAACAAACAAACAAACCGACCAACCAACCAAACAACAACCAGCCAACCAACCAACCAAACAACCAACCAACCAACCAACCAACCAATTGGCTGAGGTGGATGGATGACATAACTCTAACGCTGTGATAAGAATAGGTGTAAGCAAATTATAAATGAATAAATACTATCGAATTGAAATACAGGAAGGGAACCAGAAAAAACACGAAAGAAGAATAAGAACGCGTATTTAATACAACAAGACAAGACAGGTGCAAATTTTCGGCCAACTGGCCTTTGTCAGGCGTAAGATTACAAACAAACAAACACCAGATACAAAAATCAGGAGTAAAAGACTGAAACTTCCCTGCTGCTTGGTCCAGTGTAAGAAAAGGAATTAATGCATTCTACATTTTTTATTTTATGACCATTGTTTTGTGAAATTATAATAGGCACAATCTTATTATAATTTACACATATATCACGCCTAAACGAATATTATCCATCAAGGAATTTCACTTACTTTTTGTTAGGCCTGATCGGTTCAGCGAACCCTCGTCAGACTGGTGGGCAGAGGCTTGTTGTAGAACTATTCAGCTGTGAGAACACTTCTCACTATCCGTGTGTGACCCCATTCTGATTTTCTGTTCATCAGTAAGTTGCTTGGAGCGTTGTGTATTTGGACTGCTTCACTGATTTGTCGGTCCAATGCACTTTTATGTTTGCCTGTCACTGTCATCACAAACTCGGGTGTGTTTTCTTCATGTTTGTGTGTAGTATTAACATGTCTATAGAGGACTGAGTCATTATCTTTGTTCTTATAGGCTGCCATGTGTTCTAACCCCCTACTGTAGCCATTACAGGCGGTCTCTCCATAGTAAACAGATTTACATTTATCACACACTATTTGATATGTGAAATTCCTTGATGGATAATATTCGTTTAGGTGTGATATATGTGTAAATTATAATAAGATTGTGCCTATTATAATTTCACAAAACAATGGTCATAAAATTAAGTAACGCCTATATGGCTGAAACAAGAAAACTCTCAGCATGGACATTTTTTATTGCATTGCAGATACGTAATCGCATTATCGTAATTATGATTTACATCTTTAATGCAAACAGTGCATCAGTTAGACAGAAATTAAATCATCATTCGCTCATCTGATCAATGCGGGGTGTCTATTTAAGGGCCGTGGATCTCTGCTACTTTTCTATACGCCTCGTCCGTTGTCTTGGGCCTGAGGCCAGTCTTCGACGTACTGTGTAGTATCTGGAGGGCAGTACAGGCCATTACTGTACGTGTGGTAATGGGTATCCTGTGTGTCCCTCACACGGAGCTTGCCCTTGTGGATGTTGGCTATCTTGCCGAGCCCACGACAAAATTCGAGAATTTTCCTTTGACGAGTCGTAAGGTCAGATGCCACTCTGATTCCACCGTACATCGGGATATGTCTCTCGTTTCCTTATCACCCAGTATGAGCCATTTTGTCAGCCCAGCGACAAAACTGCAACAGGACGGGGCGAGGACTGCTTCCATGAGTGCGCGGTTTTCCAATCCTGTATGCATGTACAGTGTCTTCCTTGTATCAGTTTGGTTTGCTCGTGTGACTGTTGAGGACTTCTGTGACGATTTCGGTTGTGACAGTCATCCTCCCATTCTTGCTTAGCCACATTGAGGAATAACAAGTTGGCCTCTCGTTCGTTTGCTGTAAGTTTTCTTTCAAGTTTTTTCATTTTTCTATTCTGTCCATCATTAGTGTGTTGTTATCTTGGAAATCGTCAACTGATTGTTTGTAAAAACGCATTCCCTCAGCTTCCAGACTTCAGTAAAGAACTGTGAAATACTGTCCTCTAAATTGCTGAACTTTTCTTCCGTTTCCCTGTACTGCTGCTGAACTCATTTGTATTTCCTACTGCATCTGTACAAATCGCCAGTCAAGCAAGTGCATGATGCCGGTTCGAGACGTTGAACATTCTTGTTGAGCCATATCTAAAGTGAATGTACTTCTAGTTGATAACTGCACACGCATCTTTTCACAGACAAGGAAGAAAAGAAGGAATCTTCCACTTTATGTCTGTCCACAGTCGCGATTTTAGGCATGCTGGGGGAAAGGGGGGGGGGGGGGGGTCGCAATATCCCTGGGCCATAAGCCGTTAAATCGTGTGTGTGTGTGTGTGTGTGTGTGTGTGTGTGTGTGTGTGTGTGTGTATGAGAGAGAGGAAGAGAGAGAGACGAGAGAGGAAGAGAGAGAGACGAGAGAGAGAGAGAGAAAGAGAGAGAGATACCAGGAATGATGATTTCATCTTTTAAGATTGTAAATGTTTTATACGGTTGGATTATCATGAAATTATATGTATCAAGTGAGATCGTGAAGTCGACGTGTAACGTATATAATGTCAAGTTAAGGACGACCTTGCAAACACGCACGGTTGAGCCATGGCGGAAAACGCAGTGACAAAACAAAAACATCGTTAATTAAATTTTAAATGACACTGCGGAAGTTGTTGCAGCAGACACACAACGATTTGAGGACAGTTTACGTCCTTTGAGAGAAAAGATTTTACGATGATTTTCTGAAGGGGCATTTCAGTAAAGGCCACCGAGTTTGATATTAGCGGTAGAAATCATTGAAATTAAACGAGTCACGGTTGGTGGAGTATTAGTCATGTGAGGGAAGTGATGGAACAGCTCAGAACAATCTCACAGATAATTTGGGAATGTGGCGATTATGTCGGTGGGTGCCCGGGGGGCGGATTATTACAGCCAGAGCAAACTCGTGTTCAGATCATTTTTGTCAGGATCATTGCACTTAGGGAGATTTCCTTCGTGCTCACTTTTTCCCCCATTTTCTACGTCACGTTAAGTCACATCTAGCACAGTTTTTGTAATGCGATGATGATGATGGCGATGGGGTGGTAATCATGACGTTGAGTTCCCATAGACATGGATGAATCCAGGAGACTGTACAGGAAATCAAATTGATCACATCCTGATGAATAAAAGACTTAGAAATTTTTACTGATGGCAAGAACATTACCAGGCGCAGACTGCTGGCAGTGACCACAATCCTTAATGGGAAGATTTAGACTGAAACTAAAGAGAAGAAACTTAACCAAAAGTAACATCAAACTAAATCTTGGACTCTTAAAGACAGGTGAATCAACTCGTGAAAAATTTAACGTTATCTACAAATTTGGTGCTCTGGAGGACATCGGTAACTGTGAAGAACAATGGACAAAGTTGAGAAACTCTATAAATGAAGCTTGTGAAGAAATCCCTAGAGTTGAAAGAAAAGCAAAGAAGAACTTGATGACAAAAGAAATTTTAGGCTTGATGGAAGAACGGAGGAAGGCACAAGGAAAAGAATACAAGATGATACACAAAGAAAATCAGGAATAGGTGCAATAAAGCTGAAGAAATTTGCCTCGAAACGTAGTGCAAAGAAATAGAAGACCGACACAAAACAGATCCTAAGTTTATGCACAGAAAGACTGAAGAAATTGCCCACAGGAAAAGGACACCCACACCAACTGGTTGCTCAAAATCAAAAGATGAAGCGATTATCATAGAAAGAGACAAAAATTAATATTAGATGGGAAGAGTCATTACAGACATTTTTGGCGATGACAAAAAGGAAGAACACATCATTAGAAAGAACACTGAAGGACCATCAATAATGAAAGATGAAATTAGAGCAGTGTTGAAAAAGATGAAACAGGGAAACGCCCCAGGACCAGACAATATTACTACAGAAATGGCTGAGGCTCTAGATGAATCTGATACTGAAACAAAGATTTCATAAATAATGATCATGATGAGGACAAGGAACAGAATCAAGAGAAATAGAAGAACAATGTAAATATTTGTCTAAGGGAAAGGAACTATTAATGCCACATATATCCTGAGAACTCTCATAGGAAGATCAATTAAAATGAGTAAGGATTTATGTGTATGTTTTGTTGATTATACCAAGCCTTTTCATCGGGTAAGACATGAAGAATTGATCAACCCACTAGAAAGGCTCAATGTTAATGGAAAGGATCTAAGAATAATAAGGAATATGTATTGGGAACAAACAGCAGCAATGAGAGTAGAAAATGATATAAGCTCTTTCCAAAATATCAAAAGAGAGGTAGGCAGGGATGTGTTCTGTCACTAGATTTGTTTTCATTTACAGCGAAACCATCATGAGAAATCTAGAAGAATACCCTGGGATAAAGGTCGGAGGAAAAATGATGAACAATCTTCGTTATGCAGATGACACCGATCTACGAGTAACTGCACAAAATGAAAAAGACCTACAAAATCTTGTGAACATAACAGAAATAGAAAGCAGGAATGAAGGGTTGGAGCTAAATAACAAGAAGGCTGAAGTAATGACAATCAATAAGAAACAAGAAATCCCCTCATGCAAAATAACAGCAAATGGCACAACACTGAGACAAGTTGATAAGTTTAAATGTATAGGAACAGTCATCTCACCAAGCGACAGATGCATATTAGAAATAGCCAGCAGAATCGGCAATTAAACAGCATTCAAGAAAATGAAAAGCGTTCATACCAACAAATGCCTATCAATTAACATCAGGAAGAGAATTCTTCAGTTTTATGTAGAACCGATACTGATACTGCTGTACGGATGTGAAGCGTGGACAGTGAACACGCAAAGTCAGAACAAAATTGAAGCAGCAGAAATGTGGTTCTTTAGAAGAACGTTAAAGAGTCCCATTGACAGCAAAGAAAAGAAACGAGACAGTCTTGAAGGAGGCAGACACAAAAAGAACATTTGTGGAACATTAATGAAAAAGATTAGGCAAACACAATGTTACAGATGTCACTTTATGTGTGACTGACAGAAATAGGATGAAAGTAGATTGTGTATATGTAGGTGCGTGTTCTATGTGTTTTCCCCAACCACACACAACCTTTCACTCAGTCACTTAAACAACCTCTGTAAACAAATTAGTATATTTTAAATATTTATAATTAATCAAATATCATCAGTTCAATTTTCATCCAACTGGATCAACAAACACATAAGTCAGAAATAAATGTTCATTGACCACTGTTCAATAAAAAAAGTAATGGGTTTAGGTTTCCGTCCCAAACAGTCTTTTCACAGAAATTCTTTCACTGCATCAGCACTTCAGTCAGTCTGTTTCACAGCATCGAAATCACTGTTCACAATTCAGTTCATCACTCTATATAAATATAGTTACCACACAATCCTGGGGAGTAAGACGAAACAGAGGCGTCAGTAACCGGACACGCCCTCAGCAGGTATTCAGCAGAGTCCTAACAGCTTAGGACCAGGCATCCACCCCTCAAAACAGCAGGTATTCAGCAGAGTCCTTACAGCTTAGGACCAGGGACTGGATCAGGCATCCACCCCTCAAAACAGCAGGTATTCAGCAGAGTTCTTATAGCTTAGGACCAGGGACTGGATCAGGCATCCACCCCTCAAAACAGCAGAGTCCTAACAGCTTAGGACCAGGGATTTGATCAGGCATCCACCCCTCAAACCAAAGTCACGTACGTATGTAGCTCCCTCGTGAGCTAATCAGATCAGACAACTCCCCACGTCAGAAGCTGTAGATAGGAAAGAATTTGCTAAGTACTTCCATCTACAAAATTGTCTATAAAATGTATCGGGTCAATGGCCACACCATATTTTTATATTATATGATTGACAAACGTTTATCCCAAAGTAATATTGTTTGCCTTTTAAAAGTTCGCAGGCAAATTACATTCACAGTGCCATACAACCAATATTCTACACTAACTTCAATTTCCAAAAAAATGACCACTAACTTAGCTTCATATTCATTTAACAAAATAACATCTTACAATAAAGGATTTAATACAAAATTCGCCATTCATGTTTCAAAAGTCCAAACTCTCAATACATATAATTATTCATAAAGTTCACACTGACTGCACATCATTTAAAGATCGAAACCACAAAACAGTAATTCATAAAACATTAAATCAAGAACTACAACTCAATACAACACTTGAATGCCAAAATAATTCACTTCACTTTTACACAACTACGTTTCTTCACAATGTTTACATGTCTCAATTTTTGGTAAATATATCAACAAATCAAAAGATTCACCAACCTGCTAACATAGCAGCTTAAGACAAACAGATTTAGTTCTCTTCAGGTGGCAAAGATATGCGACTGCTCCACCTGGAAATCTCTGTAGAACTGACTTTTTAGTTCACAGATTTTCGACACGCACACAACGCTACACGAATTCCACGCTCCACGCATTCCACGCTCCGTGCACTCCACGCTTTTACTTCACAGCCAATCAGAATAAAGACACCAAAACCAACACTGGGTGCTCCAGTCCACAAAAGCAAAAATGAGCCAAAACTCTATACCAAAAGTGTAAATGTAAAAACAGCACTATGAAAGTATATACAACACATCCGTCACACACAAGCAATATTTATAGGACATTTTATGAGGCAAGAGAAATCAGAGCACCCAGTTACAACAGGAAAGCTGGAAGAAAAAGAGCATTAAGTAGACCCACGGAGAAAATATTGGACAGACTTGCGCAGTACATGTAGATGAAGACAAAGAGAGTGAGAGGTGTACTTGCAGCGACAAAGGATAGAATCATATGGAAGGCAATGATCGCCAATGCGATGCGGCAGGGCACATGATGATGAAGATAGTATGACAGGGCTGTATTCCACGCTTACTATCATAAGATATCCCAGCGTCAACCAGGCTTGAGAGAGAGATACCAGGAATGATGACCAATTTATCTCTTAAATTGTGACTGTTCTATTACGGTTGGATCATCCTGGAACCGTGTATATCAAGATCGTCTGACGTATAACGTCAAGTTAAATGGCGACCTTAGCCTACTGTGAAAAGACGTACGAGTCCCGAAAGACGAAGGCGCGGTGGGGGATGCCACCTGACAGGCTGGAAGTGTTTTCGCTTTCGGACCGATAGATGGCAAAAATGCATTCGCTCAAGCGGACTGTATTGTGCCCAGATGTCACATTTTGATACAACTGTTTTGCTGTCCGCCCCTATTCCCCCCCCCCCCTTTTTTTTTCTTCACATCTGCACAGGAAAACATATTAATATTCACCTCTTGTACTTGATTTTATGAAGAAGTCTACTGACCCTTACGGAAAATGTGAAATCGTTCTCACACTTAGATGAGGGAAAGAAGGCTGGAAGACATTACGAGGCAGGGAGCAGACAGAGCAAATGATCACACACACAAAAAGTCACAATGGCCGTATGAGGGCGGTGGGAAATATTTGGAAAGGATATCGGACAACAGAACTATTTTATCTGTTAGTCTCTTTCAGTCCTTACCCTATGGAATAGATACAGAAAGAAAGAGACAAGACGAGGCAAGAATTATTTATTTCCCAAGTTTCTATATTCACATTGAATTATTTTTTTCATCCAGCCTTGGCCCTAACAGTATATTGAAAAAAGTGTCAAATGTAAACAGCAGTCGGCTTATTCGGAGGGAGGAACAGAGAGGAATTGTGACCTGTCAGGGATACTGACCACTGTGTGATGCTTTGGTCTGAGACACAAACGAGTCATGTTGTGTTGCCATGACGCCACCTTTTGGCTTCCATAAGTCTTGCCGTTCCCGTCCAACTCTTTCTTCAGTTCCAGGACGTCGCCTGCCCGCGGTTCTGCAACATGTTTAACACTGGGAAATTCAAAGTACACAACACACACACACATGAGCGCGCGCACGCGCACACACACACACACACACATACACACAGACAACCCCTTCCCCACACACTGACAAGAGAGCGAGAGAGAGAGAGAGAGAGAGAGAGAGAGAGAGAGAGAGAGAGAGAGAGAGAGAGAGAGAGCTATCTTCCAGTCGATAGGAGATAATTTACCCGACCCTGACCACCTTTAAAATAAAGAATGAGATGGGTAGTAAACAGGCGCTTGGGAGCGGTGTCAGCTGATCACCACCCTGACTGGTCTACTTGCTACACTGCATCCCTTCTCAAGGCATGTAGATATCAGGCCGTTGTAGGTAAGTGCGGTAACAATAATGCTTGGCCACTCCGTTGATCAACTGAGTGTGAATAGATGCATCAATCGGGTGTGAGATAATGAGCCTTATTACAGGCAGTGGTCTGTCAGTTATACATACTTATGCACTAAATTTTCTTCTGCTGAGCGTAGGCCTGTTGCTTTCCAGTTTGCGTTTCTTTGTTACACTATCCTTGTCGACATCAGCACATAATTCGTTGTCTATATTCACCCTGTCTGAATGATTACTTTTGTCTAAGTCATCAGGTGGTGTCTCGATGATTACCTTTGTCTGTGTCATCACGCTGTGTTTTGATAATAATCCTTGTAATAATTATCACACTCATCATCATCATCATCAGGTGCCTTGCTGCATGGCACTGGCGATTATGGACTTCCGTCTGTCTCTATCACTTGTTGCCTCAAGCATCTCTTCCACCCTCCTTGTCCCCAGTCACTCTGCAAGTCCGTCTAGTATCTTCTCCCTGGGTCTATCCGGAGGTCTCTTTCCCTCCAGCTTTCCTGTTGTGACCAGGTGCTCCAATTCCCTTATCCTCATAAAATGACCTATAAATGTTGCCTGTCTTTTCCTAATCTTTCTTATGAATGATCTACTTGTGTCTGCCTCCATCAAGACTGTCTCGTTTGTTTTCTTTGCTGTCCATGGAACTCTCAACATTCTTCTTAGAAACCACATCTTTGCTGCCTCTATCTTGTTCTGGCTTTGCTTGTTGACTGTCGACGCCTCGCAACCGTACAACAGTATTGGTTCTATATAACATTCAAGAACTCTTTTCCTGATGTTAATTGATAAGCATTTGTCGGTAAGAATGCTTTTCATCTTCTTGAATGTTGTTTTGGCTCGGCCGATTCTGCTGGCTATTTCTGATGTGCATCTGCCGTCTGGTGAAATGATCGTTCCCAGGTATTTAAACTTATCAACCTGTCTGAAGGTTGTGCCGTTTGCTGTTATTTTGCAAGAGGGGATTTCATGTTTTTTACTGATCACCATGACTTCAGTCTTCCTGCTGTTTAGTTCCAACCCCTTACCTTTGCTTTCTATTTCTAGTATATTCACAAGGTTTTGTAGGTCCCTTTCGCTTTCTGCAATTAGCACGGTGTCATCTGAATTTTCCCTCCAACCTTTAATCCAGGGTCTTCCTCTAGGTTTCTCACGATGTTTTCGCTGTAAAGTGAAAACAGATCTGGTGACACAACCCTGTCTGACTCCTCTTTTGATGTTTTTGGAAAGAGCTTATATCGGTTTTTATTCTCATTGCAGCTGTTTGTTCCCAATACATATTTCTGATTATTCGTAGATCTTTTCCATCAATATTGAGTCTTTCTAGCTGGTTGATCAATTCTTCATGTCTTACCGGATCGACATTGGTATAATCAACAAAGCATAAATACAAACCCTTATTCGTCTCGATTGACCTCTCTATGATAGTTCTTATGATGTATATGGCATTGATAGTTCCTCTCCCTTCCACAAATCCACACTGTTCCTCTGCTATTTCTCTTTTGATTCTATTCCTTGTCCTCATCATGATTATTTTCGATAGGATCTTGGTTACATGACTCATCAAACTGATTGTGCGATGGAGTTCGCATTCTATAGCCCCTGTCTTCTTTGGAAGTGCAATAAAAATTGATTTTGACGTATCTTTGGGGAATGCTTTTCACCTTCTTGAATGCTGTTTTGGCTCGGCCGATTCTGCTGGCTATTTTTTTTTTACTGATTACCATGACTTCAGTCTTCTTGCTATTTAGCTCCAACCCTTTACGTTTGCTTTCTATTTCTATTATATTCACAAGGGTTTGTAGGTCCCTTTCATTTTCTGTAATTAGCGCGGTGTCATCTGCTTAACAAATGTTGTTATCATTTTTCCTCCAACCTTGAATAATAATTACAATAATAATTACATATAGTGCAAAATCTTGATAAAATCAAATCTAAGCGCTGAACAGACACACACGCACGCACGCACACACACACACCACACACACACACAACACACACACCACACACGCGCGCGCGCGCGCGCGCGCATGGCTATAAATGGGGAGAAAGAATAAAAGCAATGGAAAATTACAGAGAGCATATTTATATACAATTATATATGAATCCAGGGTATTCTTCTAGGTTTCTCATGTTTTCGCTGTAAAGTGAAAACAGATCTGGTGACAAAAACAACCTTGCCTGACTCCTCTTTTGATATTTTGGAATGAGCTTATATCGTTTTCTATTCTCACTGGAGCTGTTTGTTCCCAATACATAATTTATTTCTGATTATTCGTAGGTCTTTTCTATCAATATTGAGTCTCTCCAGTTGGTTGATCAATTCATCATGTCTTACCCGATCAAAAGCCTTGGTGTAGTCAACAAAGCATAAATACAAATCCTTATTCATCTCAATTGACCTCTCTATGATAGTTATCAGGATGTATATGGCATTAATAGTTCCTTTCCCTTCCACAAATCCACACTGTTCTTCTGCTATTTCTCTTTTGATTCTATTTCTCGTCCTCATCATGATTATTCTTAATAGGATTTTTGCTACATGACTCATCAAGCTGATTGTGCGATGGAGTTCGCATTCTATAGCCCCTGTCTTCTTTGGAGTGCGATGAAAATTGATTTTGACATATCTTTGGGGATTTTTCCAGCGTCATAAATTTCATTTAGGAGGACTGTTATTTTTGGAATACCGAATTCCTCCAAGGCTTCAATCATCTCTGCAGTAATATTGTCTGATCCTGGGGCTTTTCCTGGTTTCATCTTTCTCAGTGCTGCTCCAACTTCATCTGTCATTATGGATGGTCCTTCAACGTTCTTTCATATAATGTGTTTTTCGTTTCTGTCATCTTCAAAAAGGTGTTTAATGTAATCTCCCCACCTATCTAATATTTTGTATTTTTCCATGATAAGCGTACGATCATCCTAATAATTACCCCTTATCTAAACCAAAACTGTGTGCCCTGATAATTAACTTAGTATAAATCATCTCACTGTATCCTAATGATTACCCCTGTCTAAACCATGGCATTGTGTACTGATAACATTTGTTGTATAAATCATCACACTATGTCCTAATAGTTATCTTTGCCTGAATCATTACACTAAATCCCAATAATTACATTTGTCTAAATCATTTAACTGTGTCCTGATAATTATCTGTGTCCTCACTGTCCTCACAATTACCTTTGTTTATACCACAACACTGTTCTTATAAATATCCATTTTGTGTAATTACACTGTGTTTTCATGATTACCTTTATCTAAATCATTGCACTGTATCTTAAAAATTACCTGTGTCTTAATAATTACTTTTAATGAAATCACTGCACTGTGTCTTAATAATTTCGTTTGTCTAAATCACTACAATGCGTCAATCATTACATATGTCCTAATCATTACCTCCGTCTAAATCATTACACTGTATCCTAATAATTACCTCTGTCTAAATCATTACACTGTGTCTGAAAATAACTTTTGTCGAAACCATCACATTGTGTCTTGACATTTACTTTTGTCGAAACCATTGCACTGTCTTAATGATTTCGTTTGCTCACATCACAACACTGTATACTAATAATTACCTCCGTCTAAATCACAACACTGTGCCGTACTACTGCCTAAATCATTAAATTGTATTTTAGTGATTTCCTCTGTCTAAATAATTAAATTGCATTTCATTAATTACCTCCGTCTAAATCATTACATCGTATTAGTAATTACCTCTGTGTAAATCATTACATTGTGTCCCGTTTTAATTACTTATGTTTAAATCATTACATTGTGCCTTAATAATGATCTCTGTCTAAACCATTACACTGAGTCTAATAATTACTTCTGTCTAAATCATGACATTGTGTTCTAATAATTATCTCTGTCTAAACCATTACACTGAGTCTAAGAATTACTTCTGTCTAAATCATTACATTGTGTTCTAATAATTATCTCTGTCTAAACCATTACATTGAGTCTAAAAATTACTTCTGTCTAAATCATTACATTGTGTCCTAATAATTATCTCTGTCTAAACCATTACATTGAGTCTAAAAATTACTTCTGTCTAAATCATCACACTGTATTCTAATGATTACTTCTGTCTGAATCATTACATTGTGTCATAATAATTACGATATCTAACTGAATGATTACACTGAGTCCTAATAACTGACTTAGTCTAAACTCATCACAGTGTATGCTTGTCAACATCTTTGCATAAGTCATTACACAGTATCCTAATATTTCATATAAATCTTTGTGTAAATTATGACAATATATTCTGATAAATATCTTTTATAAATCATTACGTAATGTCCAAATAATCATTTCTGTTCTTTTCAGATAAGTTGTTTTAAAATGTTTGTTATCAATTACAATATCATATACATACCAGACCCAAAACACATTTCATGCCAAAGAACGAAAAACACATTTTCTGAAAAAATAACAACAAGCATAAAATTACATAGATAAACAGGCAGGACAAGTTCCAGCATGTCATACAATCAACGATTCACCCATTTACGATTTCAGTATAAAGTATGTTGTACAAAGAAAACAGTACAATTTCATCCATATAACCGAACTGTCCAATTCTTTTCATCGTATCATAATAATTAGTTTGTCTATAGCATTCCAATGTGTCCATGTTTATTTAAATCATTCCAGTATTGAAGATGTCCTAATAATTACATTTATTTTAATCATTCCACTGTGTCTTAATAATCAATTACCTAGTGAGCTGGACAACTTGTACATTTCCTGTGCTTTCGAATGGTTCTGCATCTGAAAATAAGTTTTGTTCAAAGTCACAGAAATGAAAAAACAAATCAATCACAGTGTCAAGCAGTCTTAATAATATGCGGCTTGTCTGACTTACTATTATGGCAAAGAAATCATCTAATACAACTAGACTGACTAGAGACATTAGGAACGTTATTGTGCTTATAAGAAGTCATTACTAGTAATTCCATGATTACACCCAGACATAAAACTAGAAAAGAAATAAATGGAGTAATCTGGAAATGTAACAACTCTTCTTTTTTTTTTCAAAGATAACTTCAATGAAACTAGACAAATGACGGAATAGACTGACAAAAATACACAGCTGTTTGTCTTTGAGAAAATGTGAATACCGACACCGTAAATCCATTTTTCTTTTATTTCAGATCAATTTCTCCTGAGATGTCTCTTATTGAAACCGCCGTTTCAATACATAATGCTTTGCACCATAAACACAGCCGGACACAGACACAAGCACATTATACAGCATAAACATAGCTCATCAAAAATAACTACAGATCATACCAAGAATATTTTTAGTCACATGATAAACATAATCTTTCAGACACACACAATGTAAGCAATCACAGACATTCATCAACACAGTCAAATACATATGTGCACACATACACACCGTAGGTGAGGGGGAGGGAGAGTAAGGGGGGCGATTGGGTCAACCCAGCAATAATACCACTAGTAATACGAAGGGTATACAAGAAAAAAAAACGCAAAAAAATATACATCAGCGTGGGGTTTGTAAATATACAAACGCATAGACGAACACATGCACACATACACACACACACACACACACACACAAACGCGCGCGCGCGTGCACACACACACACATACACACACACACATATATATATATATATACATATATATTTATATATATATATATATATATATATAAATGTGTGTGTGTATATGTATATGTATTGGCATCCGTCTGTCTCAGGAGACAATGGAGATTGAGCCTTGGAAGTCATTCTGCTGTAAAGTGAAAACAAATCTGGTGACAGGACACAACCCTGCCTGACACCTCATTTGATATTTTAGAAAGAGCTTATATCGTTTTCTGTTCTCACTGTTGCTGTTTGTTTCGAATGT
>JAPXFY010000015.1:29150684-29160684 GCA_030674185.1 Monoplex corrugatus
CACACACACACACACACACACACACACACACACACCACACACACACACACACATATAACAGAAGCAGAATACGTACGGTATTTAATATAACAAAATTTGACAGGCACAATTTTTCGACCATCTGGTGTTAGTCAAGTAACCGTTGCGCCTGTTTTGTTTTGTTATATTAGATACGCGTTCTTATTCTATGTGTGTGTACTTCCGGTTCCTATCTGCTTGGTCGCTGGAGTATCATTTGATTCTGACTTGCTTCGTTGACTTGCATTAGACAGCCTTCTACATTGAAGCTTCTCATGACCTGCCAGAGCCTGTAGTGTCGAAATCTTGTCAGTCACTAGTGTTGTGCTATTGTTTCCTTTCTTTGGGAGTGGTATGACAAATAGTATGCTTCAGTCAGTTCTTTGGGCCATCCTGTAAATCTCATCTCTTGAAGTCATTTTTATTTCTGGCCCATTATGCTTGAACAACTCGGAGAGAATGTTGTACACACTAGGTGATTTTCCTATCTTCAAGTATCATATATTCATTCCTGTCTTAATGTATCATATTCCTTCTATCCTTCATATATCGTATTTTTTCTGCCCCCAAGCATCGTCTTGCAATATGGAGGTCTTCAGACCCACACTCAGCGGGACTTGCAGTCACTAATGGATCGCTTCTCCCAGGCCTGCAAAGATTTTGGTCTGACCATCAGTCTTAAGAAGACAAACGTCCTGGGCCAAGACATGCCATCTCCACCAGCCATCACCATTGATGACTACGAGCTTGAAGCCATCCATCAATTCACGTATCTTGGGTCCACCATCACCGATAACCTCTCCCTTGACACAGAGATCGACAAGAGGATCGGGAAGGCAGCCACAACACTAGCCCGCCTCACACAAAGGGTGTTGACAAATCCCAAGCTGACCACAAAGACAAAGATGGCTGTATACAACGCCTGTGTCCTCAGCACCTTGCTGTATGGCAGCGAGGCTGGACCACGCATGCTCATCAGGAGAAAAGGCTCAATACCTTCCACCTGAGAAGCCTACGGCGCATACTCGGCATTTCCTAGCAAGACAAGGTGACCAACACCGAAGTCCTGACCCGCGCTGGCCTCCCAACCATGCATATCATGCTGAGACAGCGTCGGTTGCGCTGGTTGGGCCATGTTCGCCGCATGGAAGATGGTCGCATCCCAAAAGACATCCTTTATGGTGAGCTTGCCACAGGGCAGAGAAACATTGGCCGCCCACAGCTGAGATACAAAGACGTTTGCAAACGTGACATGAAGGCGCTTGAGATCAACACTGAGTCCTGGGAGGACCTCGCAGACGACCGCAACAGCTGGAGAACCACTCTCAAGAAACAGCTGCGGATTGGTGAGGACAAACTGTCAGCTGCTGCAGCAGAAAAGCGAGTTCGCAGAAAAGGGATGACAGCCAACAGACCAGCATCAGCATACACATGCGACCGCTGCGACAGAGACTACCTCTCTCGCATTGGTCTCTACAGTCACAGGCGACGCTGCTTGGTCCAAGCAGACAGCCCATCTAGACATTAGAACGGATGTACTTTGTCCATGGTCAGCCATGACCGAGAGAGACCTACTACATTGTCTTTGGTACTTTTCTGGACTTGTCGAGGATATTGGCGGAGCTGAGAGCTTGTAGAACTAAATTGTTGATGGCTAAAGCTTTGCTGCGATTACACAACAGCCCTTCTGCTTATTTGACTGTTCAAACAAAGTGGAAAAAAGTCGACCAGAAAAAAAATATTACACACACTCGCACACGCACACACACGCACAGTGACACACACACACACACACACACACACACACACACACACACACACACACACACACACACACACACACACACACACACACACACACACACATTAAACCAAAAACAACGCCGCATAATGTGCAGGTTAGTGCTCCTCTCAGAGTTTACTAGGCGTCAAAGTATAGTAGTGTGTGACATCTCCAGCACTTAATGGGGAGACTCAAGGGTTAACACAAGCGAAAAGGCCGGAGGGTATTAAAGGCGAAATAGGGAAGATAGGGAGACGATAGGCGGTAGGAGCATGTTGGTAGCATGCCATATCCAGGTAGTACAGAACTGTCGCAGATCAACATCAGGAGGCAAAGCGTGAACGACGCAGAGCAGTGACTAGCCTCCAAACTCGCATTCATTTACAAATCTGAAATGTTGCTAAATAACGAGCGACAAAACTGTTAAAACAGCCAAAATTCGCTTTTACTCTCCTACGAGTTTTGGATGGTTCCACTTACAAACAATTATGCAGTGTTACAAATAATCTTCCAGCAAAATTAAAATTAGCAGAGTTTCTCTTCTGTTTTCTCGTCTACTAAACTACCGGTAAAATTCTCTAACCTTTTCAAGAGCAAGACGAGCACCAACCCTGAAGCATTATTTGCAGCTGTTTATGAACAACCATTTTCTGGATGGTCTTTTCTTTCAGCCAGTGTCTGAACAGTCTGAAGCTTGTGGAACTCAATACAAAAATTCTTTGAACTTGATCCATTTCCAGCTTCTCCCTTTTTTCACTGTCTTGAAGTACTAACCCCGTATATCACTTCATTTTATTAATGATTCCTTGTCTACTGGTGTTTCCCCACAGATTACAAAATCGCCTTTGTTCGTCCTTTGCTTAACGTCAACCAGCTTAAAACTACCAGTCAGTTTCCAACCTCTCTTTCATTTTAAAGTGATTGAAAGAATTGCCCTCTCTTAGTTTTTTGACAATCTCAGCTCCAGTGAACTTCTTGATCTGAATCAGTCTGTCTACAGAACTAGACAAAGGAAGGTACAGCTTTAGTTAGGATCCTAAATAATTTCTTTGCTGCTCTAGACAGTGACAACCATTTTGTCTCTCTTTAATCTATCAACAACTTTTGATATAATAAACCATGTCATTTTTCTTTCCTGGCTTGAGTTATTGGGAAATTGTAACATGAGCCTCTATTTTCCTTAAACATCTCCAAACGACAGCGTCCCACAAGGCTCAGTGTTCGGTAGACCAGTAATCTGTCACGTGAAAGTTTTGCAGATGAAACTCAAGCTTTATCACTATAGCAATTTGACAGAATTCTACCACTCACAATTGTATAAGTGAACTTTTAAGTTTGGATGAAGAGAATGAACTTTGAAATGATGCCAAGACAGATGCAATGCTCATTGTTCCACCGAAGCTTTAGCGATGTTCTTCTCTTCTATCTGCCATATTCATAAATGGCGCAGACATTTCATTATCACCATATATACGTAACCTTTGAGTCACGTTCGATCGTACACTCTCCTCTAAACAGCACATTTCCAACATTTGCAAAATGGCCTGTTTAGAACTCGAGAAAATCGGTGCTATTCACCAGTATCATTTCACAGATGCAATTTAAACATTTGTTTGTTCCTTTATTTTGCCCCGACTTTTCTATTTCAATGCAAGATGTTGTGTGCAAAGGTTTCAGAAATTCACAATAATGCTGCTGAACTCATTTTCAGATCTTCAGAATATCATCGTAACTCCTCTCTTTTCAAATAATTTCACTAGCTACCTGTTTAATCTTAAATCGATTATCAACTCTCCTATTATGCTTCCCATATGTCTCTGGCGTTCAGAACATCTGCACCCCACGCAGAAAACTTTCCTCCTTTTCTGATTCCAGGGTGTGTTGGTACTTTTGTGTTCCATCTTTTTAAACAATATCATCTGGCCAATAAAGATTTGTTTACCTAGGTCCAACAATATGGAACGTCCCTGTCTACATTACACATTCAGCACGTATCATTTCCTCGAAATCTGTGAAAACTCGTCTTTTTCAAACGTTATTTGTATTTATCTGGGGGAAAGAGAGAGTGATTGTGAGTGTGGTGTGTGTGTGTGTGTGTGTGTGTGTGTGTGTGTGTGTGTGTGTGTGTGTGTGTGTGTGTGTGTGTGTGTGTGTGTGTGTGTGTGTATGTATGTGTGTGTGTGTGCGCGCGCGTTTGGGTCTGTATAGATATGTATGTATGTGTGTCTCTGTCTGTCTGCCTGCCTGTGTGTCTTGCCTGTTTGTCAGTCTGTCTGTCTGTCCCCTCCCTCTCTCCCCCTTCTCTCTGTTGTGTGTACAGGTGTTTGTCTGGGTATACAGGAGTGTGTGTGTATGTATGCGGTCTGTGTGTGCGTAATTGTCTATGAGTGTGCTGTCCAAAATTTCTTTTTTTTTCTTTTCTTTTTTTTTTGACATGACAGAGTGACCCATGAAGTAGGTATTTCTTTCTGATTAGTATTTATTACTTCTTCATCAGTGCATTATTATAGTTCATTTGTTTTCATCATGTCGGTAAGAATTGATACGTATTTACTTGTGTGCTTTTTCCTGTATCATTCATGCTTTAGTGAGGCGCTCAAGGCTCTTGTAAGACGGGGCGCTGTACAAGTAATTGTTACGATGATGATCACTTCGTATGGAGGGCCAGGATCACTAACGCCATGCGGCAGGGCACATGATGATGATGATGATTATGACGATTATGATATGATCATGATCATGAATATCATTATTATTACAGCAAGGGAAAATATCCCTGGTGACCCAGCGCTGGTACGAAATGAAGCTGCTCACAAAAAACTGTCTGGGTACCACAAGGTACTGACGAAAATCATAGAGAAATCAACTTCTTAAAAACCAGTGGCAGCATTGTCTAAAAGGCAAAAAGATTAAAAGAAAAGTAACTATGCTCACAAAGAGGTGAAGGCATCCGCAAAACCATACATTTATATACAAGGAAATGACAGTATTCTCAATGAGGTGAAAGCATGCACAAAGACGTACAAAAAATAACAATACAATGAAGTGATGGTATACACAAAGACAATACAAGTAACAATAAAACAAAGGGAATGTATGCACAAAGACATACAAAGAATAACTAAACAATAAAGTGAAGGTATGGACAGACGTACAAATAGGAAAGATATAACGAATTTGAGGTATGCACAAAGATGTACAAAAAATAATGATATCGTGAATTGAAGGTATGCATTGACGTACAAAGAAATAATGACACAATGAAGTAAAGACATGCACAAAGATGGAACGATGCAATGAACGAAAGATACGCACAAAGAAGTATTGACACAAAAGGTAAGGTATGACATACAAACCAGTCTCCGTGGTGTAGTGGTTAGCGCAGCGGACAACCGACTGGAAGGTTATGGGTTCGAATCCCCATCAGTCCCTTCAAAAGTCACTGATGGATTTTTCGGCTCTAACCGGCTCCTTCCCAGAGTTGGGCGTGCTATGGGCTCATTTGGGAAGACTGGGACCACACAGTCGAGTCTCATCCACTTCATGGATGCGTCATTGAGGGTGTTGCTCAAATCTTGTGACCAGCACCGCGGGTGTCTGTATCTCTCTGGCCTAGTTGACGCCAGGTTATATTATGATAGTAAGCATAGAGTACAGCCCTGTCACGTAGTCTCAGTCTTAGATGGAACTCCATAGCGTCATGATTATCATCCTTATCGGCATAATTATCACCGCATTGTAAAAACTGTTCCAGCTTCTGTGGCCATTAAGGAGGTGGCGTAGAAACTGGGACGAAAAAAATAAAAAAGGAATGACATACAAAGGAGTAATAATGCAATGAAATGAAGATATGGACAGGCGCAATGTATAAGAAACGAGGACACAACAAAGTGAAGCTATGCACAAAGACGGTACAAAGAAACAGCGTAAAATGAAGACATAGTGCAACTCACAAAGAAGTAGGCCCGACCTAGGAGTGAAGCGGCCTGAGCCAAAGTGACGGGGTTGACATTCTGGTCATTAAGAACTCCGGTCATTGCAGGAAACGGGCCATGTGTTTTTAGCAGATGAAGAGCCAGCTGTAGCCATTGGATGCACTCGGGCAGGTAGCCATCCATGAAGGCTTGCCGGCCCAGCAGGTAGGTGTCCAGAGGCTGTAGGGGAGGACCCATGTGACCCGAGTAGTTGCCGGCGTATATGTGGTCAACAGACAGAAGATAGACCCGTTGCAGACGGATCAGAGAGCTGAGAGCGCCATCAAAGTCGCTGTCGGTGGGCAGGCTGGACCACAGTGATGCCATCTCATGAGTCAGGCCTGAAATCATCAGTACACGTGGCGTTTTAACACAATGTGGTACCGAATAAAACACAAACACAGCACACATGTGCCTACAACCATCTCGAAAGTTCTTATGAAGTAGAACGCTACTTGCGTTCAGAAACGTAGCTGATGTAGCAAGAAACTCTGAGGAGAAGATCCTCAGAAGAGAAGCCCCCTTTAAGCAAATAACGGTATTTTGGCCCTAAACTCCTCACACTTTCAGGGATCCGGGCCACATTCACAGCATGACTGCCCTTCTGCAGTCAGCAACTGTTTTTTCTCCACCTGGGTTCGAATCCACACCTCAGAAGTGATCAGGAGCCTCAAGGCTAAGTCAGCCTTGTGACGGATGTCTAAGCCAGTTAGCTGTCAGACTCACCTGCAGTACACTGGAAAATTTTAAGCCATATGAAATTGACTTTTGTTCCTCCTCGAGCAGATCCGGCTGGGACTCTTTTCAGCTGCTTCTGCCATTACCTTTAGAGCTCTGGTCCTCTCCTTCCCCAAAATCGAGACCTGTTTCATGAGGTCATAGGCAGATGTGTCTACCAGCTTCCTTCTACCAACTCCCTAGCTCCAACGTCTATGGCGAAGACTTCGGCTTAAAAGCTGATTTCTTGAAGGTGCTGGCTAGGCTGGCATACTGTTCAGTCTTGTAGAAATAGGCTTCTTCCATTCTACTTTAAAACGGCATGGTGAGATTGATCTGGAGCATTTGTTTTGATGACTGGAAATGTGTACTATATCTGGTCTCATGACACTGTTGCTGACGATTTTTTTCCTTTCTGGGAAAATCAGCTGTGCATTCCCAGTCATCCACCTCATCCAGTAGATCCTGCTTCCACGTCGCAGATGTCACAGATTTTTTAGACCATAGTTTACTGTCCCCTGTTGTGTGGACGGTTGCTGGGACTTCTGGCGGCGTGTTTTTTTCTGGCAGAATGATCTCTTATGTTATTTCTTTAAGGACTTGACCTATGCCTCCAAGTATAATTTTCTCGAATTACTGTTACTTTGCATGAACTCAGGACATGTTCCACTGTTTGTTCGCCCTGCCAATGTGGGCACGCAAGATCATCTGATTTTACCCCATTCATCCACATTTGCAATCAACGGAAGAAGGTCATATACAGATCTGAAGATGAAGCTGTTCCTGAGAGGGGCCATTTGGATTCTTTCGGCATCTTATTCTTTCTTAAATTCTTGTATAACCATGTGTCTCTGTTTTTTTTTCTTGGACTTTAATCACCATTCCTTGTTTGTTGATCCTACTCCCTGACTATTGGTTGGTGTGTGTCTTATTTTTGAGGACTTCCTTTGCCGAGTCCACTGCCTCCCAATGATTCCATTTTCTGCCAGTCTTCAGCTTGGGCCGGATTGATTTCACAGCCTTACCTCCTGAGTCTTCAAGCATGCTAAGAAGCAAGACCTGCCTGACTCAATTTTTAATGCCAAAATATCTGCAGTGTGCATCATTCCATCTGATGGTCGCTTTTTGGTCTTAGTACAATGCTACTATGAGTGACACCAAGTGTTTGGGGAAGCCCATCTTTGCCATTGTTTAAACGGTTGACGGTGTATGACACTGTCAAAGACCTTGCTGTAATCGCTAAAGGTAATGAAAGCTTCTTCTTCACCGTTCCTTACTTTTTCTATCAAAATCTGTAAGACAAATAACGTCTGTTCTGCCCCTGTTGGGTCTGTAACCAGCTGGGCACTCAGAGTTCTACTACGTTTTGCTTCATTCTGTTTAATATGATTAGCAGTACTTTACTGGTGTGGCTGATTAGGGCGATGGTTCTATTATTATTGTTGTCCTTGGCGTTCTCATCTCTATATAGTATGGCAAATTCTTGTAGATTCCAGTCATCAGGTCTATATTCTTGTACATAGATGATGTAAGGCAGTTACACCTGTTCTCCAGAGCTATTTAAAATTTCGCCTGGCGCATTGTCCAATCCAGGCGATTTTCCTAACTTGAGCTGATTTATTGCTGCTCTGACCTCGCTGACAGGAGGTTTTGGTTCCGGTTCTTGAAAATCAAGGCAGGGAATATCTTTTAGAAGTTTTGGTGTGTTGTCGTGAAAAAGTTCTTTGCCGTACTCATGCCATCTTGATAGAATATCTTCATTCTCTGTTAAGGTTTCGCCCTTTTTACTGTCTATGCTTTAATTTGTTTCTTTGAAACTTTGTGGATTTCATCTTTCTTATTTGCTGACACATTTCTTTTGTTTTTCTCTGAACATTTACTTCTGTGATTTTTGAGCATTCTTCTTCTATCCATGATTTCTTATCTCTTCTGATTTTGGTTCTTATTTACTTTTTCAGCCTTTTATAATCTTCTATCCTGTTCAGCCTTTTATAATCTTCTAACCAGGAAAAGCCCCAGGACCAGACAACATTACTACAGAGATGACTGAAGCCCTGGAGGAATTTGGCATAGAAAAAATAACAGTCCTCCTAAACGAATTTTACGACACTGGAAAAATCCCCAAAGATATGTCAAAATCAATTTTCATTGCACTTCCAAAGAAGACAGGGGCTATAGAATGCGAACTCCATCGCACAATCAGTTTGATGAGTCATGTGACGAAAATCCTGTTAAGAATAATCATGATGAGGACAAGGAATAGAATCAAAAGAGAAATAGCAGAAGAACAGTGTGGATTTGTGGAAGAGAAAGGAACTATATATACATATACATCCTGACAACTATCATAGAGAGGTCAATTGAGATGAATAAGGATTTGTATTTATGCTTTGTTGAATATACCAAGGCTTTCGATCGGGTAAGACATGATGAATTGTTCAACCAACTGGAGAGATTCAATGTTGATGGAAAAGATCTACGAATAATCAGAAATATGTACTGGGAACAAACAATTGCAATGA
Source organism: Monoplex corrugatus (assembly GCA_030674185.1). Taxonomy (NCBI): domain Eukaryota; kingdom Metazoa; phylum Mollusca; class Gastropoda; order Littorinimorpha; family Ranellidae; genus Monoplex; species Monoplex corrugatus. Next base: position 29,159,699 of record JAPXFY010000015.1, read on the forward strand.
AAATAGAAAACAATGTAAGCTCTTTCCAAAACATCAAAAGAGGAGTCAGACAGGGTTGTGTTTTGTCACCAGATCTGTTTTCACTTTACAGCGAAAACATCATGAGAAACCTAGAAGAAGACCCTGGATTAAAGGTTGGAGGGAAAATGATAAACAACATTCGATACGCAGATGATACCGTGCTAATTGCAGAAAATGAAAGGGACCTACAAAACCTTGTGAATATACTAGAAATAGAAAGCAAAGGTAAGGGGTTGGAACTAAACAGCAGGAAGACTGAAGTCATGGTGATTAGTAAAAACATGAAATCCCCTCATGCAAAATAACAGCAAATGGCACAACCTTGACAGAGGTTGATAAATTTAAATACCTGGGAACGATCATTTCATCAGATGGCAGATGCACAGGTTCTATACAACACTCAAGAACTCTCTTCCATTGGACCCAGCAGCAGGGAAGTTTCAGTCTTTTTCTCATAATTTTTTTATCTTGTGTTTGTTTGTTTGTAATCTTACGCTTGACAAAGGCCAGTTAGCAGAAAATTTGCGCATGTCTTGTCTTGTTGTACCCGTATTAAATACGCGTTCTTATTCTCCTTTCGTGTTTTTTTCTGGTTCCTGTTTGCTTGAACGCGGGCAGTCACTCTTGTTTTGGATTTCTCTTCCTGATGTTATCTGATAGGCATTTGTTGGTAAGAACGGTTTTCATCTTCTTGAATGCTGTTTCAGCTTGGCCGATTCTGCTGTCTATTTCTGATGTGCATCTACCGTCTGGTGACCGTTCCCAGATATTTAAACTTATCAACCCGTTGGTCTTGCATGTGAATTGCATTTCAGTAAACCTTAGACACACACTTGCTCTACAGTTCAAAGAAAAAGAGAGAGAGAGAGAGAGAGAGAGAGAGAGAGAGAGAGAGAAAACACACACAGACAGACAGACAGACAGAGACACACAGACAGACAGACAGACAGAGAAAGAGAGAGAGA
>JAPXFY010000015.1:29165684-29168184 GCA_030674185.1 Monoplex corrugatus
AAGCTGATTGTGCGATGGAGTTCGCATTTTATAGCCCCTGTTTTCTTTGGAAGTGCAAAGAAAATTGAATTTGACATATCTTTGGGGATTTTTCCAGTGTCATAAAATTTATTTCATTCAGGTCTGTTATTTTTTCAATACCAAATTCCTCCAGGGCTTCAACCATCTCTGTAGTAATATTGTCTGGTCCTGGGGCTTTCCTGGTTTCATCTTCTTCATCTTTCATTATGGGTGGTCCTTCAACGTTCTTTCTTATAATGTGCTCTTCGTTTCTGTCATCTTCAAAAAGATCTCTAATGCACACTCCCCATCATCATCACCAAGTGCCTTGCCACATGGCGTTGGTGATCATGGCCTTCCATCTGTTTCTATCCCTTGTTGCCTCAAACACCTCTCCCACCCTCTTTGTCTTCAGCCAGTCTGCAAGTCCGTCCAATATTTTCTCCCTGGGTCTACCTGGTGCTCTTTTCCCCTCCAACTTTCCTGTATACTCTCCCCATCTGTCTAAATTTGGTCTTTTTCCATGATAAGTGTACCATCTTTCGATTTTAAGCAACCAGTTGATTTGCATGTATTTTTCCTGTGGACTATTTCTTCAATTCTTCTGTACATACCCTGAGTATCTGTTTTGTGTCGGTCTTCTATTTCTTTGCATTTTGTTTTCAGCCAAGCTTCCTACGCTTCATTACACCTATTCCTGATTTCTTTGGTTATCCTCTTGCATATTTCCTCTTTTCTCTTTGCCTTCCTCCGTTCCTCCACCAAGCCTAGAATTTCTTTTGTCATCCAGTTCTTTTTTGCTTTTCCATCTACTCTAGTGATTTCTTTACAAGCTTCATTTATCGACTTTCTCAACTTTGTTCCTCACTGTTACCAACGTCTTCCAGAGCACTGAATTTGTTTTGAACATGTACGTTAATTTTTTTACGAATCACTTCATCTGAACAACGTACTGCAGCACTGAAAAGTATAACACAATCACTGACCGACTGATTACCGTTAAACTTAACACAAAGCCAGTTGCCTTAAACATCATCCAAGCATATGACCCCACAGTCACCAGCTCAGATGAAGAACAATTCTATAATGACATGCAAACTGCCAAGGATGAAATACCGAAAAGAGAAGTTTGCATAAAAATGGGAAACATGAACGCCAAAGTGGGCGAACGCGAGGACAGAGAAATCGGCTGGGAAATCGCAATGAAAGAGCCGGGCCAATGAATTGGACATCACTCTAACACTCTCTTTCAACAGCACTATCGTAGACGATATACCTGAAACTCGAAAAAAATAAAATGAAATAAATAAAGACAACGACAACAAGAAAATATAAATCAGAAATCATTTAGATTACATCATGACAGACAGGACGTGGAGAACTACTGTTCTAAGCTCGAAAACAAAACCAGGACCTGATTGTGACAGCGACCACCACCTAGTCGCAAAGAAAATCCGACTCAAAGCTTACAAACAAAACCAAACCAAACAGGCCTCTAAAAGTTTGATCTAGAGAAACTAAAACATCAAAGACATTTCATTTGATTTTGAGATCGAAGTCAGCAATCATTTCGAGGCTTTAATCCAGAACTGGACATTAAACGACCAGTATCCAGAAGAAATTTAGGCAGATATGAAGAAGACATACACTGAAGTGGCAGAAGAAAAGTTAGGCAGGGAAAGAAAGAAAGGGGGAAAAAAAAAGAAAAATCAAATAAACAAAAAAACAAACAAACAAACAAACAAACAAAAACAGCGATGCCGTACATCAGCGAGGAAGGTATGGATCTAGCCAAACAGAAAAGCCAAGCACGCACATCTGGAAGAAAAGAAGAATACAAAAAACAAACAAACAAACAAACAACTCAAAAGAGATATCAAAATCAAGAGCAAAATGAGAAGAGATATAGATAAAACAAACAAACAAACAAATAAACTAACAAACAAACAAACTCAAAAGAGATATCAAAATCAAGAGCAAAATGAGAAGAGATAAAAGAAAAATTGGCTGGAGGACGAATGTGCAAATATAAATGAGCATATGGAATGCAGAAGATCCAGGGATCCATTCCAACAGGTAAAGAAAGTTCAATCCACTAAATTCCAGCCGAGAAATGAGTGCACCACATTGACTGAACTAGAGAATAATATGAACAGATGGAATGAATGTGGAGCATCCCGTTTTAGTGACAATACCCCTCAAGACACTCGATGCCCTGACCTGAACTGTCCAGAATCAGAACCAGAACCACTTTTCAGTGAAACTGAAGAGCCACCAAGCACTTAAAAACAAGAAAATCCCCAGGAATTGATACCGGTCCAGGAGAACTGTTAAAACATGGTGGAAAAGAAAGTCTAAAAGCAATGCACCGTCTTTGCTGTAAAATCTGGAATACTTGTCAGTGGCCAACAGATTGGAAACTTCAAGATTTTATGCTTTATGAGAGTAGCAATGTCAAAGATTGTAACAAGTACAGAACCATTGCCCTAATTAGCCACGC
>JAPXFY010000015.1:29173184-29193184 GCA_030674185.1 Monoplex corrugatus
GAAAACAAAACTCTTTACAACCATGAATCATCTCCTTGGCACACGAAAAGATTTACCTCTCCCAACAAAACACACAAATGAAGAACTCCCATCTGTATTCTCCAAGTATTTCACCACCAAAATACAAACTCTTCGTGACAGGCTTGACAGGACACCCTGTCAACCATGCCCACCTGACCCTTCCTTCTCTGGCACACCTTTTACTACTTTTACCCCAGTCTCACAAGAAGAAATTCTCAACACAATCAGATCCATGTCGTTCAAAACCTGCGAACTGGATCCTCTTCCAGGTTCTCTCTACTCTGACTGTCTCCCTACTCTCCTCCCATTCATCACTGACATCATCAACACTTCTCTTCAAACTGGAACTGTCCCAGATTCTTTCAAGTCTGCTATTGTTCACCCTCTCCTCAAGAAATACAATTTAGACCCAAATGAACTCAAAAATTACCGGCCTATCTCTAATCTCTCTTTCTTGTCAAAACTCATCGAAAAAGTTGTCTTCAACCAGCTGAACTCTCACCTGTCTGCCAACAATCTCCTCAATCCTTTCCAGTCAGCCTACCGCCAGTGCCATAGCACTGAAACTGCCCTGCTACACATTCTCAACAATCTCCTCCTTGCAACTGATACTGGCAAAGTCTCTCTCCTCACACTCCTTGATCTGTCTGCAGCCTTTGATACCATTCATCATGGTATTCTCCTTTCTAGACTTCATCATACTTTTGGCATCTCTGACATTGCTCTCTCCTGGTTCACTTCATATCTATCAAACAGAAAACAAACTGTTCTCATTAATGGCACTTACTCTCAACCTACATACCTGACCTGTGGTGTTCCACAAGGATCTGTCCTTGGCCCTGTTCTTTTCACTCTTTACACCTCCCCCCTGTCCACCATCATCAACTCCCACTCTATAAAACACCACTTCTATGCTGATGACACCCACCTGACAATATACCGCGCCTCTTGACTCGCACCACTGAGTGTTACTCGGACATTAAGAACTGGATGACATCCAATAAACTTCAGCTTAATGACGACAAGACAGAAGCTATCCTCATTGGCACCCGTCAGAAACTTTCTCAGCTGCCTCCTCTTTCTCTGCCATTATGTAACACATCAGTCCCAATTTCTGATTCAGCTAAAAACCTTGGTGTCTGCATTGACTCTACCCTCTCCATGAACAACTTTGTTTCTCAAACTGCCAGATCTTGCTACTATCACCTCCATCGTATAAGCCTGATCAGGAAGTATCTCTCTGTGGAAACAACTGCAAAACTCGTTCTCTCCTTCATAATGTCTCGCATTGACTATTGCAATTCACTCCTGTCTGGTTTTCCTGCCTCCACCATTCACATCCTACAGGGCATTCAAAACAATGCTGCACGCCTTGTACTCAAAAAGAAAAAAGCTGACCACATATCTCCTCTCCTGGCACAACTTCACTGGCTCCTTGTATCAAAGCGCATACAGTACAAACTAGACACCATGTGCTACAAAAGCCTCAATAACGCAGCCCCCGATTACCTGTCAAGCCTACTTGAGATCTATGTTCCCTCACGTACCCTCCGCTCTGCCTCCGATCCTCTAACTTTTCGCTTTCCACGCACTAAGCTCAATACCTATGGTCCACGAGCCTTCTCTGCTTCTGGTCCACTCTCCTGGAACAAACTTCCTCTCTCAGTCCGTCAGCAACCTACTTTTGTCTCCTTCAAGTCCGCTCTCAAAACTCACCTTTTCTCCTCTGCATAAAATCCTGACCTCACTCAATCCCCTCTGCAGCCTGTCTCCACTCGGAGGGGAATCACATTGTAAAATAATTTTCCATTGCTTTTATTCTTTCTCCCCATTTATAGCCGTGTGTGCGCGCGCGCGCGCGCGCGCGCGCGGTGTGTGTGGTGTGTGTGGTGTGTGTGTGTGTGTGTGTGTGTGTGTGTGTGTGTGTGTGTGAGTGTGCGTGCGTGCGTGCGTGCGTGTGTGTGCGTGCGTGCGTGCGTGTGTGTCTGTTTTAGCGCTTAGATTTGATTTTATCAAGATTTTGCGCTATATAAATAAAATATTGTATTGTATTGTATTGTATTGTATTGTATAAATGCAAAGAAACAGAAGACCGACACAGAACGGATCCTCAGGGTATGTATAGACGAATTGAAGAAATTGTCCACAGGAAAAATACACGCACATCAACTGGTTGCTTAAAATCGAAAGATGGCACGCTTATCATGGAAAAAGACAAAATATTAGATAGATGGGGAGAGTGCATTAAAGACCTTTTTGAAGATGACAGAAATGAAAACACATTATGAAAAAGAACTTTGAAGGACCACCCATAATGAAAGATGAAGTTAGAGCAGCACTGAAAAAGATGAAACCAGGAAAAGCCCCAGGACCAGACAACATTACTACAGAGATGATTGAAGCCCTGGAGGAATTTGGTATTGAAAAAATAAAAGTCCTCCTGAATGAAATTTATGACGCTGGAAAAATCTCCAAAGATATGTCAAAATTAATTTTCATTGCACTTCCAAAGAAGACAGAGGCTATAGAATGCGAACTCCATCGCACAATCAGTTTGATGAGTCATGTAACAAAAATTCATGCTGAGAGTTTTCTTGTTTCAGCCATATAGGCGTTACTGAATTTTATGACCATTGTTTTTGAGAAATTATAATAGGCACAATCTTATTATAACTTACACATATCACGCCTAAACGAATATTATCGTCTTACGAGGGTTCGCTGAACCGATCAGGCCTAACAAAAAGTAAGTGAAATTCCTTGATGGATAATATTCGTTTAGGCGTGATATGTGTAAGCTATAATGACGAGGGTTCGCTGAACCGATCAGGCCTAACAAAAAGTAAGTGAAATTCCTTGATGGATAATATTCGTTTAGGCGTGATATATGTAAGTTATAATAAGATTATGCCTATTATAATTTCTCAAAAACAATGGTCATAAATGTAACAAAAATTCTATTAAGAATAATCATGGTGAGGACAAGGAATACAATCAAAAGAGAAATAGCAGAAGAACAGTGTGGATTTGTAGATGGGAAAGGAACTATTAATGCCATATACATCCTAAGAACTATCATAGAGAGGTCAATCGAGATGAATAAGGATATATATTTACGCTTTGTTGATTATACCAAGGCTTTCGATCGGGTAAGACATGAAGAATTAATCAACCAACTAGAAAGACTCAATATTGATGGAAAAGATCTACGAATAATCAGAAATATGCATTGGGAACAAACAGCTGCAGTGAGAATAGAAAACGATATAAGCTCTTTCCAAAACATCAAAAGAGGAGTCACACAGGGTTGTGTTTTGTCACTTTACAGCGAAAACATCATGAGAAACCTAGAGGACGACCCAGGATTAAAGGTTGGAGGGAAAATGATAAACAACATTCGATACGCATATGACACCGTACTAATTGCAGAAATGAAAGGGACCTAGAAAACCTTGTGAATATACTAGAAATAGAAAGCAAAGTTAAGGGGTTGGAACTAAACAGCAGGAAGACTGAAGTCATGGTGATCAGTAAAAAATATGAAATCCCCTCATGCAAAATAACAGCAAACGGCACAACCTTGAGACAGGTTGATAATTTAAATACCTGGGAACGATCATATCACCAGACGGCAGATGCACATCAGAAATAGCCAGCAGAATTGGCCAAGCCAAAACAGCATTCATGAAGATGAAAAGCATTCTTACCAACAAATGCCTATCAATTAACATCAGGAAGAGAGTTCTTGAATCTTATATAGAACAATAGTGTTGTACGGTTGCAAGGCGTAACTGTTGTACGGTTACAAGGCGTAGACAGTCAACAAGCAAAGCCAGAACAAGATTGAGGCAGCCGAGATGTGGTTTCTAAGAAGAATGTTGAGAGTTCCATTACAGCAAAGAAAACAAACGAGACAGTCTTGATGGATGCAGACACAAGTAGATCATTCATAAGGAAGATTAGGAAAAGACAGGCAACATGTATACGCCATTTTATGAGGAAAGGGGAATTGGAGCACCTGGTCACAACGGGAAAAGTGGACGGAAAGAGAGTACCAGGTAGACCCAGGGAGAAGATATTAGACGGACTTGCAGAGTGGCTGAAGACAAGGAGGGTGGAAGAGATGCTTGAGGCAACAAGAGATAGAGACAGATGGAAATCCATGATCGCCAGCACCATGCGGCAAGGCACCTGATGATGAAGATGAATCTTTGTTACGCAGAAGACACCGTTGTAATTGCAGAAAATTAAAAGACCTACAAAACCTTTGAATATAGTATAAATAGAAAGTAAAAATAAAGCGCTGGAGCTAAACAGCAAGCCGACTGAAGTCATAGTAATCAGTACAAACACAAGAAATCCCCTCATGCCAAATATCAGCAAATGGCACATGTTTGAGACAGGTTGATAGGTTTAAATATCTGGGAACGGTCATCTCTCCAGACAGCAGATGCACATCGGAAATAGCCAGCAGAATCGGCCAAGCTAAAACATCATTCAAGAAAATGAAAAGCGTTCTTGCCGACAAATACCTGTCAATTAACATCAGGAAGAGAGTTCTTGAGTGCTACATAGAACCAACACTGTTGTACGGATGTGAGGCGTGGACAGTCAACGCGCAATGTCAGAACACGTGGTTTCTTAGAAGAATGTTGAGAGTTCCATGAGCAGTAAAGAAAACAAACGAGACAGTCTTGAAGAAGGCAGACACAAGAAGAACATTAATAAAGAAGATTAAGAAAAGACAAGCAACATTTATAACACATTTTATGAGACAAGAGAAATTAGAGCACCTAAAAAAACTGGAACGAAAACGAGCACCAGGTAGACCCAGGGAGAAAATACTGGACGGACTTGCAGAGTGGCGAGGACAGAGAGGGTGGATAGATTCGTATGGAGGGCCATGATCGCCAACGCCAAGCGGCAGGGCACATGATGATGATGATGATTCTTGTAAAATGCAACCAGCACGTTTTTGACGTGCATGTTTGCGATTTTTATGCGAAATCATCATTATGCTGTTGTTGTTCATATGTCAACAATACCTTTACTATGTGTATGAATTGATGTAATTTTCTGTTGCTTGTTAGTGTCTCTTTATTATAAAGAAGAAAAAAAAAAAGAAAATAAAAGATTTCAAAGTGTTTCTTGCTCTCCTCCTTTCTCTACAGAGGCATTACAGTAATTCTCTACTAATCATTTGGAACCAGTTTTCTTAACAGGCCTTTAGAAACACTGGTGAGCCACTTGAATCCAGTCTTCCAGAAGGCCACAAAAACCTCATTTGTAATGCCATACATACCTGCGGCCTTGCTTTTTGGACTGATCTTTAGTGTTTTTCTGACCTGGGACTTGATGCTGCTCTGACCATTACAATATTAAAAATCTTTGAAAGATTTTTTCATTTTTCTATAATCTGGTCTTCATCAAGCAAGATGTTGCACTGTTTGTCATTGGTGATTGTGATAGGGTTAAAGCGTTCATCTCTGAAATTCACGGACTTCACACTCTTATAGAACTCAATGGTGTGAGTGCAGAATTCATTCAATTCTTCAATGCATATTTTGCAGCTTTGCTTACTCTTTTGCTGTGTCTCCTTGTAATGCATGCTGTATCTTACACATGCATCGCACCTAGTCGCGTTGGGAAATTGAGCAAACGCTTGGATAGTTATATTAACATATACTAGGCTTGAGCGATGACTCATTGCTAGGTGACCTTGTACGACACAAGCTCTTTTGAAGGCTCTTCCTCTATTCCCTATCTTTTGCATACATGGCTCAATTGCCCTTTTCGAGCGACAAATATGATTTTTTCTTAACAGATAAGATAAAAGCTAAGATAATTATGTTTCTTGCAATAATAAGAGTTATTTGTAATATGAACTCCATTTTTTTTGTATTAGACAGTTCCGCACATTTTGATACAAAATTACTCACAAAGTAATGCACATGACGTCCGGTCTTCGAGGCTTATTGATATCTAGATTTCTCTGGCTGTAATGGTAAAGGTAAAACAGTTGTCAGGTGATACAATAACAGCGGAAAACCCATCACAGAACAGAATTGTCAATCTGAAATAAGGAGCCTTGTAAAACACAGTGGCCTTCGTGAAAGGATCTTCCGTACAGCAGTTTGAAACTAGTGTGTGTGTGTGTAGGGGGGCGGGGGAAATCCGACGTTTACCAACTTGACTACTATCGTGTGTGAGTGGGCATGAGGGGAACGGGAGAAAGAAAAGAGAAGGAGAGAGAGGGAGAGAGAGAGAGAGAGAGAGAGAGAGAGAGAGAGAGAGAGAGAGAGAGAGAGAGAGAGAGGCAATGACCTGGGTGACTGTTTGCCATGGGTATCCACTGTCGGCTAAAGTGCTTGATGAAGATGTAGGCCCCATTCGGATGCTCAGCCAGCTCTTGCAGGGCTTCCTCTGATGACAGGTATACTGCTTTGGATCGCTCTGACAGAAAACTGCACATACAAGCATCTTTGAATGTCAGCACACAGCTTACATTTTTTTACTTGATTAGGGATTTTTCAATTATTGGGGCACTTTCTGTTACAGCATGAAAGGTAGATCCCACCTTTCACAGCCTTTTTGGAACATTTACATATCGAGGTCGGATTAGAATGCAGTAGTTTAAAGCCCTTGCAAGGAAAGTTTCTGTTGGAATATTAAAGTAAAGTATGCTAAAACAAAACGAACAAATTGTTAAAAGAAAAAAAAAACAGTTCAGAGAACAGGTTCAATGCATATCAGTAACATTCAGAACACTGTCACTGTCAGCAATACTAAAATTTCAATATCGCACAAATGTTCACATTTTCTAACTTCCTTCTCTATTCCCACCTCCCTTGCGATGCCCGTGTACACATAACACACACACACACACACACACACACATACATGCACGCACGCACGCACGCGCACACACACTGGCACGCACGCGCATGTGCGAGCGCGCGCGCGCACACACACACACCTTGATCTTCTGGTAACTATATGGAAATAATTCTCATTCCCTCACACTGTCCCACTGTACCATGAGCTTATCGTCTCATTTACGTACACTTTTATATAGTTGTGATAGAACAGACATGGTATACGAATTGTATAAAATTCAACAATATTAATACTGTAGTGCACAAATCATTCATGTCAAAGCATGTTCGTTGAATTTTATTCAAAAGAATACGGGGAAGGGGGGGGGGAGGATGTTCATACTTTAATGACATATACACAGTCAAAGAGACACACTGATGCAGCATATAACATTTCGTACAAATTCTATGATGTTAAGTCAGAAATAAATAGTACGGAGGATCATCCCACAAATCATCAGGGCATTCTATAACATCTATAAAAATGCACGAAGCTACTCAAGGCAGAACAATCTATGGCAGTACAGGGTAAGGAACGGGATTTATTCCTATGTACTTACCATAAGATAAAAGTGTGTATGTGTTTATGGGTGTATGTGCGTTCAAGCGTGTGTGTGTGTGTGTTGAAATTATGTAAATGGGCATGAACCGGAAAAGTGGGATGGGGGAGTGAAATATAATGGTCAGATAAGATAATGAGATAAGGTAATGATCAGTACCTTTCTATATTCGTTCTCATCTCTTCTTCCAAAAGACCGATTCCCATCTGTTGGGACGGTCCAAAATGTCTATGGCGAGGCAACCTGAGTTGATATGTTGTACCTGCTTTACCACAAAGTCATATCAATCGTAGAAACGTACACCATGGATAGGTTCTATCAATTTTGAAAACGTTCAAAATCTGGGGTACTGAGAATAGGTGGTTATATGGCAGAGCGTCCCATCAATATAACGTCACATGTGACGTTACCTTCTCTGCGTTGTCATGGTTTATCAATGACAAATCATATAAAGGTCTGGTTTACGTTTCTTTTGGATTGATGGTCCTGATAATTTCATCCTCTTGATAAATAGTTTTTCCCTTGAGAACATGATATACCATCAATACACTCTTGTTATCATAGGCACATAACATCATCAGCTTTTAATTATCTTGCTTTCTTTTGAACTAGATGGGCCCTGGCGAGGCAGGAGTGTGTCACTGATGATAGTGTCTTAAATTCAGGCTCATAGCGTCTAACCCCATGACAACTGTCCGCATTAAAAAGCTGTCACCCTCATTTTCTTAACCTGTTTAAAAGAATCTCTGAAAGAGCGACACGCACTTGTTTTTGGCCTTCAGTGAAGCAGTGCAGGACTCATCTCTCTGCAATACATCTGATTCCAAATTTATAAAATCACCTTGCTGCAACACCTCTCATTCCAAATTTACTTTTTAACATCGTCTGAATTGATCCCACGATTAATATGAGCTATCTCGTCTCATATTATCTTCACTGAACATTTCTCTAACGTTTTGAACATTTTCCTAATCAGCAGTTTCAACTGATCTCCCCGGAGTGTATTTCCACTTAACGTCATTTCGCCCATCTTTAAAAGAATGACACTCATTGCAGCCTGCGAAAGAACTTGTGTCTCACGCACACTTTCTGATGCTTTTCATTGATATGGACAAGAACTTCTTTTATAAAGTTCAATTTTAATGTATGCACGCTTTTCTTCAACGCTAAATGTGGTCATGATGCTTGGAATGACTGTGCCCAATGTGACGTCACAGTCAGAAAAAAATGACCAAATGTATGTACAGTTTCAATGCGCTTTCACAATTACTTGGTTTTTTTTTTGTTATTGTTTTTTTTGTTTTGCTATGATATGCTTCCTTATTCATGAAACGACCCTAGTAGTAACACTGGTCAAAACGTATGTAAAGAAGAAAAATATACAAATCAGCTGACAAATGCACACACACATACATACACACACATGCACACACCCACACCCACAGCCAGACACACTCAAATGAAAACGACACACACACACACACACACACACACACACACACACACACACACACACACACACACACACAAACACACACACACGCACACACACGCACACGCACGCACGCACGCACACACACACACACACACACACACACACACACACACACACACACACACACACACACACACACTCACACACACAAGTCGAAACAAGACTAAACCTGGAAACGCCACAATCATCAATCTATGCAATTTTGTACATGTTCAGAAAATGATCTGTTCTGTACTGTTTCTTTGAAAGTAAATAGACAACTGCTTTTTCTTGGAGATGCTGTGAGAGTGTTCCATGTTGCTGAAAGAAAAGGAATTCTTTCTATATGTAGTCGGAGAGAACTGACGTACGGTCAAAGAGAAGCTCCTTGAGACCTCACAGCTGTGTAAAATTTGAAGGGCAAGAGGAGCTCTGCCATATATTTCACATAGTATTCGAATTCAGAATTGAAAGCAAAGAGTGGCACATTTATACTCAGTTCTTGCTTTGATTGGAAACCATTGTAGTTTTCAAAAGAATGCTTTTACACAACACTTTTTGCTCTCCTTTGGGACAAGTCGAGCTGCCCTGTTTTGGATTCGTTAAAGTTCGGAAAGCTTGTTATCAGAAAGCCCAACTACGAATTTACAGTAATCTAGTGTAGGTAGAATGAAAGAACACGCACAGGCTGTTTATGGCATCAGCAGAAAGAAACGGGCAGATCTTTCTTAATCTGCGTAGCTGAAGATATAGGATTTTGCACATGTAGAAAACATGAGCTTCCTTCCATGGATAGGGATTTACCGCGAAACAATCAAGATTTCTTGCAAACTTGCTGAAGGCTGTAGCGCAGTCTGAGAATGGAGTCGTATATTCGTCACTTCAATTCTGTCTCACATACATCGTTCCAGATAATTTCATAATGAATGTGATTATAAGTACATAAATTCCTGAGTCAAGTTGTTGTTCTACTTACATGCATGTACACGAACCAACCTTCCAAGTGGATATTGTATCTCTTTAGTTTAATCGTGTTAGAGGAGGCTCAACAACAATTACAAAAACCGCTGAATTAGTACTCACAAAATCACTGACATTTCTGGGTACACATCAATTCTCGAAACCAAAAGCACTTTTCATTAATATACACATGTCCAATTCACAATATTATATTTATCCCCTCGCTCCTACCCCCCCCCGCCCCCTTTTTTTTTTTTTTTTTTTTAAAGGGGAAAACATTTAACGTCAACACAAGGAAGGTGTGTATGTCTACAACCAGAATGAGTATTTAAAGCTTTGTCAGTTGTCAGTGGATGGATCTTCACAGAATTTTCTTTAACAGGGACAGTAGTCAAGAGGGTAAAGGTAGGACTTTTAATTGGAAAGTTTCGGGTTAGATTTTGCATGGATACTTTCGCGCGATGGATAACGGTGGAGATTTTTGACATCTCCTAAGCCAACATGCGTGCAGACCTGGTAGTGCCTAAACACCCTTTGTGTGTATACGCATGCAAATGATCAAACATCATGTTAAAGACTATGTAAGTCATATCGGTGTTCGCTGTGTTATTGAAAAAAGAAAACACCCGGTATGCACAGCAACCGAAGAATTCAGGCTATGCCTACAACATTGTAACTCATCTAACAGCTTAACCTCAACCAAGCGCCTGTTAGTTATGCTCTATGTTTAATATCAATATTGAGGCGGGGCTTCCCTCTTTCCAATCTGTATGAATTCGATACTGGCTCTGAGAGACTTATTGCCAGCGATCTTCCGTCGATCCATCTGTGAACGTGTGCCTAACCCTCTTCATGTTAGGGAAAGTCGTTTTATCAGCTATTTCTGTACATATAACAAGGTGGAAAGGCCATTTTTGTGAGTATTGCCCCGTGTTTTTGTCGTTTTTCATATTACCCCAGTTCTTTTTCTTGCAATATTCCTTCCACTTGAAGTCAAGTTCAGCGATCAATTCGTCATGCTACAACTCTTTCACCTTATTGTGTCCATCTTGCAAAAGTTTTCACATTAAACAACGATGTAAAAAAAAAATGACACGTCTCAGAAAAGCAGCAGGATAGATCAGACGAGTCATGATTAGAAATGAGGAGATCCGAGAGACGGTTGAAACAACAGAGGATCAAGTAGTCTGGCCACCTGATAAGTATGACCAGACAGCGCTTCCAGTCCATGATACCAGATGCTCCAGCTTCATACACCAGAGACAGACCACGGCGGCGCTGGATAGATGGACTTGCAGACACTCTCTACACTACAGCATGACACTGCACCGGGCTTCCCGCCCAGCTGCAGACTGCAGCATCATCTCTCTGCGTCACCTCTCAGTACAAGCGAATGGAAAAAGTAAAGGAAATGTTTGTCTTTTGATGAGATGATAACCGAGGTCCTGTGTAAACTTAACACAAAAGAGCCTACGGATACGAATAAAATGTTCCTGGCAGATTATACGGACAGTTATACCTATTAGCTGCATAGATAAACAACCAAAACAATCAAGAAAGAAATAAAGAAGAAGAAAATTCCTCATTTGTTATATATGTAACGATACTTTTCACTTACAAATATTCTTCGTAAACAGTGTCCGTCTTATCTCTCTCTCTCTCTCTCTCTCTCTCTCTCTCTCTCTCTCTCTCTCTCCTCTCTCTCTCTCTCTCTCTCTCTCTCTCTCTCTCTCTCTCTCTACACACACACACACACACACATACTCAGTACATTCATGATATTAATAATGACTTTTCCTACAGTGGCTTATTTCAAAAGAGCCCTGATGATATTAATGATAATGACTACCTGTTCAGCGCCTCGTCTAAAAAGAGTCCTAAGCGCTTCACAAAATCACGACTGCCGAAGTCAGGATCACGTAAGGCAAACAGTCAGTGTTAAAGAAGAAATAAAAACAAACAATAATGAGTCATCTACTTCTACGTCTCAGTCGGTATTACAAAGACGATGGGAAATAAACAAAAAATATGTACATTCACTGCAGTAAAGGAAAACTAACTGTACTCCACACCGTAATTGCCTCCCCTCACTAGCACTTTATGCACATTTGTCCTTTTCAAAGCATTTAAATATATCCTGGAGTGACATCTTCATCCTTGTGCTATATGTTTATGTTTTCTGTTATATGTTAATGCACTGTCTGTTCGCTTTTAAACAACCAAAGGTTTAACCATATTGATTTTCAATCTGACAAGTCTTCACTGTTTCGTTCCATATCTGTGAAGCATGGCACCTTTATTCAAATTTAAAAAAAGGAAAACGTGGGTGGCGCTGCATTGTGGCGACATACTCTCACCCAAGAAACCAGTCCAGGCTTAGTGTCACACCGAAAGTTCATCATGACACAATATAACTGAATCTGAATAAACGCAAATTAAAAAGTGTACTCGCTTTTGCCTAATAAGTGCTGTGATGAATCCAGGCGTTAGACTCATGATATTGTCATATTAAACAGGAAATGTCTGATTATTCTACCCCTGCTGGACAAATGTGCCTTGAAGTTATGGTTCGGTGGTCATATGACCTACTGATTTTTAGCTAAGAGGACAAAGTATTTTGATATTTGGTTAGTCGTCAAATTTGAAAATTTCCCAACAGTTGTAGCTACACAGCAACGCATCACCGACAACAGTATGTAGAAACAATCCATGTTTGGGACTGCTATGACTGTTGGCTAGTTTCATTCAAGTGCTGCAAAAATATCCATTCAGCGTTCAGGATTTCCCACAAATTCTAAATCACCAATTACAAAAAAATTGGAATATCAAATAAGTCCTCACAAGATCAGCGGAGACCTATAAACTGAATGTGTAGGATAACATAGTTTTAAAATAATGTTAATACAAACAACTTCAGTATCTTCATTTTCACTTTTCAGTGACACTGACATTTCTTTCACTAAAATCTGGAATGCAATGTTGTTGTTTTTTTAACCAAAATGTTACATTTAATAAACGTTTGTCGTGTCTCACTGATACAAAAGCTGGCAGCGCTTGGCTTTCCTGCCCCTACCAAGACTTGTCCGCCAAATGCAGAAATCACAAATCTACAGGAGCATAGCATATGTCCTGTAAATTACTCAGTGAAGGTAATCCATGACAGAAACTCGCCATAAACTACCCACAAGGCTGGGAAGGTGGCCATTAGAGTGAAACACGATACATATGTTTAGCAAACATTATTTCACGAAGAAAAATCATTTTAATCCTATATACTATATGTCTGACTGATACAGAATATCAATGACAGGATTGAGGGCTAAAGACGGAATGATAAAGACAAAGAAGCAGACTTGGTAGAAATGACATGCTGATCCACCACCAAGGAGGGATACCTCGGAACCGTCTTCCCTAAGTCTGGAGACATCACCGCAGATAAAATTGGATAAAAGTCCCAGGGGAGCGCCAATATTCGACAACAAGGGCCTCCCTTAGAGTTTGCGTGTGAGAGGAAGCCAGTGAGGAGGCCCACGTTCTGTTCTCGAGGCTGTAGAAAAAAAGATCAGCCAAATCCAGTGTAGCCCTTGAGTAAGCGCCCTTAATCACTTCCCTTAGCTACAGAGCGATGGTAGATCACCAGACATCCTTATTATAGCCCTCTTTCCAAGAAATGAAGATGTGATATTGAGTGGAACGCAAGGACCTCGTCTGGTCCTGGTACTATCGAAAAGTGTTACAAGGCAAAGGAGACTATCCTTATTGTTGGAGGCCAGGATAAAGGAAAGAGACCAAATAAAGATTAGTAGGGTAGGGTCTCCGGGAATCTGATTTTTGGCTAGAAATTCAGGTATTATGGAAACAGGCCTGCCCGGCTCAGAGGCAACTTCTTGGGGAAGGCCGCTAAGGGTGTGCACTTTTCTTAACCTCTGGCCCAAGGCCAGGGAAATTAAGACCATTTCAAGGTCATGTGTTTCAAAGAAAGTATGGGAGTCTCCAGACGGATGACAGGACATGAAAAAGATCCCAGGTTTAGACCAGAGTGAGGCTGTGACATCTTTAAGATTTCACGCTGTACAAGGTCTCGCAGGGGAGGATCATCTGAAAATGAAGGTCCAACTGATGGATTGTGATACAGATTGCCACTCTGTGTACTCAGACAGATAATGCCGCTAACCCAAAATCTACGAACAAATGACCCACAAAACTGCCTAATTGAATGGTGGAGGTTGATTAGATTCGACCAAGTGATCCACTTACTGTCTCAACCACCTTGAGTAATGGGAAGAGTATGCACCCTGTGTGCCCGGCCTGTGAGACTGACTTTAAGGGTCAAGGATACTTTGGGATGCGCTTCGTGAGGACGGAGGGTCCCACACAGAAGCCAGGCAGATCGAGCATGGCTGGATTTCCACAAGGAATGCTGCACCGTGGTTGGAGCAGGGATTGATCCCTGAGGCAAGGCCTTAAAGAAGTGGAACATAGCAGAGAAGAAGAAGAAGGCCCAGAAACCACTGATGAAGTGGCCAGACGGGGCCACGGGAATGAACGTGGAAGCGTCTTCGTGCGCGTTCTTTAGAACCTTTCCTATGAAGGAAACAAAAGGAAGTGGCATGCCTAAAGGTCCTTCCATAAAATGGAAAGGGTTTCAACCGCTCATACTGCTCAGTCCAGAACTGGGGACACGCAGAGCAGTAAGCGGTAATTGAACATAGCCGTCAAAAGGTCCACTTTAGATTTAAGCCATATATGTTAACCATAGCTAGGCCCAGTGTTACATTCCAAAAAGAGAAACTCAATGTGAAAGTGCGAAGGCCGATAAGAGAAGTGTGACGTCAAAATGTGTCTGTCGATTCAGATATTCTCCGCTGTTCGTTCTTGAAGATTGGTTTGTGTTTCACTCAATAATGAATCGAGAATATTTGTTTTGGTTTATGCTAACACTGAAAATATATGTTTAAGTTTGATTTCGCTGTATGGAAATATGTAGAATCCTTTGGAACAATATAGAAATGACAAGAAAAATGTAGAATACCTTAGACCTTTCTAGAATGTTCCGGAAATCGTAAACAAATTTAACCTGTACAGTGATTGGCTAGAGCTACAGAACATTCCAGAAAAGGAAGGTTCGCGAATGTGGCTATGATTGGCTGAAAATCTAGGGAAAAGCCGAGAATATTGTGGAACTTTCCATGATGTTATAAATAAAGCGTGACTGAGAGAGAGAGAGAGAGAGAACGAACGAACGAACGAAAATTTTATTCAAAAGGCCTTGGCCACATTTGAAGGGGGAAACATAATCATAATTATATCAACACACAAGCTCAATTCTATTGATTTACAAATGTATCTCGAAGTTTAAATGCCTTGTATAAATAAATAGCAAACTGCTTTACTACAGATTCGTCTTTGGATGAGAGTAACATTACCAATCTAAACAAACATGGTCGTCTAAAAAAATTAATAGGTATAAATTTCGCTCTGAACTGAATCAAATTTTGACAAACCAAGGCAAAATGTAGTTCATCATCAACATCCATACCACAAAGGGGACATAATAAATCATTTTCAGCAACTTTCCTGTGATAAAAGTGATGTTTCTTCAAATCAGAAATTCCAAATCTAAACTTGGTCATAACCCTCTTAATATGCCTGTCTATTGGTAATGACAAATACAGTGGGAAGCAATGCGATGGATTAATCAAACGGTACATACTGTATCTATTACTGTCCTCCATATTTGAATGCCAGTTTTGCCATTGGTTGTCAATTAATCTATCACGAAGAGAGCGTAAAAACACACCTTTACTTCCAACACCCTGATTAATCCAAGCATAACCAAATCCATTTTCAAATAACATCCGTCTGACTGTTGATACCCAGATTGCCTTTCCTCTTTCATCTAATAAGCAAAGCATGTTATAAGCCTTTTGGGGTAACCTAGATCGGTTCATTTGAGTTAGTTTTATCCAATAGCGAATGCATCTAACTGCTGAAAGAATATGCAAGGGATATCTGTTAGTCTCAGCATAAACAATATTATTTGGTGTTCTTAAAGATACTCCCAGAAATTTTTTTGAGCGCAAATAAATGTATTTTTTCACAATGCGTAACTGCAGCATCTAGACCCCATATTTCTGCACCATACAATATTATCGGTTGGATTTGAGAATCAAAAAGTTTAATAAACAAGTGGAAAGAGCTATTGTTTAACCTCCTCAAATTCTGCATAATAGATAATAAACCTCTTTTACCCTTATCTGCAATATCTTTACAGGCAAAAGTGAAACTTAGACGAGTCGAAAAATAAATACCTAAATATTTGTACACATTAACAACAGACATCATAACACCACTGAAAAACCATCTTTCCCTGGCAGCCAGATATCCACCTTTT
This sequence comes from Monoplex corrugatus, assembly GCA_030674185.1. Classification (NCBI taxonomy): domain Eukaryota; kingdom Metazoa; phylum Mollusca; class Gastropoda; order Littorinimorpha; family Ranellidae; genus Monoplex; species Monoplex corrugatus. The sequence continues at coordinate 29,189,469 of JAPXFY010000015.1, forward strand.
CTGAAGACAATGATGTTGCTTTTAGACATATTAACTTTTAACTGAAGCCGAGAAGCAGATCTGTCTAAGCTATCCAACTGTCGTTGAAGACCTATCACTGTTTCCGCTAATAGCACAATGTCGTCTGCAAAAAGCAAAATAAATAATTCTAAAGCATCATTCAAAAAACAGGCTCCATGACGACCGTTTTCAGTAACTTCTCTAGTAACCTCATTAATGAATAAAGAAAATAAAATAGGACTACATACATCCCCTTGCTTCACACCAGCTGTACAGTTGATACAATCAGACAAAGCACTTCCACATCTCACTCTTGCCTTAACGCTTTCATACATACTCATAACACATTTAAACAGTTTTCCATTAACGCCATTTTTTAACAAAATAGGCCATAATAAACTTCTGTTGATTGAATCAAAGGCTTTCTCAAAATCAATAAAGGCAACATAAAGTTTGCGATTTAATGTAAATTGCTTCTGAACAAGTGCCATCAGTGTAAACATATGATCTATAGTAGAATAATCTCTCTTGAAACCAGCCTGAAATTCCTCAGTTATATTATTTGCCTCGACCCATTTTTGCAGTCTACTGTTAATTATTGTGCTATACACTTTACTGGTTATGTCACAAATAGATATGCCTCTATAGTTATTAGGATCATTAACATTACCTTTTTTATAGAGAGGAATAACAATGGATTCGGACCAGTTCTTTGGGAGAGAGAGAGAGAGAGAGAGAGAGAGAGAGAGAGAGAGAGAGAGAGAGAGAGAGAGAGAGAGAGAGAGAGAGAGAGAGAGAGAGAGAGAGAGAGAGGAGAGAGAAGCGCGATTGGAAGAGTTGATGTGTAAGCCTGCTGTCAGAGATAGAGAAGTTGCTGTAGATTCGTGGAGTTGCTATGTGTAGATTTGAGGGCTGAAGAAGAAGAATTCTGCAAACCAGGAGTGGTGCATTGGATGTGTGAAGTTTTTACCCAGTTCCTGTTGTGTTTCATTCGTTCTTCAAATAAAGGATCATTTTCGTTTAACCTGGACTGGTGTATCGCGTCTCTGCATAAACTGCAAGACACTGCCAGTCACTTACATACATCTTTACATGATGACACCCAGCACTAGCTCTAGGAACAAGAAAGAGACATATCTAGAAACCAGCGTGGCCAGGCTGCCGAGGAACGCCACCTCCTGCTCGAGAATGGAACTGGCCATGGGGTTCCAGTGAAATTTAAAGATCGAAGGAGTGGAAAAAAGTGAAGCTCAAGACACATCCCACATACCGCTTAATCCTGAACGAATCACCCTTATGACCGATGCACTGGCTGGCAGTGCATCCCATCCATTAGAGATGAAGGGAGATGGTGCCTGCCAAGAGGTGAGTAGAGGTGGGGGTAAGGATTGGGGGCATGTTATAAGGGCTGGGCTGGTCCGGCCTGGACATCACTGGCGTGGTAGCCTGAGTTCAGTGGCCAGGTGTGGGTGGTCTTTACACCACGGGCTTATAGGAGCCCCTTTCACTATCACTCCTTGCAGGATCACCGGAAGTGGTCGTCAACAGAGTGTTCGGTTATAATGATGGAAAGAGGTGTAGTGTACATTACAAATAGAGGAGGTCCAACGGCTGAACCTTGTACATATTCCCTTCTCCTGGCTGGAGGAGGTCATATAATGTGATGAATAAGCGGATAATCAATCGATCGGATAAAACTAATAAAAGTGAAAAAAATCACTCAACTGAGCTAGGCGCAAGGACTGGGACAAAAATGGCCGCTGGAAAAGAGGAACTTAGAGAATATGCACTATGCGCCTATTGATTTGCGCGTTCCGCATAAGGCGGACTAATACTGGTACGAGGCAGGAAAGCCGACGACTGCTGGCTATTGCTAAAAGAAAACACGGTACGACATGTGCAATTATACATATCATTTCAAAAAAAGCCTTGCGCCCAAAATTCTACAAATTAATCTACCACTAGTTGGCAGCAATACACAAAATAATATTTCTCTTTTTCTCACTTGCTTTTAATCAGTTCATGATATATCTGTGCCTGGTTTTTTTTTCATCAACACTTCTGAAGTATAAAGAATTGCTGTAAATGTAAATGATTCTGAAGAAGACAATTATATCACTAACTTTCTAAGAACAATCGTTCAAAATGAACTCTTCGTTCTAAAAAAAGTCTCTATCTGTTCTTCACTCTCTCTCTCTCTCTCTGTTCCACCCCACCCCCTTCTCTCTCTCTCTCTCTCTCTCTCTCTCTCTCTCTCAAACACATATACCACACACACACACGCAGACACACGCGCGAGCACTCACAAACACACACACGCACGCACGCACGCACGTACGCATGCACGCAGGGAATATCTTTAAGATATCAAGTGACAACCTATTGTCATGTTCACTTGCTCGATTAAACCGATTTTCTCAAGTCTGTCCTACTGCTTTTCTATCCTCTGATCAGTGTATTCTATCACTTTTCTGTCCTAGACGCAATACAGTCAGCGTGATATATCACTGTAGCTAGCTAGTTCACTAGGGATCGATCGCAAGAACACGTGAACAACAAAGCATTTCTGTAAACAAGTATATAGTTCAAACAGGACCAACTTCAAACAGACAAACAAACAGACAGACATGACAGACAGACAGACAGACAAAGAGGCAGGCAGGCAGACAGACAGACAACACATTTTTGAATGTATCTGGTGGTGATGGTGGTGATGGTAGTACTGTTGGGAGGGAAGGTTAGCCGGGTCTGAATTTTTAATAGCCTCATTTTCAGAATGTGGTATGCTGTAAGCACCCTCGTTTCTATATGTTGGTGCTCAATCTTTCTGCCCCTTTCAAATCTTTTTCCTGCCTGCCACTCCATTGACATATCTTTCAGAACTACCAAATGACAAATGAGAAAAATCTCAGAAAATCAAGGGGGGGAGGTGGAGTCCGGGGGCATGCTTTCCCAAAAAAATGTTGAATATAGATGCAAAATAGTGCAATCTGACGCTATCTGGCACAACTTTGGATTTGTTTATGATCCTTTGTACTGAAGCGAATAATTTATGCACACTGGCGTCAGATTTTAAGAAAAGTAATTTGGTGAGTAGTTTTCTAATGCATGCTCCAACAAACGTTAAACAACAATCTAGACTGAACAGCTTCAAGGTTCTTTACAGTTTTCTGCCTCATCTGGTGCTTCTTTGACTTGAAATGGTCTGAAAGTTTGTGGATACCTGTTCGACTACAGTTATTTTAATTGACTTCACAGCGGCACAAGGCAGAGTAGCCTATGCCAGCCTCTGTTATTTTTTAAAGCCATGTGCTCATTTCCATGACCAATTTTTCGTGAAATCCACTCCTAACACCGTTTATTTTAGCTGTCTTTATCAAACGTTTTTGCTGTGGCAGACCCTCTTTCCAGAATATCGGCTCGAAACATGGTCACTCTCCTCTCTCCTCAAAAGTTTGTCGGTTCTGAAGACAAGCCTTACCCAACAAACAGCACCGGAAGTGACGTTAGCGGAAATTGATACCAGATTTATCCCCTTTCCCGAAGTTTCGTCGTCTGCTACAAGAGATCAACAGACTGACAAACAGCCGATTGTTTCGCAGAATAAAAAAGAAATATCACTTAAATGCAGGCCGCCATAAACTAACACAGCTTACAGTCAGTAAGATAATTTTTCTTCCCACTTTGGGTATACAAATATGTGTCTGAGTATGTAA
>JAPXFY010000015.1:29195684-29278184 GCA_030674185.1 Monoplex corrugatus
AAGCAAAAGAGGCAGTTGAAAATATTATACTAGAACTAAAGTTAACGGATGTATGGAGAGAACAAAATCCCGAAGTTAAACATTTTACTTGGCGAAAGACGTCACCTTTAAATCAAAGTAGACTAGTCTTCTTTCTTCTGTCTGAAAATCTCATGTTGAACCTTGAAGACACAGATATCACACCTGGGTATAGATCTGATCACTCGATGTTTACTCTGAAACTAAAATTTGGCAAATATATAAAACGTAACACGTTCTGGAAGTTCAACTGCTCCTTATTGAAAGATTTACACTATGTAGAAGAAATAAACAATCTGATAGATGCAGTTATATTGGAATATTCTACCGAACGTTATGATACATCTACGCTTGATAATGTTTCCTTGATGGAAATCAGTCTCAGTGTTCCAGATAAGTTGTTCATTGAATTTTTACTCATGAAAATAAGATCTAAAACTATAGCTTATGCGACAATGAGAAAACAAAAAGCAACAGAAAAGGAAAATAGACTGATTAGGGAACTTGAACAACTGGAAGTAAAAGACAATAAGTTAATGAAACAAGAAGGTCCAATTGAGAGAAAAGAAAATACAAGCAATCATACTAAGATCAAGAGCAAAATGAATTGCTGAAGGGGAAAAATAACGACATATTTTTGTAACTTAGAGAAACGACACCTTAAAAATAAAAGTATGATCAAGCTTACTGATCAAAATGGAACCTTAAAAAGGAAACCAAGAAGTGCATACATTCTACAAAAAGCTAGATACGAGGAGAAATTTAGAAGCATGTGAAATAAAAGATATAATAAAAGAACACCCAAAGTTATCCAGCGAAGACAGACATTCATTGGAAGGACAAATAAATTTGGAGGAGGCGGGGTTTGCATTAAAAAACATGAAGAATGGAAAGAGCCCAGGAATGCATCGATTTGTGGCAGAATTTTACAATTTGTTTTAGAGAAAACTTGGTCCGTTTGTTGTGAGAGCCTTAAACCAGTAATTAAGAGACGGGGAACTTTCAGCAACCCAACAAAAAGAACTTATAACTTGCATCCCCAAATCTGATAAGCCAAGAGAGTATATAAAGAACTAGAGACCTATTTCAATTCTTAATATATTATACAAGATTGGGGCTACATGCATAGCCAATAGAATCAAGACGATCCTTCCAAACTTAATTTGTGAAAATCAAACAGGCTTTATTGAAAACAGATACATCGAATACAATACAAGGTTAATTTACGATTTAATTAGTTACTTAGATACAAAAACAAAAAACAAAAAAACAAACACAAAAAAATACCCAGACTCTTACTTTGCCTAGGCTTTGAAAAAGCTGTTGATTCTTTGGATTGGCAATTTCTATTCAAAGTTCTAAACGCATATGGATGTGGTAAAATATCTGTAAATGGGTAGAAACGTTTTACAAAAACACATAAAATCAACACGAAAGAAGAATACGAACGCGTATTTAATACAATAAGACAAGACAAGACACTGGAATCCCAACATTCAAAATACGCGTTCGTATTCTCTTTCGTGTTTTGACAGCATTGTTTTGGATAAAACTACAAGTTTGCTCTCTATAGAAAGAGGCTGTAGACAAGGTGACCTCCTTTCTCCTTATTTGTTTGTATTATGCGTGGAGATATTAGCAATCATGATAAGATAAGATAGTTATGTGAAAGGCATTGTGGTAAACAATGAAGAACACACAATATCTGTTTGCTGATGACACTCAGTTAATCAATAATGGAGATATACTATTTTTTTAGAAATTTTTACACCCTGTTTTCTAATGCGGAAGCGCTTCAGGGCTTTTTATGAATGCTGTTAAAACACAGGCAGTCTGGTTAGGAAATCAAAAGAGATCAAATATAGATATATGCAGCATCTAAATATACACTGGAATCCCAACATTCAAAATTTTAGGTGTTTGGTTTACAAATGACCTAACAGATGTGAAGAAATAAAAAAAATATCAGATGCAAGAGGTCTGTTTAATGTCTGAGTGAAAAGAAGTATAACATCTCTGGGAAGGGTTGCGATATTAACATCTGTTATATTATCCAAACTAGTTCACCTGTGGATTTTGTTCCCAGATCCGCCTGATGAATTTGTAAAAAATCCTCAGAGTATGTGTTTTTCTTTTATCTGGCAAGGCAAATGTGACAAAATCAAAAGAAAAAAAGACTCAAAAAAGCATACAAAAAAAGCATACCAGATATTAAGAAATTTATTTCAGCCTTAAAACCGTCCTGGTTGAGAAAGTTTAAAACGATAGAATACAAATGGAAAAGTAATTGTAGTGAAGTCGATCCTTTTCTAAATGAAATAGAAAAATATGGTTCTAGCTCTGAGTTACAACAAGCTAATGATAATGCATTCTGGAAACACATTTTTAAAGCATACAACAATTTCTGCATAAGTATAAAATTAATGTCACCAACAGATTTACTTTCAGAACCGATTTTATTTAATTAAAAAATTAAAATTGGAAACGATGTATTAAAATCTATTGATCGGATTAAAAAGGGGTTTCAGTGCATTGCACATTTTAAACTGATAACAGATCATTTATGACACACGATGACTCTAATAGAAAACAGAATATGAATGTGAATTTTCTTTTTTTTGTAACGGATGCAGAGCATCGATTGACAAATACACAAAAGGAACAAAAGCGAAAATACCACATGATATCCCTGCTGCACTGAAAACAATTCACTCAGTACCGAAAGGAGCACGGCTATACTATGACATTTTGACAACAGATGACACACTTCCAAATTCCTGTTCTAAATGGAAAGAAAAACTGGGAACAAACGTCCCATGGAAAAAACGTTTATGAAAATTCAAAAACTACAAGAATGTAAACTAAAATGGTTTCAAATACACATCGTGCATAGAATTCTAGGAACTAATATCATTTTAAAAGAAATGGGACTTGTAAATAGCTTTTGCTGCGACTTTTGCTTGGAAGTGAAAGACAGCTTTGATCACATATTTTGGAAGTGTTCATATGTCAACACATTCTGGGAAAGGGTAGAAGTGTTGCGGTCATGTTGCGTGACTTGTGCAAACATCAGATTAACTGAAAACTTAATATTATTTGGTGCTGACGAGAGCATGCGCAATATTTGACTTAATAATCATCTTAGGAAAAATGTATATTTACAAAAGTAAAGTGAAAACAATCTGCCAAACACCATTTCTTTTACAAAAAATATCAGATAGAAGAATTTAATGCCAAACTGGGATGGAATTTACACGCTTTTCGTGAAAATTTGGTTGCCATATCTGTCCGTGGTTTCAGATGAAGTTTGATGTGACTTTCAGATGAAGTTTGATGTGACTTTTTGCTTCTTAACGAAATGGATGCAGGGTTTCTGTATGACCTGCCTGTTTATGTTTGAATATTTGTCTTATATATAATTGATAGTGAATGTAAATTGATGCACATAGAACCTTTGTTGAAGGTGTAGACGTTTTGCATGTACTTTAAACTTTAAGTCCGATACAAATGATCTTGCTTTGCTATTACCTTTATCGTTAAATTTTGCTGAAAACTACAAACAAACAAACAAACAAACAAACAAACAAATAAACAAACAACAAACACTATCAACAACTAAAATCTGAAATCATATAAATTAAATGACTTTATGTTGTTTAAAAAAAACGTATAACAGACTAGTAGATATGAAGTATGTACATGAGTTTTGTTCAATCCATTGTATATAAATCTTGTTCAGTTTTCTCAATGATATCGAAATGATGTTCAGTAATCATTGTCTTTATTTGTGTTTGTCAAAAACAAATTAAAAACAAGTTTGAAAAAAAAATTATCTGTCGAATTTTTTTATTTTCTCGGAAAGCACATTTTTTTTTCTTGAAAGCAGTCTGTAGATTTTCTGGATTTCCGAGAAAAATCAGAAAATTGGGAGCCCTGATCTTTTTTCACAGAAAGTCTCAGTATGCAGTCTGAGAATCAAGCTACCTTGCATTTCCAGGAGGGATGTATGTTTATGTGAGTCTGTCTGTGAGTCTATCTGTCCTTTACCCAAACCTGTCAGCAAAACTTGTTCCACTATTTCTTGCGTCAATAACAAGAAGAAAACAGTGGTAATAACAATTCTAGTATTATTAATAGTACTATTACTACTACGAATACACTGTTAGCACTACTGCAACTTCTACTATTGATAACAATTACAATATAATAACAATAATAATGATGATGATGATAATAATAATAATTATAATGATAATAAGAACAACAACAACAACAACAATAATAATAATAATATTAATAATAATGATGATGAGGATGATGAGGATGATGATGATAGATGATGATGATCATCATCATCATCATATCATAAATAAGACGGACATTAGCAATAATAACGATATGGTGATTGTAATGCTTTTTATGAAGCAGATTTGACAGGTTTAGAATAAGTACATACATCGTTATCATGTGCCCTGTCGCCTGGGAGGTGGGGGGATTGGTGATTTACCCTGTCTTGCAGTAGCAGTTTACGGCCCGTCTCACACAGCACCGCAGAAGATTCGGGATGGATCAGTACCACTGAGCTATACACACTCCATGGTCAGTGCTATAGACACTTTATGGTCAGTACTATACACAATCTATGGTCAGTACTATACACACTTTATGGTCAGTACTATACAAAATCTATGGTCAGTACTATACACACTTTATGGTCAGTACCATACACACTCAATGGTCAGTACATACCACAGACTTTACAACTCTTGAGATGTTTTGCGCCTGTGCTGACTGACGATTTGCATTGGTGAAACCAACGATCGCCATCGAAATAATGCAGTTGCTGGTCTCTCTATATTCAGACCCAGCCCAGTGACGTGACAACTTTAAAACTGACACACGTAGAACATGAATGAAAACAAACTTAAGGAGATGTTACCTACAACACAACACACTCTTACCACTTCATTTTGTGTGAGAATGCCACCCTTTAATCACAATATTCGTTTACACGCAAATCAGACAGTGATCACTACTTCATTCTGTTATCCAGTACTAAATGTGATTTCTGAAAATTAATAGAAATAATATCAGGCGCGACATCACGGAAAAAGGGGTGTTCATTGAATATGCTTTAAGATGTGAATGTTTAAAGTCAGGAACACAAATTCAGTTCTCAGTTCTATTTTGATTCAAACTGTTATTGTTAATGCAAATTCAACAATAGAGTGTAAAGACGTGTTTAAACTGAACTGAACCGAAACCATTGACATTTTTCGGTCGGGCTGATACCATCAGTATACGTTTACCCTAGTCACTTTTGCTTAAGCCATAGCCAGTGATGTAGATCTACACAGCCTCAAGCAGAAGAACTGATCTCATTCGCGCACAGTGATACCACGACGAAGATGAAACTTGGTTGGTTTCTTACTATTCAGCAATACTTGACTTCACACAATACAGATGATTGATTTTGTTTCTCAAGTCACCAACGATATACACTTATCTTCAAGAAAAGACAGAATAATGACACAACGATGAGACGTGTGTATTTCAGTGTGTGTGTGTGTGTGTGTGTGTGTGTGTGTGTGTGTGTGTGTGTGTGTGTGTGTGTGTGTGTGTGTGTGTGTGTGTGTGTGTGTGTGTTGTGTGAGTGTGTTGTGTGTGTGTGTGTGTGTGTGTGTGTGTGTGTGTGTGTGTGTGTGTGTGGCATATGTATGTGCGTGCATGTGTGTGCACGCACCTACGTTTATTTGGAGTTTAACGTCCGCACCCCAAGCGATACGGTAGACGGAACACAACGAGCTGTTCACTCTTGTGATCTACGCGCACCTACGTGTGTGTGTGTGTGTGTGTGTGTGTGTGTGTGTGTGTGTGTGTGTGTGTGTGTGTGTGTGTGTGTGTGTGTGTGTGTGTGTGTGTGTGTGTGTGTGTGTGTGTGTGTGTGTGTGTGTGTGTGAGTGAAAGAGACAGAGAGAGAGAGAGGAAAGAGACTTTTTCACATAAAGGTCCATAACTCCCCTTGAAGCGGTACAAGTACATAAACATTTATGTCACTACAACTGTTCAGAAAACCGTTGAAAATGTATGTTATGTATATTATCAAAATAAATAAACAATAAAGTACATCATACCTAAATGCTTTGTAGAAATACGTTTGACTAAATTCTAACAGTTCATTCATGTTTAATGTCGCCCGGAGGCCCAATAAGAACTAGATTTTGGGTTTTACGTACCGTAAGAGTATGTGTTGTTCGCTTTCAAACTTCTTGGTACATGACAGCATACAACAAAATGAACATCCTTTTCTTCTGAATTACTGTACAGTGGGCAAATCAGATAGTCTATTGTGTCCACAACGAGACTAAGCTATTTGAAAAATACTAATTACAAATTTCAAGAACAAATGTAATTTCAGCTGCATATTATGTTTTAAGATCAAAGGACGCTACAAAATGTTCTATAATACGAGTATTGAACCGTTCACTGTTCTTTTTTTTTTTTTTTTAATATTATTATCAATATTGTTAACGAATACGAAAATTCCAATCTTGCCATGTATATGCCATGTATATGCAATAAGCTACGTCTTCGCCCAAGATTACACAGAAATGAATTATGAGATTGATTTTACTGTACAAAAGCCAATCTGAACTGCTACAATGTAATCTTGAAACCCAATGCCTGTTATCCCATGCAACCAGGTCGATGTTACCTTCGTCTATGTTCTACCGTCACTACCACCAGAACAACACCAACATAAACCCATCTTCGCCATCACCGTCGACATGATATTGTTCATGAAATCAATCAAAGAGACTATTACAGAAATGAGAAAAACAAAACACTGATGATGAAGATTAAAGTAGTAGCATGTGTACTTTCTGCTTTGCTTTCGCTTTGGCTTAGATACCACATTTTCAATTTTACTTTCGTTTTTATGATTAGCCTCTCTTTCATAACAGCCTCGCATTCATCTTAATTAATAGACTTCTAAATGACAGCTGAGTCACGTTGACAATTACCATGTCGCCTGCACATGCTTGCTTGTCTCTTACATCAACCAAGCGTAGCCAGCCATTAAACAAGACGGGAATTTTGAGGATAATTAATGTGTCTTTTGGAATAATATAGGCCTAATAGGCGGAATAACTTTACAGCCTACCCCTGACATATAACTCAGTCGTATATCGATTAGCCGCAGGTCAACGCTGCAAATCTGTTTTCAGATCTAAAGAGTGTCACATGCAGAAAGCTGATAAGTTGAACAAGGCCTGCAGCAATATAAACCTGTGAGAGCATAGGCCCAGGGGGCAACATAAACTTGGGAAATATAGATCAGGGAGACTATAGATCATAGACCTAGTTCATGTTCATATTGCTTATAGCCAAGCCGACTACTAGAGCCATATCAGGGCTAGCACCGGGTCAAAAACGACAACCCGGTTGAGATTAAACAACAACAACAACAACAAAAACCCAAAAAACCAAAACAAAAAACAACAACAACACAAACCAAACAAACAAACAAACAAACAAAAACCAACTGTTAAAAACCATGTTCATCGTAAACCTTGCAAATCTAAAATGCAAATAAAGAAAAACAGCCATAAAATGATATCAGGTGAAAACTACTGATCTCTTGTAAAAACCGGAAAATTGTATCAGGAGGGACGCCTCGGAAGAGGTTCTTTGAACAGTCCGCCGAGTTGTGTTTTTGTCTCACATCGTACAAGTCCCAGCAATAAAGGAGGAGGTGTCTGATGCTCAACGGCTCGTCACATGGTGTACACCATGGTGCTTCTTCATTTTTATAAATGGTACGAATAAGTGTAGGATGTGTGACCCGTGTGTAACCTACACAACACTGTCTCTTACGGTTTCCTGCGCAGACCGGAGAATTTCGTTCAGGCTAGGGCGGATTTGGAAAAGTTTATGTCTGTTCATTCCAATTCTCCTGTTACAGATTTCTCTCGTAACTGTGGTCTTTCGATTTTACATCTGTGTAAGGAATGAAGGATTTAGACATCTTTTCCCTTGTGGCATTCTTGGCCAGGCAGTCAGCCTTTTCATTGCCTCCAATACCAACATGGCCAGGAATCCAGGCAAAAACAATCCGGTAACCTTCACTTGTAAGAGTAGAAAACAGTTCGAAGAACTTCACAAGCTCAGGGTGACTGATGTTTCGGCCAGGAATTGCCTGCAAAGCGGAGAGGGAGTCAGAAAAAAAACACACCAAAAATCGAGAAAATCTTTATGCTTGGATTTGGACACCATTTTTAGTGCCAAAACCAGAGCAGTCAGTTCAGCAGTATAAATGGAACTGTCAGACGGAGTACTTACTTTACTTTACTCTACTTTTTCCTTCCGCTTGTACCGGTGGGCGTCGCGGGGAGATACAGTCGTCTGTCAGCAGCAAGGCGGGTGGCCTGGAGAAGGGACATCTCGTGAGCTCTGAGGGTGTCTGCCACGGAGTCGCTCCATCGTCGTCTTGGTCTTCCTCTGGCTCTCCAGCCAGAGTATCTGGTGTTGTATGCCCGAAGAGCTGGATGGTTTAGGGGCATACGTGTGAGGTGTCCGAACAACTTGATCCTCATATGTTCGATGTGTTGTAGGATTGGTGTTGCTCCTACCATGTCTCGTATCACCTCATTTCTGATCTTGTCCCGCCTTGTCTTGTTTACTGCTTCCCTCAGGCATTTCATTTCACAGGTGACCAGTTTTCTCTCGAGGACTTTAGTTAGGGACCATGTCTGGCACTGGTATGTCAGCGTTGGTAGAAAAATGGCGTTGATGAGTTTCGCCTTAGTGCTGGTGGGAATGCTGGGGTGTTTCAGGAGAGGGGCAAGTAGGTAGCTTACTGCGTTGGCTTTCTGGCATCTGGTCTCGATTTCTCTGTCTAGTTTGCCATTTTCAGTGAAGATGCTGCCCAGGTATTTAAATTCACTGGCTTGCTTCAACTGGGTTCCGTTGATGTTGATATCCAGTTTGTTTGGTCTCTTACTGACAGTCATGACCTCGGTCTTGCTGACGCTGATCTTCATGCCGTATGTCTCGCAGCTATCATTGAGCTGGTCTGTGTGCTCCTGTAGCTGTATCTTGTCATTGTTCACCATTGCCTGGTCGTCCGCAAACATGAGTTCATTGAGTGCCTCAGGGTCTGGGTTTGCCTCCCTCGTAATCTAATCCATATAGATCACGAAGAGAAGAGGGGAGAGATTACAGCCCTGCCTTACTCCCGATGTCACTGGGAACCAGTCAGATGTTCCACTGGCGGTGCGGACTGCACTCCTGCTGTTGGCGTAGATGGCCCGAATGTTGTCTAGCAGCTGGCCCTTGTCAGACGGAGTATGTTTTAAAAATGCTGGATTGGTAATCGCGGTACAGAAGGCAGCAGCTTTGGATCCATCAGTGAAGATTCTGTGGGATGACGAAAATTTCTGACTCAGCTTTGCATAAAATGACTTGTACGCCAGTGATCTGGTACTGTCTTTATGGAAGGAAGCACAATCAAAACAAACCTTCGGGGTTTTCAAAGTCCATGGTGGGCTGTCGTTAACAACTGCTAAATTCATATCTGCCTTTTCCATATGAGGACGGATACGGATTCCTAAAGGAGGAGTGACTTTCGGATGTTTTTCCAATTCACTTCGAAATCTGGGGTTGAAGACAGTCGTAGGCTAAGTTTTCCGGTTCAGAGAACAGTTTCAAACAGAAATTTAAGGTTAGATTCAGTCTACAGTTGCTCAGGGAGGGCTCCCCTGCCTCCGCGTACAAACTATAGACGGGAGTTGTTCTGAATGCACCAAGACAGAGGCGTAGCCCTTGGTGGTGGATAGGATCCAGTGCTCATAGGTACGACGGTCTCTAAGAGCCATATACTAAGCAGCCATAGACCAGTTTAGAGTGAATCAAAGCTCTGTACCCGTGAAGTAGCGTTTTCTTGTCGAAGCCACATTCGAAGAATATTCAAAGCTTTGTGGCACGAGGTTTTAAGATGTTGGATATGACTGAGAAAATTCAACTTGTCATCAAAGATCAATCCCAGAAATTTAACTTCTTTTACAGCTGGAATGATGGACTTTCCCAGATGGATTTCTGGATTGGCAAAGAATTGTCGCAGGTTATAAAAGTGGATACATTGTGTTTTGGTAGCGGAAAGAGTAAAGCCGTTTGTCTCTGTCCACTGCTGGATCCTGTCTACGCACAGCTGCAGCCGCCGCTGAACGCCTGCTTAGAAGCTTCCACTTGCGTAAACTGCAAAATCGTCCACAAACAGGGAACAGTCGGAACCCTGCTGTACAGACTTGACTATATTGTTGATCTGAATACTGGACAGCACAGGAGAGAGAATGGATGTCGGACAGAGTAGTACGAACCCGCACTTGAAACTGTCGCTGAGCCAAAAAGTTTTGGATGACACGAGTAGATGACCCCGAGGACCCAGTTTGTGTAGATCCATAAGAATTCCTGATTTCCAGGTGGTATCATATGCTTTCTCCACATCAAAAAAGATAGCCACTACATCACAGTACATGCTGTTTGTTCAGAAATGCATTACGGATCGTCGTTTCAAGGTGGATCAAATAATCTACTGTGGAATGGTGCTTGCAAAATTCGCATTGTTCTTTACCCAAGATGCCGTCATTCTCCAATTTCCACATCAGTCTGCTGTTGACCATTTTTTCCCATCACTTTGCAAAGACAAACTGGTTAGTGCTATTGGCCGATAATTGGACGGATTGGATAAATCTCTTCCATGTTTAGATACAGGGATGATCAGGGCTTTCCGCCACTAGGAAAGAATCCTGTCGTCCATATGTAATCGTACACTTTCAACAGAGTTTCTAAACCCTTTTCCGAGAGATGCTTCACAAGTTTGTAATGGATTTCATCCAGGCCAGGAGAAGAGTCAGAGCAAGTCAGAAGAGCACCTTCTAGTTCGCCTAACGTCAGTGGAAGATTGTGTACTCTTCCGTGTTATCAGAGACGAAGTTACATGCTCTCTTTTCTTTCAGGGATTTGTGTTTATGGAAAAGCGCCGAGGAAAAGTTGTTTTCAATGGTGGATGCTAACAGGTTAGAAACAGCTTTTTTGTCAGTAATCCGACAATCTGACAGTTTCAGATGGTTGACAGAGGGACAAGTGTTTTTCCCTTTCATATACATATATATTTTTTGACAATTTTCCACACTTTCTTTTTTGGAGTTCGGGACGCCAGTTTCGAGCAATAGTCTCCATTACTGTCGTTTACTTGTTTTCAAAACACACCTTGACTTTGTTCGGAGTTTTTGATGAGCCCGAACGTTGTCCGCTGATAGAGTTTGGAAGACGCGACGTTGAGCTCTTTTGCAGTCTTGTTTTATTTGTTTACATTCAGAAGTAAACCACGGTGTTTTAGGCATGTGCGGTTTGTTGTTGTTGTTTGTTTTTTTGTTTTTTTGACGACGTGGGAATTGCTTTTTTTGGCAAAATTCAGGATGACTTGTGTTAGAGTGTCCACTGGGTCATCACTTTGCAGAACTTTCTCTTCCTCTAATTTGCTCTGGATGGTCCTTGCGAATAAATCCCACTTAGGCTTGTGAAAATTCAAGCGTTCTGGTTAGGATTCATGTTCGACATTTGTATTTGTTTAGATAACTGGAAGATGGTCACTTCCATGCAGATCATCGAGAACTCTCCACTCATAGTCCAAGACCACTGAAGCATCACACATTGATAGATCTAAACAGGAAAGTGTACCATTTGCAAGATAAATGTAAGTCGGAGATATTATCGTTTAGACAGCATAAGTCTAATTCGGAGAAGATGTTTTCCAGCAAGAGACCACGGGCTGCAGTATCTTCAAGCAGGGAATGGCTGTTCAAATCACCCAACAACAGAAAAGGTTTGGAAAGTTCCTCAGTCAGATCAACCAGTTCTTCTTTTGTAACAGGAACAGATGGAGGTAGGTGCAGAGAACAAATGGTTATGGTTTTGTCTACAGATACCCTTGCGGCTACTGCTTGCAAACTAGTGTTCAGGTTAACAGGGCTAAACAAAACGGGCCTGTGTAGGAGCAAAGACACTCCACATGTTACTCCACCATCTTTGGGTTGAGGGTTTCGAAATAATTTTGAAACACATTAACGAAAAACCTTTCCCTTTACGCACTTATGTTTCTTGTAGAGCCAGTACAACAGGGTGCAGGTCACGGCAAAGTAGCTGGGGCTCCTCTAAATTTGAGTTGACACCTGCTATGTTCCAATAGACAATACTCTTCATTTTTAGTGGAACAACAGTAGACAAATTCAGTCCATATCCATTTCATCACCCTCAACCTGCAATGGAGCGTATTTATTTTTTAGTTTTTTTCCGCTTTTTTCAGGTGGTCAGACCTGAGGGCTGACCTGCCTGCAGGAAGCGAGGGCTCAGGCCTTTTAAGCGCTGGAGGAGAGTTTTTCATCTCCACCAGCATTACTTTTAGCCCTCCCCCACTCACTGTGGAGCTGCACCCGGACGGCCGGGACGGGAGGGCTGGTTTACCAGGGAGACTGGGCTTTCCTGGTTGTCCAGCACTAGCTGGTTTTGGCAGCTGAGCAGCCTGAGAAGCAACGGGTTTAACGCCCCCCTGAGGGTCTTTATGTCTTGCACTGTTTCAAAACTGGACTTGGACCATGTTAGATCTGTTTGACAGGCGATGGAGACTTGATTCACCGTCTTAGCTGCTGATGCGTAGCTTTTCATCGTCGAGCTGCTGGCTTCCACTAATCGTTTGGCCTCATGGTAGGGTATCCTTTTTGTTTTGTTTTGACTCGTTGAATTGTCTGTCCTACTTGCCATACTGGGCAACTTTAGGAGGACAAAGGGTGGCTCTCCACAATTTAGACAGACTGGTGGTTCTTGACATGATCCTTCGTGTCCTTCCTTGGCGCACATGGCACACTTTTCTGTGTCGATACATCTGTCACATTCAAATACCCTATCTTCAAAGATTGTGGAATATTGGGACAGCAGAACGTCAGGAACAGTGTGTTTGTTGGGACTGGCCCCTTCCGAAACATGGACAGGCGTACCTCCACAACGCTCAGGCTCTTCAGTTCTGTCCTGATCTCCTCGGGAACTCCCCTCAGCTCGGGGCACTTGATCACACCCTACTACTGTTTAGTGCCTTTTGCGGTGAAACTTTGATTCAACAGTCTACAAGCATGGATGATTTCAGCAAACGCTCAGACTGCTTATGGTCTTTATATTCCACAAGATAATCGCCATTTCTGCACTTCTTGATGGTCTTGGGGTTGCAGATGAGGACTTTAAATCCCTTTTGTATCGCAAACGGACTGAGTTTTGACACCGGTTTCTCGTCATCTGTTCCTGTCACAATTAACCATGCAGCCCAAAGCCTGTCTCCTGTCGAACTTCAGCATCGGAATCCGAATCCGCTTCGTAGTTGTCTCGTTTCCTTTTTGTTTTGTTGGGTTTTGACATGAGTGTAGGCTCAACGATGGCAGTAATTTGTCGGTCGCCCCAGGAGAGCTGCTGTGCTGGGAAGGGACAATGCATGGCCAATCTCTTGGCGTCCGTCTACCTGGAACCGTCCCGCATGAATCCAGACAGTGTATGTTCACGACTGATTAACGTATAGCCACCCATCCCATGGCCAAGTCACCCGAATACAGACTTAGGGGAACAAAGATCCGGATAGACGTAGGAGAGTACAGATCTTGAAGAATGGGATCTGGGGGATCATAGACCTGATGGGATAGAGGCATGGGCGAACATAGATCGGAGAACACAGTAATGAAAGAATACAGGTCTGCGGGACAACACGACTCTGGGAGCACAGACCAGGGAGAGAACATAGACCTGGAAGATTATAGACCAAGATGAAACATGCCAGGGAGAACATCATGAGAAACTTAGAAGAATACCCTGGATTAAAGGTTGGAGGAAAAATGATAAACAACATTCGTTACGCAGATGACACCGTGCTAATTGCAGAAAATGAAAGGGACCTACAAAACGTTGTGAATATAATAGAAATATGAAGTACAAATAAAGGGTTGGAGCTAAATAGCAAGAAGACTAAGTCATCGTGATCAGTAAAAAACATGAAATCCCCTCATGCAAAATAACAGCAAACGGCACAACCTTCAGACAGGTTGATAAGTTTAAATAGTTGGGAACGATCATTTCACCAGATGGCAGATGCACATCAAAAACAGCCAGCAGAATTGGCCAAGCCAAAACAGCATTCAAGAAGATGAAAGACTTTCTTACCAACAAATACCTTTCAATTAACATCAGGAAGAGAGTTCTTGAATGTTACATAGAACCGATAATGTTATACGGTTGTGAGGCGTGGACAGTCAACAAACAAAGCCAGAACAAGATTGACGCAGCCGAGATGTGGTTTCTTAGAAGAATGTTGAGAGTTCCATGGACAGTAAAGAAAACAAACGAGACAGTCTTGATGGAGGCAGGCACAAGAAGATCATTGATAAGGAAGATTAGGAAAAGACAAGCAACATTTATAGGCCATTTTATGAGGAAAGGGGAATTAGAGCACTTGGTCACAACAGGAAAGTTGGAGGGAATGAGAGCACCAGGTAGACCCAGGGAGAAAATATTGGACGGACTTGCGGGGGTGGCTGAGGACGGAGAGGGTGGAAGATGTGCTTGCAGCAGCAAGGGACAGATATGGAGGGCCATGATCGCCAACATCATGCAGCAGGGCACATGATGATGATGAACCATGAAAGCAGTTTTACGATGTATTTGCGTTGAATGCTGTTACATAAAAATTGATAGAGCGAAAAATTGATTCAGATACGTTTCTACATGCATTTTATATTCAAAGAACAGTCTGCACGACTCTGTCAATTAATGTTAATTTTTGGACAAACTTAAACGGCATTATGTTTACATCGTAAATGTCAATTCTTTCTAAATTAATGGACGCTCTGATTTTCGTTTTTAAAGTGCCTGATTATGAATATTGTTAGAAACTGAAAAGAACAATTGTCTGCTATAGAGAGGTCTGTTTTGTATGTTGTCAACACAAGACCACTCTTAACAAAACGTAAGGTTTTGCAGTCTCAGCGTTGATAGACACTCCAGGCTATCTGATGGATGAGTAGATATGTTGATCCTTATCATCTCTGGCATGGGCCTTCATTTGGGATCCGGCCCAATCCTAAAATGACCTGTTCTACCACAGCCGCTGCATGGGAAGAGGTCCTGCGTCCTAAGGTTTTGATTCTCCAGTCTCTTTTTCAGCACTGTTCAAATGTGATTGTACCCTGCATACATAACTGTTTCTGCTCATTCTTTGCCAGCAGAGTTTACACATTTGGTAGTGTTGATGCCACAGCTAATGACGCTGGCCTTCAGAGTATCCTTGAACCAATTTACTGTTCTTCACTGCTCACGGTATCTCAGCTTCAGCTCTGCATACAAAAGCATCTTTCGGGTGCGGTTGTCTTCCATACAGATAGTGTGTCCCGCCCAATGAAGCTGGCGTTTGATGCGTAAAAATTCTACAAGGCTACCAACACTTCCTGAAAAATTGAAGATCGACACTTGATCTTTCCACGTGATGATGTTGAGCTTGTGCACACATCTTAGGTGAAATGGTTTCAACTGTCGAATGTGCAGTTGGTAAGTAGTCCAGATCTCCTAGCAGTACGGCAAGTGCTCGAGACTACTGCTCTGTAAACAGCAATCTTTGTGGCGAGCCTGATGCTATGGTCCTGCTACAACTTCTTGCTCAACCTTTCAAAGCCAGAGCCAGAAAACAGAAACTGTTTACACATTAATTTTGGTCTCTTTGTCAATCAGATGCACTGAAGCGCCAAAAATCTAAGATAATGTTGGCTGGAACATAACCTCTGTCTTGATGAGGCTATTTGCAAAACCAAAGCATTTGCAGGGTGCAGAAACACTACACTGCAAAGGGTTGGGATGCTTCATCATCTTGTGTCTGGCCAGCATGCTACTGTACAAGGAAGCAACCCAGTGAGACATGGCTCTGAGGGCAACTGAACATTCGTAGTACTCCCAACATGCCCTTTTCTTTTGATTGACAATGTCAGATGCCTTTGTCAGATGTACAAACCTATGTGGAACTCCTGCTTTTGCTCGCCACACTTTTTATGCAATTGGTGTATGGCAAACACCATGTCACTCGTGCCTCTTCCGCCACGAAACCATATTGAGACTCAAGAATGATGGTCGCCGCTGCATGGGTGATGACTATTACGGTGATTCTGGCAAGGACCTTTCCCTAAATGCACAGGAGTGATGTCCCACGATCGCATACGGTCTTATTGCTTCACTTGTTGTTAATTTGGATAATCATAGCATCTGTCAAATCTTGAAGAACCTCACATTTCTGCCATATAGACTGGTACGGAATTGTCAGCTTCTCCAGGAACTCATCAAGGTCCATGTACACCTAGAATCCTGTACTTCAAAAACAATGTGGAACTTCGTAGAAGAAATACACAATGAGCTAAGAGGCACTATTGTGATATGTGGCGATCTCAATGCAAGATCTGCAGTGTGGGATCAGAACGATATCAAAGTCCAGGGACATGCTCTGGAAGAAACACTGTGTGATATTCAGCTCAGCCCATTTACAATGTCACCAACTCATACTGGCACAAGCCAAAAAGACACTGTACTACTGATATAGCACTCTTACCTTCTAAATTAACCCACTAATGAGTGCAGAAACACTGAACACACATGGCAGCGACATGTAGCAGTTATGTTCAACATAATAAAACATACGTCATCAAGAAATCCGATAACTTAACCAAGAAATCCATTTCGAAATGATAGAGGGGAATCTGATATCGTTTCTAAACTCAGAACTATTAAAACAAAAAGGATAACAAGAAACAATCAAACATTTACAAGATATCCCCTAGGCGGAACCATAACTCACAGACCGCCTGGAAAGAAGGAAGCGCTGCTTTAAAAGCTTGGCAACAACACAGAAGACGGCATCGTTCAGATCACGATAGTAGTAGAAAAATGGACGAGTCTAAAAGATACATGGACCAAAAACAGCGCTTCAAACCCCTAGCTTAGGAAGGAAAGGACAAGATATTGTACCGTTAGATTCAGTGCCGATACAACACAAACACAATTTCTTTGTCAACGAATAGAATGGAAAACCATAAAAAGCCACGACCTCTGTGTCACGAACACAGATGGAACCATACTAAGAACAAATGAAGAGAAAGGTCAAGCCCTACTACAATCTTCTATACAACAGAGTGACCAGAAAACCCTTGAAGAAAAAAGAACATTTATCGCTTACCTAAACAAAAAATTGCACAAACTGGACTAGCGGATGTAAGAATTGAACAAGAAATGCATGACAGTGTGGAAAAAAAACTGATCTTCTTGCTATTTAGCTCCAACCCTTTACTTTTGCTTTCTATTTCTATCATATTCACAAGGTTTTGTAGGTCCCTTTCATTTTCTGCAATTAGCACGATGACACATCTGCGTAAAGAATGTTGTTTATCATTTTTCCTCCAACCTTTAATCCAGGGTATCCTTCTAAGTTTCTCATGATGTTTTTGCTGTAAAGTGAAAACAGATCTGGTGACAAAGCAACCCTGTCTGACTCCTCTTTTGATATTTTGGAAAGAGCTTATATCGTTTTCTATTCTCATTGCAGCTGTTTGTTCCCAATACAGATTTCTGATTATTCACAGATCTTTTCCATCAATATTGAGTCTTTCTAGTTGGTTGATCAATTCTTCATGTCTGACCAGATCGAAAGCCTTGGTCATAATCAACAAAGCATAAGTATAAATCCTCATTCATCTCGATTGACCTCTCTATGATAGTTCTTATGATGTATATGGCATTAATAGTTCCTTTCCCTTCCACAAATCCACACTGTTCTTCTGCTATTTCTCTTTTGATTCTATTCCTTGTCCTCATCATGATTATTCTTAATAGGATTTTTGTTATATGACTCATCAAACTGATTGAGCGATGGAGTTCGCATTCTATAGCCCCTGTCTTCTTTGGAAGTGCAATGAAAATTGATTTTAACATATCGTTGGGGATTTTTCCAGTGTCATAAATTTCATTTAGGAGAACTGTTATTTTTCAATACCAAATTCCTCTAGGGCTTCAATCATCTCTGTAGTAATGTTGTCTGGTCCCGGGGCTTTTCATGGTTTCATCTTTTTCAGTGCTGCTCTAACTTCATCTTTCATTATGAGTGGTCCTTCAAAGTTCTTTTTTATAATGTGTTCTTCGTTTCTGTCTTCTTCAAAAAGGTCTTTAATGTACTCTCCCCATCTGTGTAATATTTTGTCTTTTTCCATGATAAGCGTGTCATCTTTCGATTTTAAGCAACCAGTTGATGTGCATGTATTTTTCCTGTGGACAATTTCTTCATTTCGTCTGTACATACCCTGAGGATCCGTTTTGTGTCGGTCTTCTATTTCTTTGCATTTTGTGTTCAGCCAAGCTTCCTTAGCTTCATTGCACCTATTCCTGATTTCTCTGTTTATCTTCCTGTATATCTCCTCGTTTTCCCTTTGCCTTCCTCCGTTTTGACACCATATCTAGTATAATTCTGTGATGTCATTGAGAATGTGATATAACTAATTGTGTATCTGAAAAATGAATCCTTTCATGGAGCAGCTCAGATGCTATGTATTCTTAAGGTTATAGTTTGAAAATGGTCAGATCAAAATTCATGCTGACTTGACGGTTGTGTATGGAGACAAGTATGCATCGTACAGGATAGTTTGCTGCTAGGTTGCTAGTTTCAAATGCAAACGAGGAAAAAACGACTTGAAAGCCAAGTACCGATGTAGACTTCCAAGTCGAGCCTGGAACACACAAAACTTTGAAGTTGTAGAGAGAGTAGCTGAAGAGGATCGGCATATTTCAATTCATGATATAAGTAGAGCGTATGTTGTTGTACAGTTCAATGGACCCTGATCTTGAGATGAGGAAAGTCAGTGTCAACTTGAAACCTCTTTTTTTGACAAAGGAGAGGGGGGGGGGGGATTCAAATTCTAAGCAGTTGCTTGATGTCAAATGGCTGATGTGATGCGTCTAGTGTGTTGGCTAGTGACTGCGTGCTTGTCACCTCTCACTTTCAGCCTGCACCGCTGGCCAGCACTCCTGCTTGCAGCCATGCGAAAAGGAGAGCAGAATGCGTAAGTCTCTCTCTGTCAGTGCATAGCCTCTCCATCAGCAAGCCCGACGTTGTGCCACCTCGTGGCGACATGTGGTTACTGCACACCTCAAGGACTCGGGCTAAAACTCGAAGGACTCGGAGGAGGTCTGGTCCCCAGACGTGCGGCACGCAGGCCCACCGGCGTGTGGACATGCCTTGGTGCCTACGAACAAGACCCCCAGCTATGGGTAAATAGCACCATTGCCTTGTGGTTATCTCGGGAGAGAATAAGGCTAAGGGAGTAAACCCTGAAAGAAAAATCACCCTACTGCCTTGTAGATTGTCATGGGAACGACAAAGGCTGGCGGACAGTCCGTACACAAACCAATGGAAGACAACGGGAAACCACCATCGTATTTTCCCAACAAAAATCATGGTCAGCCAAAGCAGAAAAAATTAGGGAAGATTAGGAAAAAGACAAGCAACGTTTACAGGCCATTTTATGAGGAGTATTTAGAGCACCTGGTCACAACAGCAAAGCTGGAGGGAAAGAGAACACCAAGTAGACCCAGGGAGAAAATACTGGACGGACTTGCAGGGTGGCTGAGGTCAGAGAGGGTGGAAGATGTGCTTCCGGTGACAAGGGATAGATGCATGTGGAGGGCCATGATCGTCAACGCCATGCAGCAGGGCACATGGTGATGATGACTATGACGCTTTAAATATTTGAGCCAGAAGGCCCCAAATGACTACGTGACGTGATTACAGGTGACAAATGTGGATCAACTTCGATGGCATCTCAAACAAACGGTCCAATCAAATGTGGATGGGCAATATTGACGAAAGACCAGTTGTACTGAAATTTAATTTTCAAAGCCAGAAAAGACTTTTCTCCATTTTTTTAATTCCCAAGTGTGCCTGGAAAGTCTACACTGAGAAGTCTAGACATTATGTAAAAAGTGTTTTGCCCAAAGTTGTGCAGGCCATCCATGAGCACCGTCCGAATGTGGTACCAGCAAAACGTTCCTTTTGCATATGAACGCAAGTGGCCATAAAGCAACGATTTCTGTGACCTGTCGTTGTCGTATTTCAAATCTACCGCTCTTCTACCGTGTATCTACACTGCAATCCAAATTTACACCTTAAATGTTTCTATACCTATTTTTATTTTTATGTCATACTTATATTCTCAATGTATGTTTTATATATCCACCATAGTCCCATTTTCTATATCCACCGTTGCCAGGGGTTCATTTTCTGTAACCAACTTGTCCTATTCCACATATTCACGATTGTCCTCCACGTTCTTCCTGTTCCTTATTCCTCTCGTCTACACGCTTGTTTCGTTGAGAGTCCTGGGTAAACTGTTATTTAAGATCCCTAACTTCATCTTCATGAACTGAGAATAAACTAAGATCACATTTGTTCTTTATAACCTCGTTGTTGGAAAACGGCTACTTGAATTTGTTTAAGAGAGATTTATTCTCTCGGACATTTCCGTACCTGCTCCACCCCAATTTGACAGCAATTATACAGCAGATCTATTGACCCAACGTCAAATGAAGTGGCGTATGTTCTTTGTCAAACACTAAGCTACAGAATCTGTTCGTTCAAACAGCCAGGTCTCATTTTGCGGGCTGATTGAGTGCTCGACCGTATCGTGCGCATGGCCACTTAAAGTGAGCCAGGCAGCAAGCTAATGACAAGTCGTCTTACTCAGGTTGCCAAATACTGGGGCTCAATTCAAAGGCTATGGTGTGAATCAGCTCTACCACACAGTTAATTTTGGTCTTCAAAACAAAACAAACAAAAACAAAAACAAAAGAACAGCCCCCACCGATATAAGTGATTATTGCTCTCACTACCTCTTTTTCTAGTCTACTTGTTAGTCTAAACTCTTTGTAAAGGCTCACACAATTTTCGAAACAAGAAAATTGGTTCTGTCTTTAGAGAGAGAGAGAGAGAGAGAGAGAGAGAGAGTGGGTGTGTGTGTGTGTGTGTGTGTGTGTGTGTGTGTGTGTGTGTGTGTGTGTGTGTGTGTGTGTGTGTGTGTGTGTGTGTGTGTGTGTGTGTGTGTGTGTGTGCCTTTGTCTGTGTTCGCGCGCGCGTGTGTTTCTAAATGCATTTATTCATTATTTAGTTATTTATTTCATTTCTATAGTTTATTTCTTTATTCATTCTTAGCCAAGGCATCTACCCTCTTTTCTGTCCTATGGGGCTAAATCCATTACCATTTTACTGTTCTTTAAAATGAACTTCGGTAGTCATTTCTGTTTATAATCACCAAACCTCATAAGTCTGCCTACGTAGATTTTATATTTTTCTGCTTTACATTTCCTTTTTTTCACAGATTGTATAATTAATCTTCACCATGATTCGGTCAGTCACTTAGGTGAGGTCATTTAATCTGTAAGATGCAGTTCCATCCCAGGTCTTCTTTGTTGGTTTCTGTGTTTTTCTGCTCGTCTTCCCATGTCAGACATTCTGTTTTATCTTTTGTGGGGTTAACTCCCCCACTCTTCTCAAAATGCTCTGCTAGGAAGAGCGAAAACATGAACAATTCTCACCAGCGTCAGTCCAGCCGTTCCTTTACCTGCATCAGGTGGTTGCGCCACGTGTAGTGGTGTTGTGTGCATGACTAAAAAATGCGTGTGCAATTCGGCAGTCTACATATACATGTGTATAGCCGCTGTTTGAGTTTGAGCTCTATCTACCAATGGAAATATGAGCAACTAGTAGTAGAAGTATCTGTCGTCGTAATAACCAGTAGCAGAAGCAATAGTAGTGCATAGTAGTGGCAGAGATGGTAGTGTCTAGTGGCCTAGTAGCGGCAATAGTAATAGTTCCCAGTAGCCGCAGTAGTAGTACCTAGTTAGCAGAAACAGCAGTAATGTTATTAGTAACACTGAATGTTAGTAGTACTTAGTAGCAGCAGCAGTAGTAGTGCCTTGTTGTGGCAAAACTAGTAGTGCCTGGCAAAAGCAATAGTAGTGATAAGTAGTAGCAATACTGGTAACTGGCCAACAGCAGTAGTAGTGCCTTGTAGCAAAAGTAACTGTAGTGTTCAGTGGCAGACGAAGTAATAAATGCCTATCAAATGAACGATCTTTGTCCAACACTGATCTTAGAACTCTCACTTGATGAGGTCGGTGTCTATACAGATTTGCATCATGTTGATGCCAAAATGAGCATATTCTTTCCAGCTACGTGTGATACAATACAATACAATACAATACAATACAATACAATACAATACAATACCATACCATAAATAGCAAAACATTCTTAGGAGAGTCGGACTAGGGAAGGTCCTCACAGTCAAGCAAGTGTTTCGGCACTTAACTCATGACACTCTCTGAGGGCAGGGCTGTATCCAAGTCATGACTCCTGGATGCTCTTCTGCTGTCGCCATTTCTTTCCTTTAGAAATTTGTCCTCCACCTGGAATCGAGCCCGCGTATCCAAGGTGAACATGCGTCTCAAGGCAACTCTTGCAACGGATGTCTTAAGCACTTAGCTATCGGTCACCAGCGACATATACGTGGATTTTTGAAGCCTTAGGAAGTTCACTTTTGTACCTCCTGGCCCGCATCCAGCTGGAATTCTTTTCCACTGCTCTGCCATTGCCTTTAGGGCTCTGGTCCTCTTGCAGATATGGGCTTCCTCCATTCTACTTTAGGCAAAGTGAGCTCGACCAGATTCATTTGTTTTGATGAATGGGAGTGGAGAACTATGTCCAATCTCATGCCATTCTTGTTGATGATTTCTAGGTGTTTTTTTTTTCATTGTGGAAGATCTGCTGTGCACTCCCACTCCACTTCATCCAGCAGACCCCGCTTCCATGCTCTGGGTATCGCATCTTTTTCAGGCCACATTTTGCCGCCTCCTGCCGTGTGGAAAGTTGTTGGAGCTTCTGGCAGCAAGTTTTTTTTTTCCTCCTAGCAGTGCTGATCGCATGCTGACCGCTTATGCGATCTCTTGAAGCACTTGACTATGTTTCCATAAATGATATGTTTCCTCGGATCATTGCCACCTTGCATGAGCTCAGGACAAGTTCCACTATCTGTTTGTCCTCGAAGAGCGGGCAAGCAGAATTATCTGATTTCCTCCATTTCACCAGATTAGCATTCGAGGGCAGGCCATACAGTGATACACAGACCTGAGGATGAAACTGATTCTGAGAGGGGCCATATGCCACAGGTCATTCCAGCTTATACTTTTGAAATGCATTTTCGCATATCGTCGACTACCCCTGTTCATCATCACCATCAAGTGCCCTGATGCATGGCGTTGGCGATCATGGACTTCCATATGCATCTATCGCTTGTTGCCACAAGCACATCTTCCACCCTCTCTGTCCTCAGCCACTCTGCAAGTCCGTCCAATATTTTTCCCTGGGTCTACCTGCTGCTCTCTTTCCCTCCACCTTTTCTGTTGTGACCAGGTGCTCTAGTTCATCTTTACTTATAAAATGGCCTATAACTGTTTCCTGTCTTTTCCTTATCTTCCTTATCAATGATCTTCTTCTGTCTGCCTATAGCAAGACTGTCTTGTTTGTTTTCTTTGCTGTCCATGGAACTCTCAACATTCTTCTTAGAAACCACATCTCGACCGCCTCAATCATGTTCTGGTGTTGCTTGTTGACTGTCCATTCCTCACAACAGTATACATTATCGGTTCTATATAACATTCAAGAACTCTCTTCCTGATGTTAATTGATAGGCATTTGTCGACTAGAATGCTTTTCATCTTATTGAATGTTGTTTTGGCTTGGCCGATTTACTGGCTATTTCTGATGTGCATCTGCCGTCTGGTGAGATGATCGTTCCCAGATATTTAAACTTATCAACCTGTCTCAAGGTTGTGCCGTTTGCTTTTATTTGCATGAGGGGATTTCATGTTTTTTATCGATTACCATGACTTCAGCCTTCTTGCTATTTAGCTCCAACCCTTTACTTTTGCTTTGTATTTCTATTATATTCACAAGGTTTTGCAGGTCCCTTTCATTTTCTGCAATTAGTACGGTATCATCTGTGTATCGAATGTTATCATATTTCCTCCAACCTTTAATCCAGGGTAAAACACAACCTTGCCTGACTCCTCTTTTGATATTTTGGAAAGTTATATCGTTTTCTATTCTCATTGCAGCTGTTTGTTCCGAATACATATTTCTGATTATTCGTAGATCTTTTCCATCAATATTGAGTCTTTCTAGTTGGATGGTAAATTCTTCATGTCTTACCCGATCGAAAGCCTTGATATAATCAACAAAGCATAAATATAAATCCTTATTCAACTCGATTGGGGTGTTATGGCGTGCCTTTTTTCTTCATCTCTTGTGTTGTAATATATCTCTCTTTTTGCCTTCCCAATGGCCTTTGATCACCGTTCCATTGTTGTTTGTTGTTTTCCCTGACTACTGGTCTGCGTGTGCCCTATTATTTCACTGACCATGAAGCTTTCCTTTGCTGCGACCAGTGCCTCCTGGACTTTCCGTTTTCTACCAGTCCTCATTTCATTTTCCGTGCTAATTGCAGAAAATGAAAAGGTCTACAAAACCTTGTGAATATACTTGAAATAGAAAGCAAAGGTAAAGGGTTGGAACTAAACAGCAGGAAGACTGAAGTCATGGTGATCAGTAAAAAACATGAAATCCCCTCATGCAAAATAACAGCAGACGGCACAACCTTCAGACAGGTTGATAAGTTTAAATACCTGGGAACGATCATTTCATCAGACGGCAGATGCACATCAGAAATAGCTGGCAGAATCGGCCAAGCCAAAACAACATTCAATAAGATGAAAAGCATTCTTACCAACAAATGCCTATCAATTAACATCAGGAAGAGTTCTTGAATGTTATATAGAACCAATACTGTTGTATGGTTGCGAGGCGTGGACAGTCAACAAGCAAAGCCAGAACAAGATTGAGGCAGCCGAGACCGGAGATGTGGTTTCTAAGAAGGATGTTGAGAATTCCATGGACAGCAAAGAAAACAAACGAGACAGTCTTGATGGAGGCAGACACAAGTAGATCATTCATAAGGAAGATTAGGAAAAGACAGGCAACATTTATAGGCCATTTTATGAGGAAAGGGGAATTGGAGCACCTGGTCACAACGGGAAAGTTGGAGGGAAAAAGAGCACCGGGTAGACCCAGGAGAAGATGATAAACGGACTTGCAGAGTAGCTGGGGACAAGGAGGGTAGAAGAGATGCTTGAGGCAACAAGAGATAGAGACAGATGGAAGTCCATAATCGCCAACGCCATGCAGCAAGGCACCTGATGATGATGATGACCAGTCCTCAGCTTGGACTGGACTGGTCTCACAACCGTATCTCCAGAGTCTAAGAAGCCCGACCTTTCCTGCTTTGTACTCCTCAACAATGGACTTTAGGGGTAGCTTTTACTTTGCTTAGCAACAATAGAGCGCAACGTCAGTGAGATTCAGTGAGATACCAAGCCATTTCCTTATGTATTTGTTAATTTTGATGAGATGAGAGGTGATGAGATGAGAAATTAACAAAGAACTGAATAGTGCAAGAAAAGCAAGAACAAATGAAATAGTTATATTTATAAATTATAATCCCGTGTTCTTAATACAACGTCACCGTGTTCTTAATACAACGAGAACGAGATTAAGGTACCTAATGATAAGGGAGTTTTGGATAAGCTTCAACAGAAAGAACTGTTTTTTAACGGTTAATGTTGAAAAATATACACACGTACTTACACACCTACAAAATGCGATACACGCCAAATATACATACTAAAAATTAAAGTTGTGTGCATGTACAAGACATACTGTCTTACAAGCGTATATGGCCCACATGTTCTATACCATACATGTGCCATGTATAAATAATACTATAGACACAGGTGTGGCAACTGAGAACGTGGCTTTTCCGATCAGTAATTATCGTTTTCTTGGTCACCTAACTGTGGAAAAGCTAATGACAAGGTATAGGACAAGACGGGTAATGACAAGATATAAGACAAGACACTCCATACCCTGTGATTCGAAGCTTTCTTTGTCTCACGGTGCGAACTGCTCGCAGCAACTAGTCATGATCTTGAGTCATATCTAATACATTCACACAATAGACTACTGCACGACAAGATCAGCGAACCCTGCAAAATTCACATACACATACACACACAAGCTCTCTCTGTGTGTGTGTGTGTGTGTGTGTGTGTGTGTGTGTGTGTGTGTGTGTGTGTGTGTGTGTGTGTGTGTGTGTGTGTGTGTGTGTGTCTGTCTGTCTCTCTCTCTCCCTCTGCCTCTCTCTCTCTCTCTGTCTCTCTCTTTCTCTGTCTCTCTCTTTCTCTCTCTCTCAGGCAAGTGAAAAACCATTGTCTACTTCTGCATTAATTTCGGCCAAACCGCCTATTCCACTGACTGATGCTGTCATTTCATTAAGACAACAACCCTCCCCCTCCAACTACAACATGCTACTCGCCCACGTATTCACGAGAAGCAGATATTTTTTTCGAGAATCACTAGTTGTTTGCTGCTAATAACAGTTTGTAGCCAGCAAAAGTTAAACGTAAACAAACAAAAACAAAAAAATCGAAAAGGAGTGTCATTTAAAACAAGAATTGCTCCCATAGAGAACAATACGGGGCAACAATAGCGATGAAGAAGGGTAAAAAAGTATCAAGATGGAGCAACAGTAGTGAAGAAGATCGAGTATCACTAGTGAAGAGGATAGGGAAACAGTAGTGAAGAGGACGGGGCAATAGTGATGAAAAGACAGGCAACAGTAGTGAAGAAGATGCGGCAGTTACAGTTTTGTGGGTCTGGTACGACCGAAATTGTGACAGAGATCAATGGCACAGCTACAACTACTGATGATTAAATAGTGGTTATGTAGAACTGTTCGCTTGCGTTCAGGAATTGTCCTAAAATTTTGACGAACATACTGATAGATTCAAACATGATGGGATAGGCAACAGTAGTGTTGTGAAGAAAGAGAGTCATAAAGACCTACCGTGATGCCACAAGACACGAGTCAAACCATTCCCTTCCAGTGACAGAACTACATGTATGTGCTTCTGTGATCAGGTGGATTGTATAATCATGTACTTAATAGAAACCAGAAAAAAAAAACAGGATATAAAAAAAAGAAGAGAAGCAGAACGTGTATTTAATACAACCAGACAAGACAGGCGCAAATTGGCCTTTGTCAAGCGAAGACTTAAGATCACAAACCAACAAATACCAAACACAAAAATTAGGAAAAAAAGACTGAAACTTCCCTGCTGCTTCGTCCAGTGTGCGAAAAGGACTAAATGTATTTAGTAACAGTCATTTACAATGCCTTCCGTGAACTACATACAGTGATATTTACAGTGTACTATTTCATCATGACCTGGGATCCAGTCTCCTGTGTACTCTTTTGACTGAGCCAAAAGGCCTACACATTAAACCATTTCGTAATCATATTTAGCTTGCACATATTATTCAGACGTTCCATCAGTGATGGTCATTCTACATTCACAAAGATATCTACTTTTTTCGTCTTCAGTCAAATATCTTTGCATGAGATCAATTGATAGATTGATTGCTGGATTGATTGATGTTTGATTGCTGGATTGATTGATTGATTCATTCGTTCGTTCACTTGTTCGTTCGTTTGTTTATTCTACATGTGTGTGTGTGTGTGTGTGTGTGTGTGTGTGTGTGTGTGTGTGTGTGTGTGTTGTGTGTGTGTGTGGTGGGTGGTGTGTGGTGGTGTGTGTGTGTGTGTGTGTGTGTGTGTGTGTGTGTGTGTAAAACGATGCAATTACGCTTCGGCACTCAATAGTTCCACTATGCACAGATGTGAAGAGTTGTGTATGAAATCATTAACACCAAATCTACCTCAGGTTATCACACTCCGGGCCATTCTAAACATGAAGCTGGTTGACATAATTATGTAGATGTGTTATGTACACCAATCCTTGCATAGCTAACAATTATAACAACTACCAGAACAATTACCATCATCACCACAACAATAATAATGATATTATTAACAATAATAATAATGATGGTGATGATGATGATGATGATGATGATTATGATGATGATGATGATGATGATGATGATTGTAAAACACATTGTACTAGAAAATAAATTTGTAAATAAATTTGGAGGGTGGCATGTCAGTACATCAATGCAACATAGTCATTGACACACACACACACGCGCGCGCACGCACGCACGCACGCACGCACGCACGCACGCACGCACGCACGCACGCACGCACGCACGCACGCACGCACGCACCACGCGCGCACACACACACCAATGCAGTATGAATATAGTTCATTTGATAAATACAAGTTCACAAACATAAGAGAGAGAGGCAGAGACAGAGACAGACAGGCACAGAGAGAGCGTGAGCGAGTCGGAGAGTGACGGAGAGGGAGAGGGAGAAAGGGAGGGGAGAGAGAGAGAGAGAGAGAGAGAGCATGACGAGAGCTGGAAAAGCCACAAACATCAATAGACATTTTTTTAAATAAGCAGACCACAGCACCGTCTTAAAGATATTGGGAGGAACTTTCACATTGTTAGGCTATATATTAAGAAAGATTTCTTTCCGTCTGTTCCAGACCTGAGAGCTTTGGAAAATGTGCGGGGCAGGAAGTGTTCTGAGATATAGGTTAGTATGGTATTCGATGTCGTCAGTCAGCACAACGTCAAATATCAAAATCACGGTAAGAGAAATAATAGGGCACTCGCAGACCAATGTACAGGGGCTGGGATCAACAACAACAAAATGGACTGGTGGTCAAATACCAATGGAAAGGCAAAAAGAGATATGAAAATAAAATGAAGAAAGAAGAGAATGCCATAAGACTGAAGAAGGCAGTACAGCAAGGCCAACAGGGGCAGTGGACGACTTGGGTTGGCCCCTCTCAGAATCAGAATGGGTCATGCAACGCATGGACCACCCCCTTTGTTTGATGAAATCACTAAAGAGTGGCGTCGGGAGCTTGGGGGGTGATTATCCGGCGAGTGGCAAGGCATTGGTTCTCCAGGTCCCATCCGCACCCTCGTGATGTTCTTTTTAACTTCGGCTCGTGGCATGACCGCAGACTTCAGGGAATCAGGCCTGATGATCGCAGGGAAAGACTGCTGGCTGCTAGGAAAGACAGCAAACTCGGGATCCCGTTCAGAACATGTCAGAACTTGCTGAACAGCAACATGGGCTGTGTCTGGAGCATTATGCCTGGCCACTTTTGCAGCCGTTGACACAATCCCTGCGGTTGAAGTAAGGCAACGTTGGGAGCTTCCGATTGCTAACTGTCGAGACTATAGTAAGAGAAAAGGAGCTGGCAGCTATGTGGGCTGGTGGCATGGCGGGCTGCCCGAAAGAGAGATGAAGACCAAAGTGGGGCGATTCTTTCTTGGTCCGGAGGCTGGGCTGGATATGATTGGTGCGCGTTTTATGGCTATGTCCCGGGGTTTGTCATCTCCCCACCTTGCCATTCGGTTTGTAATAAGGGTGACTGATGACTGGGTCCAAATGGGTCGTGCAAGCGCTTGATGAAATGGCTATCGAGTGGCGTCGGGAGCTTAAGAGGTGACTGTGCGGAGAATGGCAAGGTATTGGTGCTCCAGGTCCCATCGGCATCCTCGTGGTATTTCTTGTTGACAAATGATTCTGATCGAGCTCACTGTACCGTATGAAAATAGACTGGAAGAAGGACCATGTTTACAAGACTGAAAAACTATGCCAGGCCAGGCTAGCCAGCAACTTGAGGACACCTGCCTTCCAAGCTATATCCCTCGCCACAGACACTGGAGCAAGGGGGTTGATAGACACATCAGACATGACCTCATGATACAGCTCTCGATTCGTGAGAAAGATAGGACCAGAGCCCTGTAGGTGATGGCAGAAGCGGCAGAAGAAAATTCCAGCTGGATATGAACTTCATAAGGCTTCAAATTCCCCTATGTATTGCTGGTGTCCGATAGCTAAGTGGTTAAGTCATCCATCGCAAGAGTGATTTGGCCTTGAGACGCATGACTTAGATTCCAGGTGGAGGACAAATTTCTAGAAGTAAAAAGATGTTTTTAAAAAATGGCGACAGCTTGAGTCATTACCTGGATATGGCCTGGCCCCTTTGGAGTGTCAGAAGTTAAGGGCCGAAACAACTTGTTTGACTGAAGTTTCTCCTCTGAGGACCTTCTGCTGTCCGGCTCTCCCAAGAAGTTTTGTTTGTTTGTTTTTGTTTTTTGTTAACTATTTCTGTACTGATGACTTTCGGCTCTACAGCAGTGCATCTCCTGAAATTCTTTCAGCACTTCTTTCCGAAACTTCTGACTGGTATGTGAAATCCAGAACTGGATGAGACAATAACTACAGTTGAGCGGAGATAAGGCTGAAGCAATGCTCACTGACACCAAGCGCAAGGTTTTTATTGTAAAAGTTGTTTCTATCCAAATAGGTGACAACACTATTGTACTTTATGAATCAGTCAAGAACTTTGGCGTTGTTCTTCATCTTCATCTTCAAAACCTGTCAGTTTTGCTACGGTCAACTGTGCATTTTGCTTCTATTTGTGGTTATCTATCAACTTTGGAAGCATCTACACTCGCGACTTCTCTTGTCTTATTGTAATTCTCTGCTCTGTGGTTTGCCTGCTTTTTCCGGTGTATGCCTCCAGCGTCTTCAGAATACTGCGGCCTGTCTTGCCCAATTAGAAAGAGGCGTGATCATGTCACTCCCTTGCTTCACTTTCTCCAATGGTTGCCTGTTTCTCAAAGAATTTTGTACAAAATCAACTGTGTTAATGGTACTGCACCTACTTATATTTGTGGTCACCTCCAAATGTACACTACTGCCCGACCTTTCTGTTCTTCTTCTGATACCACTTGTATACAAATTCCTCGGTGCAGATGTTCAACAGTCGGTCGCCGTTCATTTTCTGTGTTTAGTCCTTACAAATGGAACGAGCTTCCCCTGCCTCCCCTGACAGTCACATACTCTGGCTTATTTCAATTATACATGAAGACCTTTTCGTCCAGCAGTGATTTTCCCCTCTACGTGCCCAACCCTTCGTCCCACTAATCTCCTGTCCTCTCTCTCTCCCGGTGTGCGTGTGCTTTATGCCCTTGAATTTTGTCATTCAATGAATGTTCTAATGAATGATGAGAGTGTGCACTTTGATTTCATTAGTGTATTAAGATTTGACGTGCTATGAACATCATCATTATTATCAGATACTGAAAATAGTGTGCGGCAATTTTCATATTCAATTCTTGCTTTGATTAGAAGCCGATGTAGTTTTCATAACAGCGTTTTTACACTGCATCATTTACTGTCCTGCAGCACAAGTCGAAGCGCACTGTTTTGGATTTGTTGGAGTTTGGAAAGCTTGTCATCAAAAAGAGAGAATCACAGTGGTCTAATTTACATACAATGAAAGATAAACTCAACTTGTTCGTGGTACTAGGACAAAGGAATGGGCAAATTGTACTTTTAACTGTGTTTGTGACAAAATACTACTCGTAGCTGTATTTGAAACATGAATGTGCACATAAACAGGCCTCTGTCTAAACTACCGCTAAAATTATTAATGCTTTCTCTTTCTCTCCCACCTGTGTGTGTGTGTGTGTGGTGTGTGGTGTGTGTGTGTGGTGTGTGTGTGTGTGTGTGTGTGTGTGTGTGTGTGTGTGTTGTGTGTTTGTGTGTGTGTGTGTGTATGTGTGTGTGTGTGTGTGTTGTGTGTGTGTGTGTGTGTGTGTGCGTGCTTATGTAGATATTGAATGATCGACAAAAAGGGAGAGCGGGAGAAAGACAGGAAGGAACGGATGACTCATTTCCATGTTTTAACAACAGAAAATCAGACTTTGAAAAACCTACTTAAATGAAATACTCACTGAGCCATCTTTTTCAGGTTGTCGTATTCAGCACTGATGTACTTGTTCAAACCGTCCAGTAACTTTCCTTCAGATAGCGCTATTTCCACTATTTTACTGCTGGATGTGAAGACATCACCAAGCCCCGGTGACAACAGACTCATCAAAAACACTAGCAGCTTCAATAAACAGCAGGAACGCAGGAATGTAGGAAAGAGCATGGTGCACGTAAGAAAATCGGCGGCTGTTTCTTCAGTGAAGGAAGAGTGGAACGGTAGTGGAGTAGGCTGACCAACGTGCAGAAACGGGTGTTCAGGCGGGAAGTCCAAATACTGCCGCACTCTCTGTCCCTCAGTCTGGTCTGGGTTCAAGCGACCTGTACACCTGACAGTATTTTAGAATAAGTAATACACAAGTTCTCTTTACATTACTGTAAACTACTTTTTCATACGGTTTAAACCATTTCAGGCTATTAGAAAGTATACAAAATAGGGTGGCTGACTAACACGAACAAATTATTTTCTGTTGTTTTCGTTATTGTTGTTGTTCGAAAATGAATCGTTCTTGTAACCAATATTCAAACACAAGAATGCCTGCTTTTAACAAGAAAATTGTTCAGTCATGATTCTCATCATGTTAAGTAATGAAAGCTAAATACACGATGAAGTTTAGCAAAGGCCTGCCACAAACAACTGACTCATCTTTGTCAAGCTATTCTCACATTTCTCGATCACCGTGACCTCAAAATCTCACTTACATTACAAAATAATCGAAGACAGGAAGACGCAATAACAGAGTACGAACGCGCATTCAATTCATAAAACAAACAGGCGTAAATGTTCGGCCAATTGGCCAATGTCGAGCACACAAAAGACAACAAAGAAATAAATACACAAAAGTAAAAGGAAAAAAACTTTGATGTTTCGCTGAGCAGAAGGAAATGACTGATTCGGAATCAGTGTGAATTGTAGTAACAAGGAAGTAAGGGAAACAAATTCGATGACTTGAGGAAAGTGAGATGAATTCTACAATGTAAAAGAGGTCATGCCATATTATTTTTGTTTTATCCTCAGGAAATCCAGAGCCGAGATATTGGAAATCAGTAAAGTGTAATGTATTTGCTGAGCGTGTTTGTTTTGTTGTTGTTGTTTTTCGTGAAAGTAAAGCACACACACACACACACACACACACACACACACACACACACACACACACACACACAACAAACACACACACACACACACACACACATACACACACACACACACACACACACACACACACGCACGCACGCACACGCACGCAATGTGTGTGTGTGTGTGTGTGTGTGTGTGTGTGTGTGTGTGTGTGTGTGTGTGTGTGTGTGTGTGTGTGTGTGTGTGTGTGTGTGTGCTTGCTTGCTTGCTTGCTTCTGCATGTGAACACACGTAATTCAAGTCAGGGAAAATCCACTGATACATCCATATTTGTGCATGTGTGTGTGTATTTGTACTTTCATCCAAGAAAACACGATCAGCAAATACATTACACTTTACTCATTTCCAACATTTCAGCCCTGGATATATATACACACACTCATATATATATATATATATATATATATATATATATATATATATATATATATATATAATAATAATAATAATAATAATAATATATAATAATACCTAGGACTTATAAAGCGCACTAAGCCACTGGATCTAGGCGCTGGGGAATGGGAGATATAACTACACAACAACTTACACATCATCAAATGACAATCAAATACATACATACATCATAATCACATAACATAATGATTTACATTCGCAATCTTCAAAATATGCATACCACGCAATTAAATCAAATATCAGATTCATTCCAATTAAACACTTTTCACTCAGTTACTCCATATAAACTATTATTCCACCCCTTCCCTACTACCCCCCACCCCCACGCGCATACACAAAATCCAATTACACATATCAGCCAGCCGACAAGGTGATGTGGGGAAAAGTGATCAGATGTCGAAATACTGCTGGAAAAGGTGTGTTTTCAAGTTTGACTTGAAAGAAGAAATGGACGGAGAGTGGCGTAATTTCTTGGGAAGAGAGTTCCAAAACTGGGGACCGAAATGCGAAAGTGAGCGAAAGCCATGAGATTTGCGGTTATACTGTATCTGCCTGAGGAGTCTTGAATCAGAGGAAGAGCGGAGAGACCGAGATGGAGTATACAAGTGCAGAATATCAGAAATATACTCAGGAGCAGAACCAGAGATAGAATTGAAGCAGGTGCAAGCAGTCTTGTACTTAATTCTCTGAGATATTGGTAACCAGTGCAGTTGGTGAAGCAAAGGAGTGCAAGGTTGTTGACGGGATGCCTTAAGAATAAGGCGTGCAGCTGAATTTTGAACTTTCTGCATAGGATAAAGAACAGTGTTCGGGCAGCCCATGAGGAGAGAGTTACAGTAGTCAAGTCTCGACAGAATACAGGAAGTGACAAGAATCTTGGTGGCATCTACACTGAGAAAGTTTCTGATAGATCCAATCCTTTTCAATTCAAAATAAGAAAGCTGGCAGACTTTGGAAACGTGATCTTTCATGGAGAGAGAAGAGTCAAGAATGAAACCTAAGTTCCTAGCTTTTGGACAGAAAGAGATGTCAGAAGAGCCAACAGTGATAGAAGTTGGAAGTGGAGGATTATAGTCTGAAGAACCAGAAAACAGAAGAGCTTCAGTCTTACTGTCATTAAGTTTTAACATGTTGTCAGTCATCCATGTCTTTACATCATCCGTGCATGTCTGTAGTGTCTGTATGGTACTGTCAATGTCTGCAGGTTTGCATGCCTGTTGAAGCTGTGTGTCGTCTGCAAAAAGCTGGTGACTAACTCCATGGCGCTCAATGACCTCAGACAGGGGGGTGGTATACAAGACAAACATATATATATATATAATATATATATATAGTAGAGAGAGAGAGAGAGAGAGAGAGAGAGGGAGATATATATATATATATAATACATACATATTATATATATAAACATACATATATGTATGTATATACATACATACATACATATATGCAAACATACATGCATACATATATTGTATACGCATATATATATGTGTGTGTATATCTATCTATCTATCTATCTCCACGCGCACACGCAACACACACACACACACACACACACACACACACACACACACACACACACACACACACTGTCACAATGTAAAGAATATAGGTGACTGGCAGTGTCTTGCAGTTTATGCAGGTTCGTGAAGATCTAGCAGTTGATCGTTTTTCTCAGAGACAAAATACATCAGTCCAGGTTAAACGAAAATGATCCTTTATTTGAAGAACGAAGAAAACACAACAGGAACTGGGTAAATACTTCACACATCCAATACAGCACCACTCCTAGTTTGCAGAATTCTTCTTCAGCCCTCAAATCTACACGCAGCAACTCCACAAATCTACCGCAACTTCTCTATCTCTGACGGCAGGCTTACACTTTAATTCTTCCGATCGCTCTCTCTCTCTCTCTCTCTGCCCACAGTCACACTTTACTTATCATATCATGGAAAGTTCCCGAATATTCTCGGCTTTTCCCTAGATTTTCAGCCAATCATAGTCACATTCTCGAACCTTCCCTTCTAGAATATTCTGTAGTTCTAGCCAATCACTGTACAGATTAAATTTGTTTACAATTTCCGGAACCTTCTCGAAAGATCTGAGATATTCTACGTTTTTCTCGTCAATTCTAGATTGTTCCGAAGCATTCTACACATTTCAATACAACGAAATCTAACTTAAACATATATTTTCAGTGTTAGCATAAACCAAAACAAACATTCTCGATTCATTATCGAGCGAATCACAAACTAATCTTCAAGAGCGAACAGCAGAGAGAGCTGAATCTACAGACACATTTTGACGTCACCTTCTTTTATCGGCATTCGCACTTTCACATTGAGTTTCTCCTTTTTGAAATGTAACACACACACACACACACACACACACACACACACACACACACACACACACACACACACATACACAGACACACACATTATGTGTGTGTATAAATATATATGTGTGTGTGTATATATATGTATGTATACGCGTGCGTGCAGAAATGTTCAAATACGGTCAGATAATTGGAAAGTTATGAAGATGACAGGTATGGTCGACGCAAATGAGAGGGCCCAGTACAAAGAATTCAGTCTGACCTTGGAAAAAGAAGAAAAGCATCCTCATCCAACAGCACGACGGCTGGAATACCCGAAGAAAAAATAATTACTCAAACTTGGTTGGGCCAGTGGGCACTGCCTCCTAGGGCTTTGTTCCTATTATCACAGATACCCCTCGGGTAGAAACATGCCCATACCTGTACTTCATTCTGAAAGGAATGTTGGCAGCGCAGACAAACGAGTCTATTGACTGAAGACTTAGACCTTACCGAGAACTGGCAGTACAGCCAACAGCGTTTACATAACTAGACTGAAAGGAGACATTTGAACAGTAAAGCTACAAGTTCAAACGACTCTTTTGGGGTGTTTCGAAGATTGCTCCAGTGAAAGGGAAAGATCCATTGTCTCAGTGGATAAGTTCTAGTCTGTGTTTATTCGCGTTTATACTTTTCTTCTATAGCACTCACAGGCAGAATAACATACTCGAAGTCAGCTTCGATGCAGATCAATTGTCATGTATAGATGACCAAAGGGTTTAATTTCCGTAGGAAAATGCTTATACAAAATCTTAAGGCAAGTAGAGTGAGAACCCCGGCGTGTTTTGATCTGCTCTCTATAAATGAAAAGGGAAAATAGCGTAGAGGAATGTAGAGACAGGCCACTCACTCTTGTCAGAGGAAGGAACTAGAAAAAAAAAAAAAAAACACGGAAAAAAAATCAGAACACGTACTTAATACAACCAGACAAGACAGGCGCAAATTTTCGGCCAACTGGCCTTTGTCAAGCGTTGACGTAAGATCACAAAAGAACAAACACCAAATAATAAAAAAAAAAGATTAGGAGAAAAAGACTGAAACTTCCTTTTTGCTTCGTCCAGTGGGAGAAAAGAACTAAAATGACATCATAATGTGTTTGTGAGTAAATATGATGTCAGTAAGATGAATTTTGCAATTTGAAAAGTGATCATGCCATATTAACATTGTTTTGTCCTGAAGAGGGTCCAGGGCTAAAACAAATATTATGATGCACTAGCTAAGAGTTATTTTTGGAATGCAACGTATCTATCAAATAATGCATAAGAGAAAATATAAGCATATGACTGACTGAATGAAAAAATGTACAATCAAGAGGTATGGCTGCTACAAATGGATCGTGCCTAGCGCAACGAGTCTGGTCTGACCTTGGAATAAGAAGAAAACATCTTAAACGAACAGCCAAGGGGCTGAAGGGAAAGCACGAGTTCCCGGAGAAACAAAACCTTAGTCAGATGCGCATGGGCCTGTCTTGTGAAATGAGAATCAAAACATTTGAAAAAAGGCATATGTGCAGCCATAAAGCCAAGACCTCACTGAGATGGGAAAATGGTGATAATATGGTCCATTTTGTATTTGGTGTTTGTTCATTTGTGATCTTACGTCTAAGCTTGACAAAGGCCAATTGGCCGAAAATTTCCGCCTTTCTTGTGTGATTGTATTAAATATGCATTCTGATTTTTTTCGTGTTTTTTTTCTGGTTCCTGTTTGCTTGAACGCGGGCACGTACACTTGTTCTGGATTTCTTGACAGAGGTGCTGAGCTTTTGCCAGAAACATGTAGTGAAGGTACGTTCATCATTTTATTCCAGCGTAGGGTTTTAGGGCTGATAAGACTTAGGCAAAGAAGTATGATTGTTTTAGCGCGGATAAGATTAAGGCAAATAAGAATGATGATGAAGATTATGCTTTATGTTGAACATGTTTAATTAGAGAAACTGTATTGACTTATAATGCTATGTGTGGACTGCTGTTGAAAATTATTGCTAGTGCGCTTAGTGCGCTTCTGCTCGTCTCCCTCCTTTCTTGCCGTTGTGTGTGATTACTATGTAGAAAAGTAATTCTGTATAAACACCCCCCAAATCTGATAGCCAAATGTTGTACGCAAGTAAAGCTTATTCCCTCCTGTTCTATATGATAACGTCCCCATATTCTAAAAGACGCAAGAGCACATCCCTAATTTTTGTTCCTGTTATAAATGGTGGAGACAGAAAAAGACACTCAAATTCTTCCCGTGACACTATCATGGCCACTGCGTGACCAACTCTTATTTCCAGATGAAGCCTCAACACAAAGTTTCATGGAGACATCCTCGATCAAAACACTGGCATCATCAGAGGAACAGGCCTCAAGTTCGTGCTTCTCACCCGCACATACCATAGTGCAGACTGTTTAACAGACCGTTCACTAATGTGTTGTAAGATCAGGCTACAACCTAAGAAGCTCCACCATACCAAACAAGAGGGTAAGCCATGCATTGGCACATCCAACATGCAATACCTAGAGAAAGTTTAGAAATTTGCCAAGTCTCTCAGAGATGCTCTGTCCACAGATCAACCACACAAATCTGCCTCTAAAATATTGGGACAACCTCTGGGAGATCATTCAGAAAATCAGCCCTAGCTACCTTTGGGAGGAAGACCTCTGAGGACAACGACTGGTTTGAAGCCAAGTCCAGTGAGATGAGCTCTGTCATTGAAGCAAAGCGTGCTGCGCTCACTCACCAAGACAGAAATCTCTGCAAGCACTCAAAGCTGCTAGGGCAAAGTGCAGC
Organism: Monoplex corrugatus; assembly: GCA_030674185.1. NCBI lineage: Eukaryota > Metazoa > Mollusca > Gastropoda > Littorinimorpha > Ranellidae > Monoplex > Monoplex corrugatus. The sequence goes on from JAPXFY010000015.1 coordinate 29,234,455, forward strand.
AGACAGCAAGAAGATGTGCCAATCAATACTGGCAACAGCTCAGTGACGACACCCAGGCTGCAGCAGCTACAGGCAACATAAGAGGCATATTACGAGGGCACCAAGAAAACTCTTGGTCCAACACAGTGCAGAACATCTCTCAGCTCCACCAAGCGGGAAATAATCAATCACCGACAAAGGCAAGCAAATGGAGAGATGGGTGGAACACTACTCAGAGCTATGTATGTACTCCAGAGAGAACATCGTTGTCACCTCAGTCCTCGATGTCATCAAACCTCTGCCCACCATGGAGGAGATAGATGCTAAATCAACACTAGAAGAATTCCGCAAGCTGCAAGGCAATTAGCAGCTTGGCCTGTGGGAAAGCACCTGGTACTGATGGCCCCAGACTTCATCAAGCACTGCAAGAACATCCTCCTGCAGCCCTACATGATGTTCTCTGTCGACGTTGGAGAGAAGGAACAGTACCACAAGACATGAGAGATGCCAAGATCGTCACCCACTATACATGTAGTTTCAGTTTCAATTTCTCAAGATTGCGTCTCCGAGCTTGGAATGAATTCCATATGCTCTAACTTCACAGGTGCCATGTGATGGAGAAGATCCAGAATGATCACGGCACAAGTCTTAAGCCTGCACTTAAACCCACGAGCTGGCCAGGTCCTGATGTTCTACCTAGATAGTTCCATAACCCTGCAGGCGTAGGGAAGTGAGGTGGTAGAGACCTCAACTTTTTCCGAGGCCAGCACAATGAGGGCAGCACCCATCCCATCTTCCTCACTTCAAATTTACATTTATATTCACTTTTTTTTTTATCAAAACTTCAGAAAAACAAGAAGGCCAATTGGTCTTCAAAGGGTGGAACCTGGGAAATCAACCTATCTCTCCAATGTTTTATACCAAGGCAGCTAGGCAATGCCCTGCTCTTCACGATTTTCAACTGCTGTGGGATCTTTAGCGTGCGCAGCCAGAAGGCACACGGGTCTGACTCGTTTTCATCCCCTTCCGAAAGACTAGACGTTCAGCTCGAACTAAGGAGAAAAGTCGAGGCCTCTACGCAAGCGAACCCTGAAACCTCCAGTTTAGTTATTGGCAGGCAATCGTCTGAACCATTCTGCCACTCTTCTCCCTTCACCCTCTTAAGAACAAGGGAGACATAAGCGACTGCAACAACTTTAGGGGTATTTCCTTACTGAAGATCATATGCAACTGTATGCCCAAGTCATGTTGGCGCGTCTCCAAAAACTAGCTGAGCTTATTATCCCTGAGTCTCAGTGTGGCTTCCGAACAGAGAGCTCCACAGTGGACATGATTTTTTTCCTTTGTCAACTACAGGAGAAATGCAGAGAACACCAAAAGCCCCTTTACATCGCCTCCATCGACCTCACCAAAACCTTTAACCTAGTCAACAGGAATGGACTGTTCAACATTTGCCTAAAAATAGGATGCCCCCAAAAGCTGCACAGCCTGATCAGATCATTCCACGACGATATGAAGGCAACCATCCAGTACGAGGACAGCATGTCCAAACCCTTCGACATCAAAGCGGCGCAAACAAGGCTGTGTCTTTGCTCCCTCCCTGTTCGGCATGCTTTTGAGACTGCAAAGGAAGGAGTGGCAACTTTTCAACCTCGCAAGTCTGAAAGCAAAGACAAAGGTGCGCGAAGCCATTATCAGAGATCTGCTCTTCGCTGATGACGCTGCTGTTTCCACACAAAATGAGCAACAACTCCAGTGCCTCATAGACAGATTTTCTCAAGCCTGCAAAGACTTTAGTCTAACCATCAGCCTCAAAAAGACGAACATGCTGAGCCATGACGTGGACACTGTCTACACATGTGCAGAAAGAGCCACCCAAACTTAGATATCGTCATCATCATCACTGCATTGTCCCAGCTTCTGTGGTGATTAAGTTAAAACTGGCGTTGAAGTGGAGTAAAAATGGGAAAGAAAACAAAGCGAGCGCAAATGAAACTGCCTAAATGCCATGGTCTTATGATATTAAAAAAAATCTTTGACAAGGTTACTATAATCGACAATTGAATATGCGCAATGGAAACCGGATTTAAACTCGATAACATGGGACAACGAGTTACGGCATTAAAGACAAAATTGTTGAAAATTTGTTTCGTTTACAAACAGCAGAGACTTAAATAAAGTTGTGGAAGATCTCGGCGTTCTTTACGAAAACAAATGTTTGCTCAAGTGACAATGTAGTAGACAGGCATTCAAAATTGTGACAACGAATTGATTAAAGACTGAATCACAGTCAACAGTCAACAGTAGACAACTTCCTAAGCGTTACATTTTCTCCTGCGAACTCTACTCTTGGAAAGTTGTCTGCTGGTTTCGTTTGTTTTTTCTTTGTTTTGTTTTCTTTGTTTGTTTGTGGTTGTTTTTGCCAAGTTATTTGTTTATTTATTTGTTTACTGATTTATTTATTTATCTGTCTTTGTATACACTTAACAAAGTCCAATTGGCCAAAAATTTGTGCCTGTCTTGTTTTGTCATACCAAATACGCGTTCTAATTCTAATTCTGTGTTCTTCTGGTTCGTATTTCCTTGAAAATGAAAGCTGGCAGTCAAAAGTTTTTGTTTTCCATTAAGACAACGAATAATCCTTTGTCAATAACTACCATCCTTGTACTTGTAAAACAGAGTGTCCTTCAACACTATGCCCGATGTTTTCAGCTTGTGCTCCGGCCAATATGTTCCCCGCTGAGAATGACTTTTCGTACTTTGTATGATGAGCTGGCATTTTTTTTTCTTCTTTTTTTTAAACTGTAGTAACACCGACCTAGTTATCGATCAGTGGATGAATTTGGTAACTGAACATTGATTCTATCGCATTTGTTATATCAAAAAATCCTATAAGACCTTCCGCCAAAATCCACCTGCCCACCCATCAACAAGCACGCACTTGTGAAAAGTCTGATACAGTAAACCATTAAGTCATTCCAGCCGCGCTGCTCATTTCGTTTCTTCAATACACGTGTAATCTCATCAAAACAGATGAGAATGAAAGCAGGACATGAAGAACCACTGAATCAGGGAAAATTTTCTCACAATTCTATGGTGAATTATAGAAATGATATATGAAGTTCCAGTTCAGACTGCTATTGCATGACAAGGCCGTACTCTACGATTCCTTTTATAATGTATTCTGGCGTCATCCAGGCCGAAGGATAGCGTCCTACGGGTTTGGTCGAGAAATTTGAGCAGCACCCTTAATGACGCGTCGTGCGTGGTCACGGTCTTGCCAACAAGCCAGTAGCATGCTCAGATCTGGGTAGGAATCGACCGGGGCGAGAATTCCCACAGTAATGTTCTAGACCTATTGCACCTATACCTGATTTCTTTGTTTATCTTCCTTATATCTCCTCGTTTCTCTTTGCCCTCCTCCTTTCCTCCATCAAGCCCAAAATTTCATTAGTCATCCAGCTCTCTTTTGCTTTTCTATCTGCCTTAGGGATTTCTTCACAAGCTTCATTTATCGAATTTCTCAACTTTGTCCATTGTTCCTCACTGTCACCAACGTCTTCCAGAGCACTGAATTTGTTTTGAACATGTACATTAAATTTTTTACGTATCATTTCATTTGTCTTTAAGAGTCCAAGGTTTAGTTTGATGTTGCTTTTGGTCTGTTTCCTTTTCCTCAATTTCAGCCTAAACCTTCCCACTACAGGATTGTGGTCACTGTTGCAGTCTGCGCCTGGTAGTGTTTTTGCTGACAGTAAAGAATTTCTAAATCTTTTGTTGATCAGGATGTAGTCAATCTGATTTTTGGTATTATCTCCTGGACTCATCCAAGTCCATTTTCTTCTGTTAGGCTGCTCAGAATAGGTGCAATGAAGCTAAGGAAGCTTGGCTGAACACAAAATGCAAAGAGATAGAAGACCGACACAAAATGGATCCTCAGGGTATGTACAGACGAATTGAAGAAATTGTCCACAGGAAAAATACATGCACATCAACTGGTTGCTTAAAATCGAAAGATGGCACGCTTATCATGGAAAAAGACAAAATATTAGACAGATGGGGAGAGTACATTAAAGACCTTTTTGAGGATGACAGAAACGAAGAACACATTATAAAAAAGAACTTTGAAGGACCACCCAAAATAACAGCAAATGGCACAACCTTGACACAGGTTAATAAGTTCAAATACCTGGGAACAGTCATTTCATCAGACAGCAGATGCACATGGGAAATAGCTGGCAGAATCGGCCAAGCCAAAACAGCATTCAAGAAGATGACAAGCATTCTTACCAACAAATTTCGTCGGCCTCTTTACATCTCAGGATGCCTATCAATTAACATCAGAAAGAGAGTCCTTGAATGTTATATAGAACCAATACTGTTGTACGGATGCGAGGCGTGGACAGTCAGCAAGCAAAGCCAGAGCAAGATTGAGGCAGCCGAGATGTAAACCACTAAGAAGAATGTTGAGAGTTCCATGGAAAGCAAAGAAAACAAACGAGACAGTCTTGATGGAGGCAGACACAAGTAGATCACTCATAAAGAAGATTAGGAAAAGACAAGCAACATTTATAGGCTATTTTATGAGGAAGGGGGATTTGGAACACCTGGTCACAACAGGAAAGCTGGAGGGAAAGGGAGCACCAGGTAGACCCAGGGAGAGAATGCTGGACGGACTTGCAGAGTGGCTAGGGACGAGGAGGGTGGGGGAGATGCTAGGGGCAATGAGAGATAGAGATAGATGGAAGTCCATGGTCGCCAACGCCATGCAGCAGGACACCTGATGATGATGATGATGATGAATGTACTAGACTTAGGGTCTCGAATCCAAGAGCTTCCAGTAGTTATCACACTAACCACTTCGTCCCACTGACTGGTTATGTTTACGAATATTCATCATCAGTATTTCTTCTTCGTCTTCATCATCTTCTTCTTCTTTTTCTTCTTTGCGTGTGTGTGTGTGTGTGTGTGTGTTTCAAGTCTACTGATATAAGCAGTTTACTAAAGTCTACTATCCTGGTTTTGTGAAAAACGTTAGGTCTCGATTAGATCACCTCTTACTATTAGTCCTCAGCTCTTCATGGCATTTGTACGACGTTCAGTAATTCCATGTTGCACCTTTTCTAATGCTACTAATTACTTAAATCCAATGTAGGCACCGTACCACGTTTCCATATTCTAAATGTGGTCCTTACCAGGGCATTATATATCTTAATATAACTTTCCTTGGCAAGGAATAAACATTGGTTAACTATTAAATTAACGTTGGTTAAAACTTAAACAGTGTGTTTTTTATGTATTGTAAGCATTACTTTTTTTTATATATAAAATGTAGCACCTAAATCTTCCTCGTTCTTACACACTGGCCTAATTTTCTATTCATCTAGGATTTTCATTTTGTATTTATTTAGTGAAGTTTTCTTTAAATATATATTATGTTTCTGAACATGAGATATAGCTGTGCCGTTTCTCTGATCACTCTTGCAAGTTTGTCCAAGTCATTTTGGAGTTGATCATTTTCATGTGCCCTTCGAAGTATCTGTATTATCAATATGATGCAAGTATTAAGCACAAATTTTCTTGTCATTTGTGAAAACAGAACACATCTTAAATCGTTTCCTCATGGGATAGCTAGATCTATCAACTCTGACATGCTGCGTTCTTTCTGTTATGAAATATTTTATCCATTTATAGCAGATACTTATATTACCATGTGTAGTGCTGAACAGGACATTAATCTGAAATCAAGATGAATTATGTCAACGGGTATCCCTGATCCAAATATTTCTTGGAAGACTTCTATTATCTGTGTTATACAAAACGTTTTGTCTGAACCACAATGATACAATGATTGTCTGTGTACAGATTGGCTCAGCTTGCTCCAGCACTAAAGTTGCCGAAAGTCAACAGAACTGTCTCATCATAGCAGTTAGCTTACATAGCTGATGTAGGCGGCAGGTTGTCGAAGCCAACGAAAAACGCAAAACATAATAAATCGTCGGAACTGCTTTCAAAAACTGATCAGATCTATTTAAGTGTACCGAGAACAGACTGTTGATCACAATAATGGCTTAGAATATGATTAAGATACACTACTATCAATCCACTCTAAAACTGAGTACCAGACGCACATGCAAAGTAGATGGAGCCATAAACTTCAGTTTTGTTCACTGCACCCAATAACTGCACAGTAAAGATTCTAGATCTAGATCTAGACTAATTGTTAATTTAAAACATTCCGAAAAGAACAGATGGGACGTAAAAAAATCAAAAGGCCTACAACTCCTATTACTGCTACTAACTCAGGTACTGAATTAAAATCCGTCTTCCAAGTTCCTGTAATCAGCGTAAGCATTAATATTTTAGACTGTTTCTTCTTTTCAAGTCATACTAACCTAGATGACATTCTGAATCACCACATCCTTGATGGTATTGAAAGAGGCGAAGGTGTAAGAAACCTAATCGACGCAAGAATCTTAATGATGAATAAAAAATATTCAGACGAACACAAGTAGGCTGTAATAGCCCTAGTACGATTAAAAAAAAAGACGCGTCATCAATGTTGAAAACACAATCTCTTGCAGATTATTGAATCATGACGTCAAAGACAGGCGAAGGGGATGCAAAGGGCAGAAGAAAAGAACACGTTCATATAAGAGTGAATAACCAGAACAAAAACTTGATCCATAATCTATGCAAAAGAAGTGAACTGACAGTCTACGTGCGTGCGGTGAGACCTTATGGTAAACATGTCAAGATGTTTGTGCGACATATGGGCTCTGTGCAGATGACGTCACGCTGTGCCGGGAAGAGTTTCTTTCCTAGGTAGGCCTACGGCAGGTCGCGCCTGAGTCCGCGGAATGATCTGTGTCGGCAATGTCGGTTCCATGCTTTTGTACTGTCTACCGCGTTGACTCCAGAAGGAAAAATCAATTAAAGAAATGACGAAATGAAATGTTAGAGATGGTAAACAATTATTGTGTGAAGGATATCACAACAAACTATCGAGAAAAAGACAAAAACTACAGATCACCACGTGTGAACAAGTGGAGAACATATGGAGAGAGCTGAAAAGGCAGAGATGGAGAGAATGGCTGGCACAGTTTCAGCTCTAACACCCTAAATTTGTTTCAGATACGACCTACAGATTTATATTCTGAGCACTTTGAAAATAGTATGTTTTTATGTGTGCTACAGATGTATTTATTTGTTTTTGATGCACGCATAGTCTTGAAATATCTACTCTCTCTCTCCCTCCACCCACCCCTATCCTCCATCTGCGTCGTCTCTCATGAACAGCAGCGGGCATAGTGTTCGAGATGTGGGTGTATTTATGTATTCAAGTTAATCAGTTACGGATGAATGAACAGGGCATGTTAATCACTGATGTAAACAAATAATCATTTTCATTGTCAGACGAAAGCTTCCCTCTTTGCTTAGGGTTTGTATGAACAGATGCTGTCTCTTGCTAGAAGTGCTTTGTTTCCATTTCTGGTGTGTGTTTGTCCATGCCTGGTTGCGTGTCTGTGTGTGTGTGTGCACTCGGTGTGTGTGTGTGTGTGTGTGTGTGTGTGGTGTGTGTGCACTCGGTGTGTATGCACTCGGTGTGTGTGTGCACTCGGTGTGTGTGTGTGTGCACTCGGTGTGTGTGTGTGTGTGTGTGTGTGTGTATGTGTGTGTGTGTGTGTGTGTGTGTGTGTGTGTGTGTGTGATCGTATGCGTATGTGTGTGTATGCTTTCCGTTTGAAGTTGTGTGTGTGTGTGTGTGTGTGTGTGTGTGCGTGCGTGCGTGCGTGCGTGCATGTGTGTGTATGTGTGTGTATGTGTGTGTGTGTGTATGGATGAGTCTGGTACATTTTGTCAAATGATTCACAAATGAGCAACCTCACAGCAGAGGAAGAACAATTAATGACAGATGAACAGAACAGACCAACTAAGGAAGATCTGCACTTTAGACAGGCACTTGCTTGCAAACCTTACAACCTTTGCATGATCAGGATGACACAATCACGTATTTCACAGGACTTTACAGCACTGTCAGGCTTGTTTGATTTTCTTGTTTCTCACCTACATCAGATGAACAAAGGCACACTCACTCATTTTCAAGCTTTTATATTGACTGTGATCTGCGCTTAAACTGCTGGTTCTTTGGTCAGACAGAACCAGTATTTGTACGAGTTTGCCGGTTCAGTTCAAGGGATATCCACGGCAATGGCGCATAGATAATTTACTGTTTTGAAATATTCTTTGAGAGATCTTCTAGTTCAGACACAAGTGCACCGACATGGTCACATTACAATCATGATAACACAGTCAAATATCTCATATCATAAACACCACAGGAACACAATTATTTCTTTTACATGCAAACAATAAGGTAGCAGGATTAGTGACAAAAATATGTGAATAGTATGGATATTTAAACAACTGCCTCCCAAATGATACTGTTTTGCCACACAGCTTTGATATACTTTAACTAGTTGCCATGCAAGGGGGTGAAGTGAAAAATCCTGTTGATACAAAATGTCAGCTTCTACTGAGTGCGTTACAAATTGAATCACAAGAAATCTAGCGTGCTTGTAGTTTCATATTGAACATGTGATTGGAATGACTTGCAGAAAATAGATGATTCACAGCAGCTAGAATTACTGTTTAATCATACTGAGGAGCAGGTAACAGCACTTGTTTGTAATAGTGTCATGTGCCCTTGTTAACATGTGTCCCATTGTTTCATAAAAAGGAATGGTACCAGTATCATATTTTTCAGTTGTAAGCGTGTTTCCGCTCATGTCTGTTGTAAGACCAAAACATAATTTTCAATCACATAATAACACTTAATCGTCTTTAACTGACAGCTGTGGAAACCAAATGTAAACACACACAGAGAGTGACTTGATGTAAACACACACACACACACACACACACACACACACACACACACACACACACACACACACACACACACACACACGCACACACACACACACACACACACACACACACACACACACACACACGCACATATGTGAACAGACGTTAAAAGAAATAACGAACGAACGCACGCACGCACGCACACACATATTCAAACATCACAGCAAAGTCAAATATCTTGGTCATTTAACTACCACAAGAATTAATCGCTGCTTTAAAAAAAATTGCTTGACATGAAATCCTGCACAGCACACTTTATGTCCATAGCTGACAAAATGTGCATGTGCTATTCGTTATGATACTGTTTCTTTCACATGAATAGCACATGCACAATTTCTCAGTTCATCATCATCATCAGGTGCCCTGCCGCATGGCGTTGGCGACCATGGACTTCCAACCATCTCTATCTCTCGTTGCCCCTAGCATCTCCCCCACCCTCCTCATCCCTAGCCACTTTGCAAGTCCGTCCAGCATTCTCTCCCTGGGTCTACCTGGTGCTCTCTTTCCCTCCAGCTTTCCCGTTGTGACCAGGTGCTCCAAATCCCCCTTCCTCATAAAATGGCCTATAAATGTTGCTTGTCTTTTCCTAATCTTCTTTATGAGTGATCTGCTTGTGTCTGCCTCCATCAAGACTGTCTCGTTTGTTTTCTTTGCTGTCCATGGAACTCTCAACATTCTTCTGAGAAACCACATCTCAGCTGCCTCGATCCTGCTCTGGCTTTGCTTGCTGACTGTCCACGCCTCGCATCCGTACAACAGTATTGGTTCTATATAACATTCAAGGACTCTCTTTCTGATGTTAATTGATAGGCATTTGTTGGTAAGAATGCTTGTCATCTTCTTGAATGCTGTTTTGGCTTGGCCGATTCTGCCGGCTATTTCCCATGTGCATCTGCTGTCTGATGAAATGACCGTTCCCAGGTATTTGAACTTATTAACCTGTGTCAAGGTTGTGCCATTTGCTGTTATTTTGCATGAGGGGATTTCATGTTTTTTACTGATCACCATGACTTCAGTCTTCCTGCTGTTTAGTTCCAACCCCTTACCTTTGCTTTCTATTTCTAGTATATTCACAAGGTTTTGTAGGTCCCTTTCATTTTCTGCAATTAGCACGGTGTCATCTGCGTACTGAATGTTGTTTATCATTTTCCCTCCAGTCTTTAATCCAGGGTCTTCTTCTAGGTTTCTCGTGATGTTTTCGCTATATAGTGAAAACAGATCTGATGACAAAACACAACCCTGTCTGACTCCTCTTTTGATGTTTTGAAAAGAGCTTATATTGTTTTCTATTCTCATTGCAGCTGTTTGTTCCCAGTACATATTCCTGATTATTCATAGATCTTTTCCATCAACATTGAGTCTCTCCAGTTGGTTGATCAATTCTTCATGTCGTACCCGATCGAAAGCCTTGGTATAGTCAACAAAGCATAAATACAAATCCTTATTCATCTCAATTGACCTCTCTATGATAGTTCTTAGGATGTATATGGCATTAATAGTTCCTTTCCCCTCCACAAATCCACACTGTTCTTCTGCTATTTCTCTTTTGATTCTATTCCTTGTCCTCATCATGATTATTCTTAACAAGATTTTTGTTACATAACTCATCAAACTGATTGTGCGATGGAGTCGGCATTCTATAGCCCCTGTCTTCTTTGGAAGTGCAATGAAAATTGATTTTGACATATCTTTGGGGATTTTTCCAGTGTCATAAATTTCATTTAGGAGGACTGTTATTTTTTCTATGCCAAATTCCTCCAGGGCTTCAATCATCTCTGTAGTAATGTTGTCTGGTCCTGGGGCTTTTCCTGGTTTCATCTTTTTCAGTGCTGCTCTAACTTCATCTTTCATCATGGGTGGTCCTTCAAAGTTCTTTTTAGTAATGTGTTCTTCGTTTCTGTCATCCTCAAAAAGGTCTTTAATGTACTCTCCCCATCTGTCTAATATGTTGTCTTTTTCCATGATAAGCGTGCCATCTTTCGATTTTAAGCAACCAGTTGATGTGCATGTATTTTTCCTGTGGACAATTTCTTCAATTTGTCTGTACATACCCTTAGGATCCATTTTGTGTCGTTCTTCTATCTTTTTGCATTTTGTGTTCAGCCAAGCTTCCTTAGCTTCATTGCACCTATACCTGATTTCTTTGTGTATATTCCTGTATATCTTCTCGTTTCTCTTTGCCTTCCTCCTTTCCTCCATCAGACCCAAAATTTCATTAGTCATCCAGCTCTTTTTTGCTTTTCTATTTGCCTTAGGGATTTCTTCACAAGCTTCATTTATAGAACTTCTCAACTTTGTCCATTGTTCCTCACTGTCACCAACGTCTTCCAGAGCACTGAATTTGTTTTGAACATGTACATTAATTTTTTTACGTATCATTTCATCTGTCTTTAGGAGTCCAAGGTTTAGTTTGATGTTGCTTTTGGTCTGTTTCCTTTTCCTCAATTTCAGTCTAAACCTTCCCACTACAGGATTGTGGTCACTGTTGCAGTCTGCGCCTGGTAGTGTTTTTGCTGACAGTAAAGAATTTCTAAATCTAATGGACTTGGATGAGTCCAGGAGATAATACCAAAACTCAAATTGACTACATCCTGATCAACAATTTCTCAGTTATGGATATATTGGCAGATGTGATGCGTCTAGTGTGTCGGCTTCGGCCTGCACCGCTGGCTAGCACTGCTGTGCGAAAAGAAGAGCAGAAGGCGTAAGTCTCCTCCTGTCAGTACATAGCCTCTCCATCAGCAAGCCCTACGCTGTGCCTCCTCGTGGCGACAGGCGGTAACTGAGCACCCCACGGACTCAGGCTAAATCTCGTAGGACTTGGAGGAGGTCTGGCCCCCAGACGTGAGGCATGCAGGCCCACCGTCGTGTGGACACACCCTGGTCCCCACGAACCAGATCCCCAAGCTATGGGTAAATAGCTCCACTGCCTTGTGGACATCTCGGGAGAGAGTAAGGCTAAGGGAGTTAACCCTGAAAAAAAAAACGATGGAAGGCAAGGGGAAACCACCATCGCAGTTTTCCCCAGGAAAACCATGGACAGGAGAAAGAGAAAGAAGAAAGTTAACGACGTCCATTAGGGACTGTCATGCGACGCAGGTGACACCAGACCGTCAGCCAGCTACTGCGATCAAAATTAAAATTAAATTCAACACCAAAATAGCAACATGGAGCATCAGAACAATGTTGCAGAAAGGTAAATTAGACAACATCAAAATGGAGATGGAAAGGCTTAACATCAGTGTTTTAGGACTGGGGGAAGTGATATGGAAGGGGGCAGGCATGATAACATCAGGAGAATATACAGTTTTAGAGATGGCCAAGGTCCAATGTAAATCACAAGAAGTTACAGTCATAATGGGAGATTTTAATGCTAAAGTGGGACAGAATAGGGTGGAGGATATAGTTGGACCTCATGGCCTTGGTACACAAAATGAAAGGGGGGGGGGGAGCTTGTAGAATGGGCACAGATGAATGAGTTCATAGTAGGAAACACCTGGTTTGAGCAGCCTAACAGAAGAAAATGGACTTGGATGAGTCCAGAAGATAATACCAAAAATCAAATTGACTACATCCTGATCAACAATTTCTCAGTTATGGATATATAATTATTTTTCAATACTGCAGTTACAACAAACACGCGCGCGCGCGCGCACACACACACACACACACACACACACACATACACACACACCCGCGTGCTCACGCGCGCGCGCGCCCGCACACACACACACACACACATACACACACACCCGCATGCTCACGCGCGCGCGCGCGCGCGCACACACACATGTACACATACAGATGACTTGAATGCCAGATTGTCATCAACCTGGGCTGTCTTAAATGTGAATGTCAAGTATTAATATTCAAGTCACTGTGCAAAATAATGTTTTAGTTGACAGTCACCATAATATGTATAGCAATCACATGTTTAGTCTTTCACATGAAAAGACTGCATAGTGTAAACTGTAAACTGTATTAAAAGCAAACTCATAACAAGCAGTACATATGTATAAATATACATATAAAAATGTATATATAAATATGTATATATATATATATATAATGTATATATATATATACATATTTATATGTATCGTGATAAATACACATACATATATATGTCGTTACACTAATAGAGGTACATGATTTTGTGGCCACTTTGACAATATTGATAGTCTATTGGGTTCAGTCAATATTATACTGACCAACTATGTTTATTTGTGACCTTGTTTTGTGAACTTAAACAGCTGTGCAGATTGCAGAATTCATTATTATTGTAATGTGTTGATTGCCACAGGCAAATTTCATATTAATGATTAGAACTGCTGATATTTAAAAGAAGGAAGATGACTTCCAGCTTGCATGAAATCTTGCAGCAGACCTGTACAATCCATTCAATGACTATCAGACAATAGACTTTTCAATTGTACAGAACACAACTGTACTTGAAAAGGTTAGGGTGGGTGGGGTAACACAAGTGCAGTTATAAATCAATTTAAAAAATCATCATTTTGACATAGATATAGTAAAATAAATATTCCACCCCATTCCTCGTGCTTTTCCATATCACTCATTCACACAGACAGACACACACACACACATATGCATGCGCACACAGATGCATGCACACACACATGTATGCACACACACACATATACACACATATACACAGACACACATACGCACACACACACATGCCTAAGTATCTAGTCATATCAACAAATTACTCTTTTTTCTTCTTGTGATTAGTCTTTTTGTAGGGCACACCCTTGGCAAAACCATGAACCCTTTTGAGTTGTTTTCAGTTAAACAAATGCAACATAAAACCACTCAAATGGGCAGTTTTATCAAAAGCAATCATGGGCCCATATTGCCCCAGTCTGCAAAAGCAAAACAGACTTACAGACGCCCTGAATTCGTCCTCATTGTAAACGCTCGTCTCTTAGATCTAAACAAAAACTCACGATGCTGAAGTACTTAGTCTATACCAGGAAGAATTTCATACGGATAAGTTCCATCTTATCTATAACTTTCCAGTAGTACCTTTATTTCACCTTTGGGTTGAGCTCTTCCACATGTTTTTAATGCCCACAATCATCACGATGCTTGTGTTTGTTTTGTGACGTCCATATCTACGGCTGTCGTGTACCGTAGCCAAGGACAGCAACTCTCGATTACTTGTGGATCTGCACACAGCCCATCGTTTCTATTTCAAACCCAACCATGAAGTAAAGTAGGATGGTCTCACCAAAAATCGCTTGCAATGGAGAAGAAATGTCCATGAGAACAAAACGCTATTGCAGCTACATCAACAAGCCTTGCCAGGCGAGACATTTTCGCTGTCATTTTTGCAACTTTCAGACCCGTGGACGCTTGAACAGCTAGAGACTGAAATCTGCACTGATATCCCTGCGTCAACTCAACTGAAGTACAAGATGACACAGCATGCCAGACTGTCACGTTGGCCATGATAGAGGAGCGTTACCCCCAGAGGCATTGGACTCATGATGGGTCAGCCCATGGGGAAAGTCAGTATCCATATCAACTTCCCTTCTGAAACACCTTCCAGTGCTCCGACAGGCAAACACTGCTCTTACTTCGGTATCCTCATCAATTTTCCTTCTCAACACAACTTCCAGAGTTCCTATAGGCAAACAATGTACCAATTACCGATCAGAAACAGAGGCACTCGTGTAAACAGTCCCAGTGGTTCAGATAACAATTCATCAAGTAGTCATCCTTTCAGTTGCCCTCTCGTTTCTCCAGGCCCTGGAGAATAATCAGCTCTCGTAACTAACGAAGACTTTCAAGCATGTCTGAACAATAGTCGATTGGAGCCCTGCTCACTGTGGGGATACCATGACATGAGGTCATGAGATGGTAGATAAACTGGCAAAAAGAGGAACAGAGGAAGACCAACCAGATAACAGCAGCACCTTCAACGAAAAGAGGGGTATGATCAGATCACTCCTCATGTCAAGGATAGAAAGGGACGACCCATCTGTCTTGATGAAGCCCCATACAAGCCACAACTACTTCGACGTACATATGAACCGCAAGTTCAAACTGAAGCTTTCACCAACCTATCCCTGCGGTCAAGAGAAGCATAGAGCTAAATACATATTGCAGCAATTTTCTTCTATCAACTCTGCTGACCACCAAGTTCCATGGCAGTAGCAGGAACTGTCAAAACGACCACAATCATCGCCATATGTGGCCTGACAGTGTAAACGGTGAACGAACGGAGGAATCAGTTTCCTACTGGAGAACGATTTCAACAGTGACAAGCAACATGGTTTTCGGCGTCGACATATATCTCGTTGTCAGTACACACTTTGAAAATGATTACAAGTGACGCCTGGGATTTGCCAAATACAAACAGTGAGTACGGGAAATCATGTAACGTACTGCAGCAAAACACAAATGAGTTTCATGAACATTGATTTGAGTGTATTGTTGAAAAAAAATCAGACACAAGTAGCAGTAGTCTGAACTTCAAAAAATTACGAATCGCATGGACATTCAACACTTGAGAAGAAGACTGAAAATGAACCAACACAACAAATAAGCAGATGAAACCAGAACTGCGTTTAGTGTGATCAATGTCACATCCAAAATCAGACACATAAAGCAGTCTACCGGAAAAGAAGAAAACTCAAGGAAGCAAAAAGAACCTAGGAAGTAACTACCGGGAACGTATCACTGAAGGAGTCAGACAATTTGACAGTCTGATAGTTGTTAGATTTGTAGCATGCAATCCTATCAAAATAGCGGTGCTGTTTTCAATACAATCACTCAGATCGTCAGTTGGAAACGCATTAACTAGTATATGACTGAGCAATAAAATGTGTGACAAACATCTTTGTTCAACTACAAAATACCGATTCCATTTTCCATCTGTATTTATTTCACTTGTGACACCCAGTTCATGTTTCCAGATTGATCCTATTATCTCACATACTTGTCTGCATATCTTCACGTTGCAAATGCAGTAAGTTTTAACCGGAATTTTAATGCATTTAACTTAAGTCTTAATTCAATACTTGTGTATAGTGCTTACCCTCAAATCTGTCCACTAGTAAACAGATTAGAGATGTAGTGATATATTCACAAATTATTGACTACATAAGTATGCACTTATCGATCTGGCCAGCTTGCACTTTCTAGATCTGGCTAGTTTATTCAGACTTCAAATTTCAGAGGCATATGTTAGAATAGGCTCAATTAATGTAAAGATATCAATGGATCAGTCACTTATGCTTTCATAGCGAATATTTCAGTTTCCCTTTACCATTTTTACATGCTCTACCGAAGCCATATTAAAACTTAGTTTGTGGTAGCAGTCATATCAAGGCACTTCAGACCAAAAAAAACATGTACTTGCACTACTCCTTTTTGAGGTTGTTATTTGTTGAAATTGACAAAGCTTGCAAAGAAAACAACATCAAATAACATTAAAAAAAATTCTGGAAAGTCTACAATTATCTGAATACTAGTCTTCTCCGGTTTAGACATTTCCATTGCTGATTTGTTTATAAAGAAAGAAAACATCAGACTACAGCAAAAAAAATTGTTTTACATCTCCTGGACAGTAAAGAAAAAAAACAAACATTTATCACGTAAGCAAACAAATACTGGGATATATATTACTTAAGAACAAAACAGTTTACCACTCACACGAGGTATACTACATTTCTGTACACAGAACAGAAGCCTTTTTGAAGTCCAAGCAAACCACGTATAACTTCGAGTTTTTAAGAAGACACTTTTGAACAATAGCAGACAATGTGAAATTGTAAAGCCAGCTCTTCTCTTTCTTTATTCTGTCCATGCTGTTAATCTTTTGTTAAGAACATTGGTGTAAATTTTGCAAATTAAGTTAATTAGATCTCATCATCATCATCATGTGCCCTGCCACATGGTGTTGGCGATCATGGCCCTCCATATGTATCTATCCTTTGTCCACCCTGTCTGTCCTCAGCCACCCTGCAAGTCCGTCCAATTATTTTCTTCCTGGGTCTACAGGTGCTCTCTTTCCCTCCACCTTTCCAGTTGTGACCGGGTGCTCTAATTCCCCTTTCCTCATAAAATGGGCTGTAAATGATGCCTGTCTTTTCCTAATCTTGCTTATCAATGATCTTCTTGTGTCTGCCTATATCAAGACTGTCTCGTTTGTTTTCTTTGCTGTCCATGGAACTCTCAACATTCTTCTTAGAAACCACATCTCGGCTGCCTCAATCTTGTTCTGCCTTTGCTTGTTGATTGTCCACGCCTCACAACCGTATAACATTATCGATTCTATATAACATTCAAGAACTCTCTACCTGATGTTAATTGATAGGCATTTGTTGGTAAAAATGCTTTTCATCTTCTTGAATGCTGTTTTAGCTTGGCCGATTCTGCTGTCTATTTCTGATGTGCATCTGCTGTCTGGTGAGATGACCGTTCCTAGAAGTTAACTTACCAACCTGTCTCAAGGCTGTGCCGTTTGCTGTTATTTTGCATGAGGGGATTTCATGTTTTTACCAATTACCATGACTTCAATATTCTTGCTATTTAGCTCGAACCCTTTATTTTTGCTTTCTATTATATTCACAAGGTTTTGTAGGTCCCTTTCATTTTCTGCAATTAGCACGGTGTCATTTGCGCAACGAATGTTGTTTATCATATTCCTCCAATCTTTATCCCAGGGCATTCTTCTAGGTTTCTCATGATGGTTTCGCTGTAAAGTGAAACCAAATCTGGTGACAGAACACAGCCTTGCCTGACTCCTCTTTTGATATTTTGGAAAAAGCTTATATCGTTTTCTTTTCTCGTTGCTGCTGTTTGTTCCCAATACATACTTCTGATTATTCGTAGATCTTTTCCATCAATATTGAGTCTTTCTAACTAGAGAGCAAACAAATACTGGGATATATATTACTCAATTATTACATGATCAATTCTTCATGTCTTACCCGATCGAAAACCTTGGTATAATCATCAAGCTGATTGTACGACGGAGTTGGCATTTTATAGCCCCTGTCTTCTTTGGAAGTGCAATGAAAAATGATTTTGACATAGGTTAAAACAAAGTATGACTGCTGGATCTTGAGGGTAAAACAAAACATTAAAATATACCTTGACAAAGGGCCTAGGCTCGAAACGTCGTGTTTTATACTCCAAAGGATCATTTACAAACAAGGTATTTTTTAATGTTTTGATTTTGACATATCTTTGGGGATTTTTCCAGTGTCATAAATTTCATTTAGGAGGACTGTTACTTTTCAATACCAAATTCCTCCAGGGCTTCAATCATCTCGGTAGTAATATTGTCTGGTCCTGGGACTTTTCCTGGTTTCATCTTTTTCAATGCTGCTTTAACTTCATCTTTCGTTATGGGTGGTCCTTCAACGTTCTTTCTTATAATGTGTTCTTCGTTTCTGTCATCTTCCAAAAGATCTTTAAAGCACTCTCCCCATCTATTTAGTATTTTGTCTTTTTCCATAATAAGCGTACCATCTTTCGATTTTAAATTAAGCAACCGGTTGATGTGCATGTCTTTGCGCCTGTCTTGTCTTGTATTAAATACGCATTCTTGTTCTTTTTTCGTGTTTTTTTTTTTTCTGGTTCGTGTTTGCTTGAACGCGGGCAGTCACACTTGTTTTGGATTTCGTATTACTGCTATGTTAGTAACAGACTGTTTTAGTCTCGCCAGTCTCTCGCTTGCAGACAACTTTCTTTTAATTTTCAGCATAGATTTATATGGTTTTCATAAATGTTTTGTGGACTGTTTCATTGGTTTTTCCAGTTGTCTTCCGACAAGTAAATTTCATCACACATGCATTGTGCAAGTGCTGAGGTTTGCAGGGTTTCATTTTCTATTCAATGAACGAATCGATATTGTCACACTTTTACGTTTTTGACGGAAGTAGGTTTTCATTTCTGCAATATTGCTGCTAACGTTCTGTATGTTTATGTTTATGGACCAGGTGTCTTCAGAATACCCGTGGCCTGTTCGGTGAAAGAGACTGATTCGTCATCTGCACGCTAGCTTTCTGTTCTTCCTGCTTTCACTTCGAACCGGCATGACTGGGGTTCAGGCAACAACAAACCAACTTTAGCGGGATTTTTAAAGAAGAGTTTTAGTCCAGCAATTCAAATGTTGATTTGAAAGGAAACAATAAAAGTAATCAAAAGCCACACCTACTTGTTTAACACACTTTCACCAGCAGCACTGTGTTCAAGTGAGGTTGTTAACAGCAGGTGGTACACCGCTAATTTGATCAACACGTCTAATATAACAGTGCTAAGTTTGTTGCTGCCTGTCGGAGGTGACCATAGTTCATCCTGTAGCAAGGAGAAGAGAGAGAGAGAGAGAGAGAGAGAGAGAGAGAGAGAGAGAGAGAGAGAGAGAGAGAGACTGACCGACAGATAGACAGACAGAGACAGAGAGAGAAAGAGGGAGAGACAGAGACAGAGAGAGAAAGAGGAAGGGAGAGAGAGAGAGAGAGAGAGAGACAGAGACAGAGAGAGAGAGAGAGCGCGTGCATTCGTTCGTTCGTTCGTTCGAGACAGAGAGAGAGGGAGGGAGACAGAAGGAGAGAGATAAATGAAACATTTATTTTCAAAGGTACCTAGATATTATCTTATAGGCCCAACTTAAATATCTGCAGTTTTTTATGTACGCATATCAAAACGAAGATACAATCGATAATGCCCACGAACGACCACCACCCCCCACTCCTCCAAAAATTTTTTTTTAAAAATCAAACGAAGTACACACAAAAATAAAGTAGCCCGATTCATGGAAAAGGTCCATTCCATCCACACAGAAACAAGTCTAAAAAGAAACGCCATACATGCGACCACATAGCTTTGGTAATCCTTATGAAACAAAATCAGTTCCAACGCAGATGGGCAGATCATGTTATGTCTACGTAGCAAATTTACCAAAGCCTTATGCGAGCGCCCCACAGTAACCCATATCCAAACAACATAATCTCATCATCATCATCATCAGGTGCCCTGACGCATGGCGTTGGCGACCATGGACTTCCAACCATCTCTATCTCTCGTTGCCCCCAGCATCTCCCCCACCCTCCTCATCCCCAGCCACTCTGCAAGTCCGTCCAGCATTCTCTCCCTGGGTCTACCTGGTGCTCTCTTTCCATCCAGCTTTCCCGTTGTGACCAGGTGCTCCAAATCCCCCTTCCTCATCAAATGGCCTATAAATGTTGCTTGTCTTTTCCTAATCTTCTTTATGAGTGATCTACTTGTGTCTGCCTCCATCAAGACTGTCTCGTTTGTTTTCTTTGCTGTCCATGGAACTCTCAACATTCTTCTGAAAAACCACATCTCGGCTGCCTCGATCCTGCTCTGGCTTTGCTTGCTGACTGTCCACGCCTCACATCCGTACAACAGTATTGGTTCTATATAACATTCAAGGACTCTCTTTCTGATGTTAATTGATAGGCATTTGTTGGTAAGAATGCTTGTCATCTTCTTGAATGCTGTTTTGGCTTGGCCGATTCTGCCGGCTATTTCCCATGTGCATCTGCTGTCTGATGAAATGACCGTTCCCAGGTATTTGAACATATTAACTTGTGTCAAGATTGTGCCATTTGTTGTTATTTTGCATGAGGGGATTTCATGTTTTTTACTGATCACCATGACTTCAGTCTTCCTACTGTTTAGTTCCAACCCCTTACATTTGCTTTCTGTTTCTAGTAAATTCACAAGGTTTTGTAGGTCCCTTTCACTTTCTGCAATGAGCACGGTGTCATCTGTGTACCGAATGTTGTTTATCATTTTCCCTCCAACCTTTAATCCAGGGTCTTCTTCTAGGTTTCTCATGATGTTTTCGCTATATAGTGAAAACAGATCTGATGACAAAACACAACCCTGTCTGACTCCTCTTTTGATGTTTTGGAAAGAGCTTATATTGTTTTCTATTCTCATTGCAGCCGTCTGTTCCCAGTACATATTCCTGATTATTCGTAGATCTTTTCCATCGACATTGAGTCTCTCCAGTTGGTTGATCAATTCATCATGTCGTACCCGATCGAAAGCCTTGGTATAGTCAACAAAGCATAAATACAAATCCTTATTCATCTCAATTGACCTCTCTATGATAGTTCTTAGGATGTATATGGCATTAATAGTTTCTTTCCCCTCCACAAATCCACACTGTTCTTCTGCTATTTCTCTTTTCTATTCCCCCCTAAACGTAATCCGAGCAAGAGACTGATATGAAATTTATAATGTACAACTTACGTCGACGTCAGAAAACGGCCTTGAAATCACGAAACAATCATCGACGTTGTCCCAAACAAAAATAATAAAATGGGTAACCAGATTCACCATTATCTGACGACGGAACGAGATCATTAACTTCTTGATGAAAATGATTAGGCGGAGTTCATAGAGACGGGGATATGATCGTGATGATTACAATACAACCACGATTGCGTACCCTCCGTATGATCATCATGATCATAGACAGACAAGATGTAGGGAAAACATTGGCTTTCAAGCCATATATCACTAAAGACTGAAATTCTGTTTGTCTGTTTTCACCTCTGTCTGTCTGTTTGTCTGCCTGCCTGTCTGGCTGGCTGTCTGTCTGTCTGTCGGTCAGTCTGTGTCTGTCTCTGTCTCTGTCTCTTTCTCTCTTACCCCTCCTCTCTCTGTCTGTCTGTCTGTCTGTCTGTCTGCTCTGTCTCTCTCTCTCTCTCTCTCCATTTTCGATTTTGTTGTGATGCACGCGAGCGCGCGCGCGCGTGTGTATGTTTGTTGGTGTGTGTGTGTGTGCGCGCGCGCGCACGTGTGTGTGTGCATATGTGTGTGTGTTTGTGTGTGTGTGTGTGTGTGTGTGTGTGTGTGTGTGTGTGTGTGTGTGTGTGTGTGTGTGTGTGTGTGTGTGTGTGTGTGTGTGTGTGTGTGTGTGTGTGTGTTCATCTCTGCAAGGAAAAAAGATCAGATGAAATTAACAAATTATGTCAAATGCTCTAAAATGTATAGTTATCTTCTGAACATTTGAATATCCTATCGTAAAACAATTTGCTTTTTGCTGTTGGACTGATATAAATTCCTTCTGCTTCATGTTGTATTCAGTTCTGTTGGATATTCAACTATTTTTTGTTATCCTCCATGCCTCATCATCTTGAGCTCTGCCGCGTGGCGTTTGAGATCATGGCCCTCCATACAAACCTATCCCTTGTCGCTGCAAATACATGTCCCACCCTTGCTGTTTTCAGCCACCCTGCAAGTCCGTCCAATATTCTTTCCCTGGGTCTACCTGGTGCTCTCTTTTCCTCCAGCTGTCCTGTTGTGACTAGGTTCTTCAATTTCTCTTTCTTCATAACATGTCCTATAACTGTTGCTTGTCTTTTCTGAATCTGCTTTATTAAATTAATGATCTTTTTGTGTCTGCCTCTTTCAAGACTGTCTCGTTTGTTTTCTTTGCTGACTATGGAAATCTTTACAGTCTTCTTAGAAACCACATTTCAGTTGCCTCAGTTTTGTTCTGACTTTGCCTGTTGACTGTGCACGCCTCAGAACCGTACAAGAGTATCGGTTCTATCTAACACTCATGAACTCTCTTCCTGATGTTAATTGATTGGCATGCCTTAATAGGTGTTAAAGGATCATCAAACATTGAACAATTTGCATGTGTGTGTGTATGTGTGCTTGCGTTGTGTGTGTGTGTGTGTGGTGTGTGTGTTTGTGTGTGAGTGTGTGCTTGCGTGTGAGTGTGTGGTGTGCTTGCGGTGTGAGTGTGTGTGTGTGTGTGTGTGTGTGTGTGTGTGTGTGTGTGTGTGTGTGTGTGTGTGTGTGTGTGTGTGTGTGTGTGTGTGAGCGCGGGCACGCATGTGTGTGAATACAAGCGAGTGTGCGTGAGTGTGAGTGTGTGGTGTATGTGTGTGTTGCACCTGCGTGCAAATGTATGTGTGTGTGAGTGTGCATGTGTGTGCCAAAGTGTGTGCGCACGCTTGTGTGTAATATTTGACTATCTTTATACGCATTTTTCTTTCGCTGCTTTATGAGGTGCTTTTGTCGTGAAAGGTTGTAAGTAGCATTCGGTTATTTCAAATCTATAGATTTATTGTGATCAGAAATGAGAATTCACAAATTTCATGATATCCTGTTGGTGTTTTGCGTATTGTCCGTTCAGTGAAGTAGTTGTTAACTGGCTTATTGTCTGTCTCCGTCTTTAATTATGCTGCAATTGGCAGTTGGCAGCAATTGTATTTAATTTCTCTTTTAGTCATAATGAAGTATTGTGAATTTGAATCTGAATCTGAAAGAAGAACGTGCTCTCCAGCCACAACAATAATCGTGTGTAATAAAGAAATATTGGATGGTCATGGCCTTCTAAAAAAATGAGGATAGTGTATCATGGGCCACGAGCAGCTGCGTATTAGAAAAAGAAAGGTGGACAAGAAAAGTGACATTAGAGTACGCTACATCCGGTCCTCGTCTCCGAAACAAATTACAAACTTTGTATGCAACTGATACTGCAATTATTTATCTTCAGTTTCTGCCATTTCTCCGATTAGCGTACCTTAGATGAAATGGTTTGCCGTTTCACAATACGAATCAGCGATGCGAACAGACTTCCAACAGCAAAGATTTAAATACTTCATCACAACCAGCAAAACGGTAACAGCTTGTCACACGGCTCTTCATCTAGCAAAACAACTTTTAATAGTATGCATATTTCACCATTCCCAGGCAGTCATTTTAATCCAGCGGGTTTATTTTTAAGCGGCAGCCAAGTGTGAAGACATTAATATCAACACCATAGGCGGTGTACATCAAACTGTGATGATACGTGGGAAGTAAACATCATCCAGCACAACAGGAAACGTGGTGACCTTGTCTTTGCATGTACACACAGTAACGGCTGACGAAAAACGTTACAGATGTCTCAATTATCATTCCCACATTAAAATGATATTATACAAATCGTCCCACACAAACACAATGTGGCGACTGCATAGTCTTTCGCAAAATACATATACATAATTATATTCTGTATCTGTATGTATTTTGTACTTGTTATATACGTCTTTTTTTCTTGTCATGATATTTTAGAAACGTACATGTCATTAAAGAATCTAGTACATCTGATGTATGGACAAGTTATAACATTTGTTGTCCAGTTATTGTATTTGTGGTACTAAGATTTACTGGAGTCATTTACCAAAGATATACATGAAAACTGCCAATGATAGTAGCATTGCAAGTGTGTCTTTGTCATCTAGAATTGAAAACGTATTCAATATACTGTCTCCAAGACACACATATTAATAAGAAATTAAACAGTATGTAACTTTGGAATAGGGTTATAAATGCTTTTTTTGCATCATACGGGTCTTAGTGTAGAGGAGTTGCTGTCTTATTTTCGAACAACTTTAGATTTGAAATAGCAAACGTGAAACGAGACCAAAATAGCAAATTTATTATTATATCGTTCTCCTCAATGGAAAAGAAATTGCTTTCAGTGAATGTTTATGATCCCCAAAAGACGATCTGATGTTTTATAATACATTAGAAGAAACAATTGATAGTTATGAAAACAAAAATACCATTGCTGTAGGTGACTGGAACATCTCTACAGACCTAAACATGGACTGTTATAACTATCATCATCATAATCAGGTACCCTGCCGCATGGCGTTGGCGACCATGGACTTCCAACCATCTCTATCTCTCGTTGCCCCCAGCATCTCCCCCACCCTCCTCATCCCCAGCCACTCTGCAAGTCCGTCCAGCATTCTCTCCCTGGGTCTACCTGGTGCTCTCTTTCCATCCAGCTTTCCCGTTGTGACCAGGTGCTCCAAATCCCCCTTCCTCATCAAATGGCCTATAAATGTTGCTTGTCTTTTCCTAATCTTCTTTATGAGTGATCTACTTGTGTCTGCCTCCATCAAGACTGTCTCGTTTGTTTTCTTTGCTGTCCATGGAACTCTCAACATTCTTCTGAAAAACCACATCTCGGCTGCCTCGATCCTGCTCTGGCTTTGCTTGCTGACTGTCCACGCCTCGCATCCGTACAACAGTCTATATAACATTCAAGGACTCTCTTTCTGATGTTAATTGATAGGCATTTGTTGGTAAGAATGCTTGTCATCTTCTTGAATGCTGTTTTAGCTTGGCCGATTCTGCCGGCTATTTCCCATGTGCATCTGCCGTCTGATGAAATGACCGTTCCCAGGTATTTGAACTTATTAACCTGTGTCAAAGTTGTGCCATTTGCTGTTATTTTGCATGAGGGGATTTCATGTTTTTTATTGATCACCATGACTTCAGTCTTCCTGCTGTTTAGTTCCAACCCCTTACATTTGCTTTCTGTTTCTAGTAAATTCACTAGGTTTTGTAGGTCCCATTCATTTTCTGCAATTAGCCCGGTGTCATCTGCGTATCGAATGATGTATATCATTTTCCCTCCAACCTTTAATCTAGGGTCTTCTTCTAGGTTTCTCATGATGTTTTCGCTATATAGTGAAAACAGATCCGATGACAAAACACAACCCTGTCTGACTCCTCTTTTGATGTTTTGAAAAGAGCTTATATTGTTTTCTATTCTCATTGCAGCTGTTTGTTCCCAGTACATATTCCTGATTATTCGTAGATCTTTTCCATCGACTTTGAGTCTCTCCAGTTGGTTGATCAATACTTCATGTCGTACCCGATCGAAAGCCTTGGTATAGTCAACAAAGCATAAATACAAATCCTTATTCATCTCAATTGACCTCTCTATGATAATTCTTAGGACGTATATGGCATTAATAGTTCCTTTCCCCTCCACAAATCCACACTGTTCTTGTGCTATTTCTCTTTTGATTCTATTCCTAGTCCTCATCATGATTATTCTAAACAGGATTTTTGTTACATGACTCATCAAACTGATTGTGCGATGGAGTTCGCATTCTATAGCCCCTGTCTTCTTTGGAAGTTCAATGAAAATTGATTTTGACATATCTTTGGGGATTTTTCCAGTGTCATAAATTTCATTTAGGAGGACTGTTATTTTTTCTATGCCAAATTCCTCCAGGGCTTCAATCATCTCTGTAGTAATGTTGTCTGGTCCTGGGGCTTTTCCTGGTTTCATCTTTTTCAGTGCTGCTCTAACTTCATCTTTCATTATGGGTGGTCCTTCAAAGTTCTTTTTTATAATGTGTTCTTCGTTTCTGTCATCCTCAAAAAGGTCTTTAATGTACTCTCCCCATCTGTCTAATATGTTGTCTTTTTCCATGATAAGCGTGCCATCTTTCGATTTTAAGCAACCAGTTGATGTGCATGTATTTTTCCTGTGGACAATTTCTTCAATTCGTCTGTACGTACCCTTAGGATCCATTTTGTGTCGTTCTTCTGTCTCTTTGCATTTTGTGTTCAGCCAAGCTTCCTTAGCTTCATTGCACCTATACCTGATTTCTTTGTTTATCTTCCTGTATATCTCCTCGTTTCTCTTTGCCTTCCTCCTTTCCTCCATCAGACCCAAAATTTCATTAGTCATCCAGCTCTTTTTTGCTTTTCTATTTGCCTTAGGGATTTCTTCACAAGCTTCATTTATAGAACTTCTCAACTTTGTCCATTGTTCCTCACTATCACCAACGTCTTCCAGAGCACTGAATTTGTTTTGAACATGTACATTAACTTTTTGACGTATCATTTCATCTGTGTTTAAGAGTCCAAGGTTTAGCTTGATGTTGCTTTTGGTCTGTTTCCTTTTCCTCAATTTCAGTCTAAACCTTCCCTCTACAGGATTGTGGTCACTGTTGCAGTCTGCGCCTGGTAGTGTTTTTGCTGACAGTAAAGAATTTCTAAATCTTTTGTTGATCAGGATGTAGTCAATTTGATTTTTGGTATTATCTCCTGGACTCATCCAAGTCCATTTTCTTCTGTTAGGCTGCTCAAACCAGGTGTTTCCTACCATGAACTCATTCATCTGTGCCCATTCTACAAGCTTCCCCCTCTTTCATTTTGTGTACCAAGGCCATGAGGTCCAACTATATCCTCCACCCTATCCTGTCCCACTTTAGCATTAAAATCTCCCATTATGACTGTAACTTCTTGTGATTTACATTGGACCTTGGCCATCTCTAAAACTTCGTAGAAGTTGTGGATGTCTTCCTGAGTACTTGCGGATGTTGGTGCATACACCTGTATGATGTTGATATCAAAAGGTTTGCCTCCGAATTTGACCAGTAAAACTCTGTCGGACACTGCCCAGTATCCCTTAACTGCTTTTGATTTGTCTTTGTCCATTATGATGCCTACTCCTCTTTCATGTGAATTACCACCAGAGTATATCACTGTATATTCTCCTGATGTTATCATGCCTGCCCCCTTCCATCTCACTTCCCCCAGTCCTAAAATACTGATGTTAAGCCTTTCCATCTCCATTTTGATGTTGTCTAATTTATAACTATGTGCACATTAATAATAATAACAATAATAATAATTATAGTATTTATATAGCGCAAAATCTTGATAAAAATCAAATCTAAGCGCTGAACAGACACATACGCACGCACGGACACACACGCACGCATACACACACACACACACACACACACACACACACACAACACACACACACACACACACACACACACACACATGGCTGTAAAAGGGGAAAAAGAAGAAAAGCAATGGAAAATTATAGAGAGCATATTATATACAATTATATATTACAATGTGATTCCACTCCGAGCGGAGACAGGCTGCAGAGGGGGTTGAGTGAGGTCAGGATTTTATGCAGAGGAGAAAAGGTGAGTTTTGAGAGCGGACTTGAAGGAGACAAAAGTAGGTTGCTGACAGACTGAGAGAGGAACCAAAGGCCAGAGAAGCTCTACAGAATATGACGAGAGAACTTATTTTGACAGATATCTGGAGTGGTAACAATCTTCGAAGTACGTCTACTTTCAGGATTGTTCCCTCTCCAGATATCTGTCAAATTAAGTTCACTAGTATACATGGATAAAGCCTATACCACTAAAACAAAGCCAACTCGATCATTTTCTAATGTCGGATTATCTGTACTGGTATTTTAAAACTACTGATATTCATACAGGCTATCGTTCAGACCATTCAGTTTAACACTTCACTTACTATTCCACAAAACCAAAAAGACGAACATTTCTGGAAATTTAATTCATCTCATTTAAAGGACGAAGCGTACGTGAAGGAAATAAATGAAGAAATTTCTAAAATGTCGAAAGACCATGCGTCTGATCATTATAATAAATCAGTTTTGGATGAAATAGCAAAGTCTGACATTAAACTAAAAATTCATGATGAACACGTTCTACACTTTCTGTCAATGAAAATACGGCCAAAACCCATAGCACATGCCACAGTGAAAAATAAGAAAACGAAACAGAAGGAAAACAGACTTAAAGAAGACATCATTCTTGAAAAGATTGAAAATAAAGCAAAGTGAAATAAGAGAACTTAAAAAAATCGAGAACCTCAGACAATTTGGGACAAAAGAATGGATGGTGTATTATTAAGATCGAAGGCTCCATGGATTGCAAATGGGGGACAGGTTTCTAAATGTTTAGTTACTTTGTAGGGGGTGTAGGGGGTGTATGGGGCTCTGGATAGAGGTAGTACCTTTGGTGTCTGGCTGCTGCACTCTACCCGGTAGGGGAGGGTGGACGGGCATCACTGGTCCTCATCCATCCTCTAAATCTCTCACGTGCTGGCTCCAAGCGCCACACCCCGGGACCTCGCCTCAGCAGGCGTGCTAAACCACGTGAGGGGGTGTATGATAATGGTGATATGATATTATCACTGCATCGGGTAGATGGGACTCGTCAGCCCGGGAAGGCAGCCTGTCTAGGAGAAGGAAAACTCCGACTTCAAACCTCCGCTGCCTCGTGGCTACACCCATTCAAGGGAAAGGCTTCAGAAGTAAATCTCGAGGAAAAATCCGGAGTCGGAGTCCCTAAGGCAGTTCGCCGTTGTCTACAACCTCGTTCTGGCAACTCCTGCGTCGCCCCTGGTACCAGGCGTACAGGCCTCTGTCTTTCCCCTGGATTCTACTAGTGGCGAGGAGAGGGGGGATCTGCTGCATGGGCAACAGCTGGTCCTCCATATTCACTTGCCCAGGCCTGCACCTGGAGAGGTCACTCCAGCTTCGCTGGTAACACAGCATCGACACAACACGGAGAGTAGCAGATACCGGTTTTAAGCCTAGGCTTTTTTGGCGTAGAGCTGGGCGCCAGGGGTTACTCTCGACGGTGGGAGGAATCTTCGCATTCCATTGGGTAGCTACCGCCCGCCTCAAGCTAGGCAGCCACCAGTCAGTAAGGTGTTACCCCGCCACAACCTGTTTGCTCCAATGGGTGTTGGAGCTTAGAGGAAACTTGACAGGCAGGTTGTAAACACCAGGCACCAGGCAACACAAAGAAGAAAAAGAAGATGCCAGCTCTTCTGATATCAAGCTGGAATGTAAGGACAATGTGTCCTGGTTTTGGCAACGACCTACAGCTGTTAGACGACACGCGGAAGACGGCTGTGATAGACAGGGAGCTTCAGCGACTCAACGTCGACATCGCTGCATTACAGGAGACAAGGCTACCTGGGGACGGATCACTGCGTGAGAAGAACTACACGTTCTACTGGCAGGGGAAGAACCCAGAGGAGCCACGTATTCATGGTGTGGGCTTCGCTGTAAAGAACTCCCTCCTAGCAACCGTAGAGCTCCCCATGGGAGGTACGGAGAGACTGCTCACTCTAAAAATGACGACCAGTTCAGGCACAGTCAACTTCATCTGTGCCTATGCCCAACATTAAGCTCCTCATCCGACGTCAAGGACCAGTTCTATGAGGCCCTGGATGCTGTTGTCAGAGGAGTTCCCAGCAAGGAAGGTCTCTTCATATTGGGAGACCTGAACGCACGCGTAGGTGCTGATTTTGAAGCCTGGCCAACTAGCATTTGACATCATGGTGTTGGGAAGCAAAATGAGAACGGTCAAAGACGCCTGGAATTTTGCTCTTACCACAAGCTGGCCATCACCAACACCTTCTTCAACAATAAGGAGAAGCACAAGGTGTCATGGCGCCACCCCAGATCCCACCACTGGCATCAGCTCGACCTCGTCTTAACAAGGAGGTCGGACCTTAACAACGTCCTCAACACGAGGAGTTTCCACAGTGCTGATTGCGACACAGACCACACCCTGGTACGCAGCAAGATCAAGCTCCTACCCAGAAGACTGCACCACTCAAAGAAGAAAGGTCGCCCAAGGATTGATGCCTGTCGCACGTCCGATCCGACCAAGGCCGGGGAGTTTGTAGAAACCCTGAATGAAGCGCTCAAGAGTGGCTCAGAGATCCAAAACGCTGAGGAAAAGTGGAATCGCGTGAAGGACACAATCTATCAGTCCGCCCTGAGTATATTTGGGAAAAAAGAACGAAAGAATCCCGACTGTTTGAGGCAAACTGGCAGGAAATGGAACCAGTGGTGGAAGCGAAACGCAAGGCTTTACTTACGTATAAAAACAACAATATCCAAACTACTCGTGATGCTTACAGAGCTGCCCGCAGCAAGGCCCAACAAACTGCTCGGCGTTGCGCCAACGACTATTGGCTACAGTTAAGCTCAAGCATTCAGCAGTCAGCAGATTCAGGCAACACTGGCAGCATGTACGCTGGCATCAAACAAGCGACTGGTCCAGCAGCCTCCAAGTCAGCTCCCCTTAAGTCCAAACAGGAGAGAGCATCACAGACTCAGCAAAGCAGATGGAGAGATGGGTAGAGCACTACCTGGAGCTGTACTCCACACAGAACTCTGTCACCGATGCTGCCCTGAATGCCATTGAGGACTTGCCTGTCATGGAGGAGTTGGATGTTGAGCCAAGCCTTAAAGAGCTAAGCAAGGCGATTGACGGTTTGGCGACGGGAAAAGCCCCTGGTGAAGACGGAATACCTCCAGAGGTCATCAAGTGCGGGAAGCCTGCTCTTCTCAACGAGCTGCATGAACTTTTGTGCATGTGCTGGAAGGAAGGCTTCATTCCGAGAGACATGAGAGACGCCAGGATAGTGACTCTATATAAGAACAAGGGCGACCGCAGTGATTGTAATAATTATCGCGGAATCTCACTCCTCAGCATTGTTGGGAAAGCATTCGCCGGAGTCGTCTTAACCCGTCTTCAGAGGTGGCAGCTCGCATCTACCCTGAGTCCCAGTGCGGCTTCAGGGCCGGAAGATCGACCATCGACATGATCTTCTCTGTCCGGCAACTACAGGAAAAGTGCCGCGAGCAGCACATGCCCCTTTGCCTCGCCTTCATTGATCTCACGAAAGCGTTCGACCTGGTCAGTCGGAGTGGTCTTTTCAAGCTTTTGAAGAAAATCGGCTGCCCCCCAAGACTATCAGCTGTCATCGAGTCTTTCCACGAGGATATGCATAGCACTGTGTGCTATAATGGTGCCACATCAGAGCCTTTTAGAATCAGCAGCGGAGTGAAACAGGGATGTGTTTTGGCCCCAACTCTGTTCGGGATCTTCTTCTCGATGTTGCTGACCTATGCCTTCTGCAGATCTGAAGAAGGGGTATATCTTCATACAAGGACCGATGGAAAGCTCTTCAACATTGCCAGGCTTCGTTCCAAAACTAAGGTGGAAAAGAAGACCATCAGAGAAGCTCTCTTTGCAGATGATGCTGCGCTGGCTTCCCACAGTGAACAAGATCTCCAGAGGCTTGTTGATCGCTTCGTCCACGCTTGCAGAGAGTTTGGTCTCACAATCAGCTTGAAGAAAACCGAGATCTTAGGCCAAGGCCGTGAAGAACCACCTCTCTATACATTGGAGACTACGACCTCAATACTGTCCACAAAGTTGGGGTCCACCATAAGTGACAACCTCTCTCTGGACGCTGAAATCAGCGCCAGAATTGCAAAGGCCTCATCTGTTATGGCTAAACTGAACAAGCGGGTCTGGTCCAACAGCAGTCTCACTGCGAACACCAAAATGCAGGTGTAAAGAGCATGTGTGTTGAGCACACTTCTCTACTCAAGTGAAGCCTGGACCACATACGCCAGCCAAGAAAAGAGGCTCAACATTTTCCATCTCCGCTGCTTGCGACGCATCCTCGGCATCCAATGGCAAGACAAGGTGACCAACACAGTGGTCCTCCGTCGTGCGGGCCTACAGACCATCTTTGCCCTTGTAAGCCAACGCCGACTACGCTGGTTTGGCCATGTGCGTCGAATGGAGGATGGACGCATACCAAAAGACATTCTCTACGGCGAACTGGCAAACTGGAAGCGAACTCCAGGACGCCCACAGCTACGTTTTGTAGACGCGTGCAAAAGGGACCTTAGAAGCTCAGGGATTGACCCAGGCTCTTGGGAGACTCTGGCGGAAGACAGGGCAGCGTGGCGGACAGCCGTTCAGCAAGGCGTTGTGAATGCGGAGAGGAGGAGAGCAGAATGCGCAGATGAGAAAAGGGCTCTTCGCAAGCAACGTTCCAGAAACCAGACAACAGCGACTCAATTTGTATGTGGCAGATGTGACAAAGATTGCCATTCAAGAATCGGCCTGCACAGCCACAGCAGAAAGTGCACGTCATGACCACAACGCCTCCTGGTGCAGACTATCATCTCCTAAGATGTAAAGAGGCCGACGTATATAGTTACTTTGAAAAAAAAGGAATTATGTAAGTAAACAGATGACAAAATTAACTAATACTGAGGGTATCACTTTAGAAAACCAGCAAGATATATTTTATGGAGTTAAATCCTTTTACAAAAATCTATCAAATCAAATACAGACTGAAGACTGTTGAAATAGAAAACTTTACCAGATCGACAGCCACATTATCAAACGAAGAAAAACGATCACTAGATGGTGAAATAACTATACGAGTACATGGAGCAAGCGTACTGGGAAACATGAAAAATGGCAAAAAGTCCAGGCACAGACGGATTTAGCGCAGAATTCTTTAAAATTTTCTAGAAACAAGTGGGACCATTTGTTGTGAGATGATTAAATGAGGCATACAAAGGTGGAGAACGTTTTACAGAGCCGAAAGAAAGATTGATCACGTGCATTCCCAAAGGTGACAAAATCTAGGAGTACATAAAAACTGACTTCCTATTTCTCTCCTAAATGTTGTGTATAAAATACGCTCAGCATGTATTTCAAACAGAATCAAAAAGGCTTTACCAAGACTTATCAATGAAGATCAGACAGGTATATGGCAAACAGATATGTAGGAGACAAATAACACTAACATATGATTTGAAAAATGAATTAAATATGAAATATTTACCAGAGAAGGTGGAAGATGTACTTGCAGCGACAAAGGATAGATTTGTGTGGAGGGCCATGATCACCAACGCCATGCGGCAGGACACATGATGATGATGATACCAGGTTTGCTAATATGTACTGACTTCGAAAACGCAAGTAATATGGTTAGGGAGTGAGAGAAAATCACAAAAAATATATGGTCTCCATTCAAAATTGATCTGGAATCCTCACAAAGTTAAAATATTTGGTATTTAGTTTACTCAGGACTTTAAAAATTGTAAAATCATCAATGATAACGATAAATTGTCAGAAGTAAAAACATTGTTTAAAAGATGGTCACAAAGAACCATCACTCCAACTGGAAAAGCCGCAGTTCTAAAGCCTCTTGTGCTATCTAAACTTATATACTTGTGGATATTGTTGCCGGATCTACCTGATCTCTTTATACAAAATTTACAGCTGTGTTTACAGTCTGTATGGAATGGAAAACATGACAAAATCAGCAGAAAAACTGCCACTAAAAGTTTAAAGCTAGGGGATTGAGTATATCTGATTTTCGAGCATATATGTATATATGCTTTCAAACTTACCTGAATAAAAGAGCTTAAAACTTGAAATCATAAATGGCAAAATGTTGCAATAGAAATGTATCCATTTCTTGAAAATATTGAACGCTATGGACCAGAGTTTGTTTCATATTTCATAAACGACAATCTGATTTGGGCCCATACATTTAAGACCTATATGACATTTTGTAATCACATAACACCTAAGAATTCAAGTGAATTTTTAGTTGAATCTGTTTTTAATAAGGAAAAAAAATGAAATAAAGGTCGATAATCTGATAATCAAATACATTAATCTGATAGATAAAGGAATATACTCTATCCAACATTTTTTGAATGAAAATGTTTTTTTTTCACCTATGAAGAATTTATAACTAAGACTGACAGACATACTGATTTTATTATCTAAAATATGGATATCTTCAATCAAACTATATCTAAGAACAACCAGAACTCAGCTGAACAACGTAAGTAATATTTTGATTGTATCCAGTGCTTTAAGACTAGTAATGTGTGTACAAAGGAGGGTGAAATTCTACGCTGAAGAAATTAAATTTGATGATAGTAAACCTGTTTCCTACAGTGGTCAGAGAAATTAAACGTAAATACTTCCTGGGAAAAGGCATTTCTAAATAATCAAGAAGTTAATGATGTCAAACTAAAACGGTTGGAACTGGGAAGATTTCATCGGATTGTTGTAACCAATATCATTTTAGTTAAATGCAATGGGTATAGCATCTACGACAAATTGTACATGATGTAATAATACAAGAGATTCTATTGAACATTTCCTGTTAAACTGCTACTGTGTCCGTAACTTTTGGAACTTAATAGGACATCTAATCAATGCAAAATGCGAAATTGTTTAAAACATCAAAATCACGCTGAACCTTGTATTGTTCAGTGTTGGTCAAATTGTAAAAACATATGGAATGTTTGATCTATTATAATGCTTGCAAAATCAATTGTCTATAAATGCAAGGTTGACAAATGTGTTCCGAATGTACCTACTTTCCAAAAACTACTAAATACAAGATTCAAAACTAAACAGTATGATGCCAAAATAAATTTTCATTTGTCCACTTCATCTTGTGACATGTTTTTAAATCTTGATGTTCACTTTGAAACTTGCAGCGTATGAAATACTATTATAGGTTTTCTGTATTTTGTATGTTGTCAGATGTCCACGATGCGCGCGCGCGCGCGCGCACACACACACACACACACACACACACACACACACACACACACACACACACACACACACACACACACACACACACACACACACAAAGGCAAGCACAGACACATACAAACAACAACAAAAACCGAGAACAAGGGTTAGGGGAAACAACTGGCAATAAATAAAGGACTGGCAGCCTGTGTAAATGTCTTGGACAAATTTATGCACAGAGAAAGGCTTGCATATCGGGCTACAAATAGACAGTTATGCCTTTCTACAAACAATGCTAAAAACATGAAAAAGATGATACATGGGAGAGTTTGAATTTAGGTGTGGCCGTCGGGGTGATGAAGTAGATGAGATACTGCACGTGTCCTTCAATAATTCCTTTTCGTCCTCATTCATTTTTTTCTCTTATTTTTTCTTTGTTTTTCAACCCTTTCCCTCAGTATTCCTCTTATTTTTAACCTGAAATGGTGATATCATGTGCAAGATTATCCGCACTGTCTGTCTGTCTCTAAAGGGAGAAACTGAAGCGTTCATTAATAGTAGGTTTTTCTGTGACTTAGTGTACATGCATAAGTGTATTATGTGCAAGTTCCATCGCAATATGGATGTATAGATGGATTTTCCCGGGCTTGAATTACGTGCGTGTATGAACCAGTAACATGTGTTCGCACGCACACGCGCACTCACTCACTCACACACACACACACACACACACACACACACACACACACACACACACACACACACACACACACACACACACACACACACACACAACAAACAAACAAACAAACAAACAAACACACACACACGTACCTACGTACGCATGTAGGCACACCCATTGTTGCGTGTGATTATATATTCGTACTAAAAAGAGTTAATATTATACTTTTGGAGTTATTTTCCAGCCGTATGTGTGTCGACAATAACAACTTAAGATAGCATAATTATTATTATTCTGAAAGCAAATATTTGTGCGTTTAACATTGTACACGTCTGTACTTGACTTGCTGCTAAAAAGGAGAAATAAGTGCACAGAATATACTGTAGTTAAAAGTTTCTGACTCCTGCTTTTGTGCATTATTGTTTTCCTTTAGCCAGTGCTTCTATGAATGAGAAGCTGAATTTATGACAATGTTATGTTCAAATGTAACATATATCTAGTTTGTCATATTTTTCCTATGACTTCTTTCCAAAAATGATTTTTGTTTCATTATTCGTTTTTGATACTTTTGATAAAAAAAATTCGTGTCAAAAAACACTCATGTTATTAACTTAATTCAAGTCAGATCCAGTTCTCATTTTTCAAAGGAAATGATTATTCAGCCCATTGGAGACAAACGCTTTCTTGTATTTTGCTACTATCGATCATATTTTCGAAAGGCTTTTCTATTTGATTTTTCTGCTTAAAAAATTATTGACTTTTAGTTCAAATATGTTTTGGCATCCCAATAAATTACATCACGAAAATAAACTAACTCAAAATAAAACATTTTATGGACAAAAGTTTTTCCATCGATTTCTTTTTTGCTAAATGATCTGATCAAATTGTTTATATCCTCCTGTCTTTGCAACCAGTTATCTTCAAAGTTCAGTTTTGTTTGGTTATTATTGAAATTTATTCTTAGAATCTTCATTTTTTGTGTGACTTTGCCTGGTAGCTTTTAATCGTCTCTATGAATACTTCTATTCGTTGCTTTTGATTTCTGAGAAGTCAATTTGAGAAAATAGAAAAATAATTTAGTTTATACGATGCTTTTAATATGTTATCTCTGTTCTTGAGATAACAGCATTGATTAGGTTGTTTTACTTTGACAAAATTCTGTTATGAAATTTCATTACAATGGCTCTGCTGCTAGAGTGATAGCAATCGGTGAGAATGGACATCCTTGTCTGATTCCACAATTTATGTAAAAAGATTATGAGAACCACAGTCCATTGTTTATACAACTAATTGCGTTTGTTATAGACCCATATTTTCAAATGAACCGCAAATTCAAAAGTCTCAAAGAGTTTCTAGCATGAATGTTTTGGAAATTGAATGAAAAGCCTTTAGATACTCGAGCGCTATAGCACTTACTTTTCTTTGTCACATTTAGATAGTTGATAACATCGTCTATCGGTTATGATAAAGTCTTTTTAAGTAATAAACTTGATCTTTGTAAATCAACTAATCTATAACACTGATTAGCCTCCAAGCCATTGCTTCAATCAGTAATCAGTGTTTGTCAGTGTAATGTGCCGCCAGTTATCCCGCTCATGTTTTGGAAAGATTTTTCCTCTTGAGGAGAAATTAGAACAAATTATTTGTGTGTGTATTAGTTTACTTTTAACAAAAACAAAATATATTGAAGAATTTTATAACAACAGATCTTATATGGCCCCAGAAAAATTTCATAAACTCGACCGTTTATCTCTCATCATTCGATGATGTTTCGTTTTTCATATTACTCAAGATCAGAGCCGTCGCTTCTTCATTCATTATACCTTCACATAATTATGGCAGATTCCTTTTGATCCAGTTTTGAGAATTTTTCATCCTTCATAAATATATCAAGTGTTTCTATCATATTTCATATTTCATAAACGCAATAACTTTTTCTTCATATTTCCTCGTGTTTTGGTCGTGTTACTACACTTTTGACTTATTGACGATTTTGCCGTTTTTATTCTTTACATTGTCATTGCGTCAATGTAGCCATGTCCGTTTATAAGCTTAAACATTATTTTGTGTCCTTTCTCCCTCTTCCGCCCACTTTTGTCTTGCTCTTGTTTACGCTGTCCTTGCCTTTTCAATTGATATTTTGTCCAGCTTTTCTTTATTTTCAGAAGTTCTTATTAAATAATTTTGATTGTTTCGATTTATCGAGTTTTCTCTTTCCCTTGCTTGTAAATCAAGAATTTCATTTCGGTCATTCCTTGCTTAAATTTATAACAACAGATCTTAAGTGGCCCCAGAAAATTTTCATGAAATATGATAGAAACACTTGATAGGTTTATGAGAGATGAAAAGTTCCCAAAATTTCATTAACTCGACCGCTTTTGTCTCATCATCAGATGATGTTACGGATTTATCCGATGATGTTACGGATGTTACAGATTTTAACTTTTAGATTTGCATCAGCCCGATGATCCTTTCTTTCAAAAAATCATTTTTCTGCTTTCACTTATTCGGTTATACAGTAAATCGTTCCTTTTTGTTGTGAATATTGCATGTCTAAGGTACGAGTTGTTGAAGCGCCCGTACCTTGGGCCTCGGTAAGTCAGAGTTGTTTTAAATCAGTTATTAACGCTCTACGATCAGTTTCAGTTTCAGTTTCAGTTTCAGTTTCTCAAGATGACGTCTTCGCGCTCGGAACGAATTCCATATGCACTGATGTCACAAGTGCCACGTGTATGGTGATCATGGCAAAAGCCTTAAGCCTGCACATAAACCCATGGGCTGGCCAGGCCCTGATTTCCCACCTATGATATTTACCTAGTCTATACATTTTTTTTACATTAGTATTGTATCAGCCCATCGTTGGAACAATCTTGGTTACATGTAAATGACGTGTATCTGTGTACCATAGCTTCAAAGAAATAAAAACCAGATACATAAAGTAAACAATAAGTAATTAAAGGTCTGATTCACAATACAAATAGCTAATCAATATTCGTCTCACATGACAGAAAGCCCCCCCCCCCCCCCCCCCCCCAGGTCAATGCACAAAACCTCAGCTAAAGACTATATTTCTTAAAATCACAACTCCGCAAGTCTGTCGTTCACTCCGGTGAAATAAAAGAGGAAACAAGCAAGCAAGCAAGCAAGCGAGAAAGTCAGTAAGTCAGTACGTACGTAAATAAGTTAGTAAGTAAGTAAATAAGTAAGCAGGTAGGTAAGTAAGTAAGTAAGTAAGCAAGTATGCAAGTAAGCAAGCGAGTGAGTAAAGTAAGCAAGCAAGTAAGTAAAAGTAAGTAAGTAAGTAAGCAAGTAAGTAGGTAAATAAGTAAGCAGAGTAAAAGATAAAGGAATATGTAGATAAATAAACAAGTAAGATATGAGAAATAACATAACAGTAAACACATGCATATAAAACACACGCCCGCACACAGACACACACACATACATACATTCATACATACACACCCATATCCACACAGCATAATGACCAACAACAACAGCAACAACAACAACAGCAGCAGCAACAACAACAACAACAGTAAAGAGAAAAACACATACGCACAGGTGCTCACACATACACCAACCAATCGATGCAGCAGACGATAGAAAAAGCAAAAGGTAGACACATATCATGACAAACTTACAGGTATGGACAAAAATCAATGAACAGCCCACAAACACACACACAGCCGGCTTGACAGACATGTCCATTCTCCAGTTTTTTTGTTTTTTTTCTCACTTTCTTCACTTTTCCGTTATCTCTGCTTCAGGAAAAGCCCAAACACTTTCCATTCCACGCTGTAAGAGTCTGTGCAGTGTTACTTTTGAGATGATACCAATGTTAGTCTGATTAATGACAGCCTTGTTTTTTCCTATCATAGTAGATTTCCGGCCACTTCCTCTATCTATTCCTTTTTGGGTAAGACGTTCGATGGTATGATGACACATTTTGTTCACGGAAGTATGATTTAAAGCGTCTAAGGACCTAGACTTTCCCAGATGGAGAATTTTTGTTGTAGTGGCATTGCCTGCAAGTTTATCGGCCCGTTCATTTCCATTAACACCAGCATGTGCAGGGCAGTAGATCCACGTGAGATTCCTTAGGGTGATACTGTTCCTAGTCCATTTTGCTCTTTTTGAAGTAGATTCATCGAGTCAGTCAAGGATGAAGCCTTCACTTTCTTTCATTTCATCATCCAGTGAAAATAACCATTGGAGTGCATGTGTGACTGCCTCAATTTCCATTGTTAGACTGGAGGTTGTGATATCATGTGTAGCGTTTTCTTCATGCATGGTGTTTCCATTTTGTTTGACAGTGAAGCCCCATCCAAATTTGTTATTGGTGACTAAGCCATCCGTGTATAAGAAGACGTCTTTGGGGCTGCAACTTAGTTGCTCCATGAGTAGCTGAATTTCTGTATCTGCTTTCCCTTCTGGCCATTCGCGACAGTGTCTCCCTAGATTTTTGGGTATGACAGTTTTGTATATGATCAGTGTTTTCTACAGAAAATACACAACACACGGCTGTTCTCAGAGTCCTTTAAAAAACAACAACAAAAACAACAACAACAAAAAAGCATGAACCAGTACGACGGGCCAAATGGGTTTTTTTTTCTTTCTTTCTTTTTTTTTTTTTTTTTTTGGTGGTGAGAAGTTTTCTATCATATGTTTAAATCTTAGTTTGTTAATGGCTTTCTTAAGTTCTTTTATTTTCTCTCGATAGCGTGGCTTGCTTGAGATTATTTCTAGCTCGTTACACTGCGTTAATGGTATAAACTGTATCGATCACTGAATGATAATTATTGTATCATAATCAAGGGTTTTTGATAGAAGTGCTGTACTGTTTCAGTTTTTCAGCAGTATTGAGTTTTGCAATAAAAAATATGTTATAAAAATTGTATTTGTTTTGTTTTCATTAATTTTTCTATATACAAACGGGACATTACTTGAATGGTTTGAACATCTTGTTATTTATCTGATCTATGTCCGTTTCTCAACATCTAACATCCGACCGTTTCTGTACTTGTTCTGATATAAATGTAAAACCCGTCCCCCGCCAGCACACGTCTTTTCACAAAGATGTGCGGAATCTTCGTGACATTGTTAGAACAGCAATCAGGGAGGAAAGCGTACAATCTGATCTGTAAAACTGCAGACCAACTTCATACTGCCCTCCGTCCTGTCTGGATAAACATGTCTCCGTTTCACAATGCAGCATGGATATGCAAGTTGTCGCCATAGCATTGCTCTATCAAAACTTATCTCCCTGACCCGGCGCATGAATAATGATTTGTTGAACGGAAGCAATTAAAAGCTGGTTTGATTATGCATTAGCAATTTTATTCTTAGTCAAATCAAGTAACCAATTGATTATGAAAGCCAAGACTGATGTTTATTTTCTAAGATATCGAACAATTCTTTTTCCCAGTAATTGTAGAGGCGATTTTTGTGATCGTCAAAAATTGTTCTCCCTTCCGACTTTTTACCCACCTTGTTAACTGTCTAATGTATTTTCTGACTTTTCTTCGTAAAGTTTCTTTTATTCATTGTGACTTAACTACCAGTCACTTCTTCTTCTTTTTTCTTCCTCTTCATTTTCCTGCCTCTTCTTCTTTCGTTCAACATTTACATAATCAGGCATTATCTGGTGATAAGTGGGGCCTTTTTCCCCTTTTCCTTCCAGTTGCAATGAAGCTTGATCGTTAGACGCGCGGAACTGGCCATGTCTTATGTCGCTGTGCATGACAAAGGCAACATTGCTGAAATATATGTTCAACTGTTTGGTCCTCTTCTCTGCAGAGGCAGGTTGCTGTGCTGAAAGCATCATTTTGAACTTTTCGGTTCATATGTCAAAATCAATTTTCATTGCACTTCCAAAGAAGACAGGGGTTATGGAATACGAACTCCATCGCACAATTAGTCTGATGAGCCTTGTAACAAAAATCCTGTTAAGAATAGTCATGATGAGGACAAGGAATAGAATCAAAAGAGAAATAGCACAAGAACAGTGTGGATTTGTGGAAGAGAAAGGAACTATTAATGCCATATACATCCTAAGAACTATCATAGAGGGGTCAAATGAGATGAATAAGGATTTATATGTATGCTTTGTTGACTACACCAAGGCTTTCGATCGGGTAAGACATGATGAATTGATCAACCAACTGGAGAGACTCAATTCGATGGAAAAGATCTACGAATAATCAGAAATATGTACTGGGAACAAACAGCTGCAATGAGAATAGAAAACAATGTAAGCTCTTTCCAAAATATCAAAAGAGGAGTCAGACAGGGTTGTGTTTTGTCACCAGATCTGTTTTCACTTTACAGCGAAAACATCATGAGAAACCTAGAAGAAGACCCTGGATTAAAGGTTGGAGGGAAAATGATAAACAACATTCGATATGCAGATGACACCGTGCTCATTGCAGAAAGTGAAAGAGACCTACAAAACCTTGTGAATATACTAGAAATAAAAAGCAAAGGTAAGGGGTTGGAACTAAACAGCAGGAAGACTGAAGTCATGGTGATCAGTAAAAAACATGAAATCCCCTCATGCAAAATAACAGCAAATGGCACAACCTTGACACAGGTTGAGAAATTCAAATACCTGGGAACGATCATTTCATCAGACGGCAGATGCACATGGGAAATAGCCGGCAGAATCGGCCAAGCCAAAACAGCATCCAAGAAGATGACAAGCATTCTTACCAACAAATGCCTATCACTTAACATCAGGAAGAGAGTTCTTGAATGTTATATAGAACCAATACTGTTGTACGGATGCGAGGCGTGGACAGTCAACAAACAAAGCCAGAACAAGATTGAGGCAGCCGAGATGTGGTTTCTAAGAAGAATGTTGAGGGTTCCATGGACAGCAAAGAAAACAAACGAGACGGTCTTGATGGAGGCAGACACAAGTAGATCACTCATAAGGAAGATTAGGAAAAGACAGGCAACATTTATAGGCCATTTTATGAGGAAGGGGGATTTGGAGCACCT
Source organism: Monoplex corrugatus (assembly GCA_030674185.1). Classification (NCBI taxonomy): domain Eukaryota; kingdom Metazoa; phylum Mollusca; class Gastropoda; order Littorinimorpha; family Ranellidae; genus Monoplex; species Monoplex corrugatus. Next base: position 29,277,046 of record JAPXFY010000015.1, read on the forward strand.
GGTCACGGCGGGAAAGCTGGAGGGAAAGAGAGCACCGGGTAGACCCAGGGAGAAAATGCTGGACGGACTTGCAGAATGGCTGGGGACGGGGAGGGTGGGGGAGATGCTAGGGGCAACGAGAGATAGAGGCAGATGGAAGTCCAATGATCGCCAACGCCATGCGGCAGGGCACCTGATGATGATGATGATGGGCTTGAGCATGTTGAGGCCAGTGCGAAATCTCGAAAAGATCATTTGCTGCTTTCTGGACAGAAGGTAAGAATCGGCCCTTTCTGCCCATGGTTGAAGGAGTGAACTGATGATACTCCTCTTTTCGTTGTAGCTGACGCTGTTATGTAGATGGTCTTCCTGGGCTACTCTTTCTGCTATCACCTCGTTTCTGGTTTTTCTGACTTGCTGGAAGGTCAGCTGGACCTAGAAAACAGAGAGGGCATCTAAAAGGAAAACTACTTGATAGCATATGTCACCTGTCTTCTAAATCACAGAAGTTGCTTGCGTAAGTGCCTCTGTCTCTGCTTGGTAGTTGTTGCAGTGTTAGCCGGTAGGAACACTGGCAATGATTTGAGTCCCCGGGAAACTGATAGGGATACCTCACCACCCGCTGGTCACAGCACTGGCGGCCGACTCATCAAAGGCATCCGTGCCTCCTGCTGGTAACGCTCTTCTGTCATGGCCAACGTGAGAGTCCAGCGTTCTGTATCATGTTGTACTTTCACTTAGGTGAAAAGGGGGACATTAGTACGGATTTCAGATCTAGCTGTTCTGGTTCCACGGTTCTGGCAGTTGCAAAGATGAGTAGTGAATAAGTCTCCTTTGGAAGGGATTGGCCGATACTGCCGCAGTGCTTTATTGTTCTCGTGGACAAAGTTTCTCCATTTCAGTAAACTTTTATCATAAGATCATTCAAAGTGGGTTAATCTGTCAAAACTGTCAGTCCTGTATTTCGATTTTTAATCCTCTTATGCATTTGAAACTTACATTATTTCAAACGGTCTTAGAGTAATCCAAGTACTTGTTCTCTTGATCCTATCGCTGCAACTTTCCTGCTTGTTTGGAAGAAATCTCCCATAATGGACTGTCTGTTATCATGCTTCCTTTCAACGCTATTCAAAATACTGTTCTTAAGTATTTATACAGAA
>JAPXFY010000015.1:29283184-29430684 GCA_030674185.1 Monoplex corrugatus
GTGTGTGTGTGTGTGTGTGTGTGTGTGTGTGTGTCTGTGTGTCTGTGTGTGTGTCTGTGTGTGTCTGTGTGTGTGTCTGTGTGTGTGTGTCTGTGTGTCTCTCTGTGTGTGTACATGTATGCGTGTGTACGTGTCTCACCTCGCATGTCTCACCTGTCGGCGTCCCGGATACAGTGTTGGCCGCTGCATTCTATGACACCGACACTCTCCTCCAAAAGGTTGTCTTGATTTTTGTGGACAACTTCTTGGTAACTTAGGCCACTGGTGTTGGTTATGTTTCGACGTATGACATAGAAGGTCTGCCTTTCTTCCTTTTTGCCTTTGTTTTTCTTTAGAAAAATGGTTGCCATGAGGTCTGTGCTCTTGCTACGTGACACATGGCCAATGTATTTTAGTATTCTCTTGTTGATATCTGCTGGTAATTTTCTGGTGGTATCAAGCTCTTCCAGGACACTTTCATTAGTTCTTCTAACTGTCCATTTGACACTAGTAGTCTCTGATGAAACCACATCTCTGCTGCCTCATTTCTTTTGCAATCAGCTTTTCTGAGAGTCCAGGCTTCGCAGCCATAAATCACGATTGGCAAGATCAAAGATTTTAAAAGTTTAATCTTCAGGCCATTTGGTATGCCTGTCTTTCCAGATATTGTTGAGTTGGACCATTTTTTGCTTTGCCATTCAGTTCTTATTTTGGTGTCTTTAGACCAGGTTGCACCATCATTTTACAGAACTAAGATATTTAAAATCGTTAACATATTCTAAAGGAACTATATTAATCAAAATGTCTTGATTGTTTACAGTGTCTTTGCTTTTAATGTGTAGCACTTTTTCTTTCTTGTTCGGACAGCCTTTTTTTCCCCGCTGCATCCACACTGTATAGAATTCTTTTCATACAAGTAATGTTGTCTGCACAGTATCATCGGCATAGCGCAGATTTATGATTGTTTCCTCCTACTTTTATATCCATGTCTTCTATATCAGCATCTCTCATGAGATATTGGAGATATGGTGAAAGGATACAGCCTTGTCTAACTCCTCTATGGATGTTGAAAAATTCACATTTCTGACTGTTCCATCTAACTGTAGCTATTTGGTTTTTGTATAATGAGGCAATGAATGAAAAGCCCATTTTGACCATTGCGTTGAATAGGTGGGGATGAATGACGCTATCAAATGCTTTGCTATAAGTCTACGAAGGTGACAAAAGCTTCGTCAATGTTTTTTTTTCATTTTCTCTAGGAGTATTTATAACACAGACATTTAATAACATGTCAGTGTGCCTCTGTCGGATCTGTAACCCGCCCGTCAGTCAGATACTTCTTTTTCTATCTTGGGCTTCAATCTGTTGAGAATAATTATGAGCAAAATATTGCTGGCATGGCTGATTAGGGCAATGGTTCTGTAGTTGTTGCAATCATTCCCACTCTTACAAAATAGCACAGATTCTTGAAGATTCCGATCTGTTGGCCACTGATGAGTATTCCAGATTTTACAACAAAGATGGTGCATTGCTTTTAGGTCTTCTTTCTCGGCATGTTTTAACAGTTCTCCTGGAACATTGTCAAGTCCTGAGGATTGTTTTGATTTTAACTGCTTGGTGGCTGCTTCAGTTTCTCTTAAAAGTTGTTCTGGTTTTGATTCTGGACAGTTCAGGTCGGGGGCTATTGTCGATAAAAGGGATGCTCCCTATTCATCTGTTCATAATATGCTCTGAAATGTATATGCATAATATGTATACAAAAACATATGAACACACCCATCCCCATGTAAATAAATAAATAAAAGGAACTATAAGTATATGATCAAAAGAATGGAAAAATATAGTTGTGAGATAAGGCTAATGTAAACGGACTGTACTAAGTGCAAAAATCTAGTGTGACCTTGGAAAAGGGAGAAAAAGATAGCCTAATCCAACAGCAAAGAGGCTGGAGGGAAAACTAGAGTATCCAGACAAAAATCTCATCATCATCATTATCATGTGCCCTGCAGCATGGCGTTGGCAATATTGGCCCTCCATATGCGTCTATCCCTTGTCACCACAAGCATATCTTCCACCCTCTCTGTCCTCAGCCACCCTGAAAGTCCGTCCAATATTTTCTCCCTGGATCTACCTGGTATCCTCTTTCCCTCCACCTTTTCTGTTGTGACCAGGTGCTCTAACTCCCCTTTCCTCATAAAATGTCCTATAAATGTTGCTTGTCTTTTCCAAATCTTCCTTATTAATGACCTTCTTGTGTCTGCTTCCATCAAAACTTTCTCGTTTGTTTTCTTTGCTGTCCATGGAGCTCTCAATATTCTTCTAAGAAACCACATATCAGCTGCCTCAATCTTGTTCTGGTTTTGCATGTTAACTGTCCACGCCTCACAGCCGTATAACATCGGTTCTACATAACATTCAAGAACTCTCTTCCTGATGTTAATTGATAGGCATTTGTTGGTAAGAATGCTTTTCATCTTCTTGAATGCTGTTTTGGCTTGGCTGATTCTGCTGGTTATTTCTGATGTGCATCTGAGAAAAAAACTGCTTTGCCAAAACCAAGACAGTCGGCAATTTAAATTTCCTCCATTCTTGCCTCCGTAATAACATTATTCCCAAAGGATTTGAACTGCATCATACCTGACACAAAAAGTAAATGGTTGATTCAGTCTAATAACAACAGTTTGCATAAAGCAAGAAGACAAATTATGAAAGTTTATTTACGACAGTTGAACTAAAACTTGTCGTACATTAATGAATCCCCCAAACACTTCAATGCTAAGCTAAGCAAAGCAATGAACTCTGTTTTATCCCTCTTGTCAAAACGACCGCCGTAAATCTAAATGCATCATTGTTTAAACACATACAAACCATACAAAACAACAACAACAATTAAGTAACTTGAACAATACTTACTCTGTTAACCCAGATTCTGTTGCAGATACAACTACATCTTCACCGTTCCAAGCCCCATGCCCAGTGAACGATGCAGTCATGGTCAACAATGCAGGTGCTCCTCCCTCCGCTGCACTGGTGAAATTGGACGTACCCTCGACACACGATTCAAAGAACACTTGTCTGACATCCAAAATCAAAAAGACAAAACTCACTTGTCTGATATCCAACATCAAAAAGACAAAACTATATCAAATCTTTCAACCAGCCAGACCACTCGATCAACGACATCCGTGTAAAAGATCGGTGGCTCCTTTACAGTAAGAGAATCTTAGACAGAAAAGACAGGAATCCCATCCTCTGATAAACTTGAAACACGCAAGCCGTATGGTCTCAGTGACAAACCATAATGACTTCCTATACAGAATGCAGCACAATGATCCCTTCATGTGCAATGTGCATGCATTTGTGTCTGTCTCATTTTGTCATATGCAAATGATTTCTTTCATGTGCATGCCTTTTACCTGTATGTGTGTTGGCATATGTGTTGTTTGAGTTTATAGGTATTAATTCTTTTGACCATGCCTATTCAGTCATGAGGAGCGGGCTATGCCTCTGGTGGGTGTTGTCTTGCTCCTGACTTCCTGGACAACAACCTGTAAGCAGGGGAACGTCTCGTGAGAAGACTTGGCAAGGCAGGGGCCAAGGACGTTCATTTCCAGCAGAACTGGCAGTCGCTTTTTGTGGTCCTGCATGAATGGATTTGTGGGTTCCTTGACCACCAGGATGGGGACGTTGGGACATAGGGTGTTGACCGTGATGTCGACAATGAAGATTCTTAATCCAAAATAAATGTGACTGCCCGCGTTCAAGTAAATAGGAACCAGAAAAAATTACGAAAAAAGAATAAGAACGCATATTTAAGGGGGCAGACCTACCCAGACCTACCCTGATGTATACATCAGACATAATATGTTCAAACGTTTTCATCCGATTTCCTTGATATTTGGCACACATATAGCAGGGACAGGTACCTATAGCCGGTAGTAAAATCTTTTAGTTCTGCTTGAAAGAAACATTTTTATCAAAAGTTGTATTATAATTTTTTTTTATTAAAATTATTCTAAAAATTGGTGTGATGATTGTACAGAAAATAATAATAGTAGAGCTAAGATTTTACCACATGCCATACAAACTGTACAGATGTTTGCTCACTAAATATCAAATTCCTAACATGAATATATGTGTAGTTATAAATATCACAGTATGTACTATATTTTTTTTCATTTTCGCGAGAACATATTTTAATTAATAAATTTTTGTCAACTATTCATAACTCACAGACCCCAACAAAGATATTCAATCCAAAGAGTACTGTCTAAGGTATCTTCTTGCTAAATATCATGGTGACTGGTTGATTTGAACTGAAACACTGAACATCGCAATATTGGTACCCAAATCTGGGTAGGTCTGCCCCCTTAAGGGGTTAATACAACAAGACAAGACAGGGGCAAATTTTCGGCCAACTGGCCCTTGTCAAGCGTAAGATTACAAACAAACACCAGAGACAAAAATTAGGAGAAAAAGACTGAAACTTCCCTGCTGCTCCGTCCAGGGTGAGAAAAGAAATAAAATGACTAAAATGACATCAAATGTGTTTTTGAGTAAATATGATGTCAGAGCGGAAGTGAGATGAATTCTGCAATTCTGAAAAGTGGTCATGCCATACTAATATTGTTCTATCCTGAAGAGGGTCTAGGGCTAAAATCAAAACTATTATGCACTAGTTAAGAGTAGCGTTTGGAATGTAAAGGATCCCACTATTAAATAATACATAAGAGAAAATATAAGCATATGATCGACTTAATGGAAAAACATGTAATCAAGAGGTATGGCTGATGTAAATGGATCGTGCCTAGTGCAACGAATCCGGTCTGACCTTGGAATAGGAAGAAAAACGTCCTAAACCAACAGCCAAGGGGCTGAAGGGAAAACTGGAGTCCCCAGAGAAAAAAACAACCTAGTCAGACGCGGCTGGGCCTGTCTTGTGAAAGAAGAATTAAAACAGAATGAATTTTAAAAAATGTAATGAATTAAAATATGAATAAAATGAAAATAAAAATAAAAAAGTCCTATGCACAGCCGCAAAGCCAAGACCTCACTGGGATGGGAAAATAGTGATAATATGATCTATTTCAGTAAATCATCATCGAGGTAAAGCATACATGGACTCAAGGGCACATTAAAAGAAGATGATTGTATGCATAAAATCATCCAAGCTGTATGAACATAAATTATACATGAGGGACAAGAAAGTTAATACCTATACGTTCGAGTGAATACACACGCACAAACGTACGCACCAAGGTAAAATTATATGCATACAGAGCCATGTCCAGATAAAAGTACGTGAAGTGGCATGATACTGAATTCTGTTGAGGAAATCTGTACAGTTCGTCATTGAGGCCATGTGGCTTGCGTGTTCCAATTTATCTATGAGATGAGATTCTCTGTCTTTCCTACCTATGGTGCTGTTACTGAAATGAAGCCACAGACCTTTCCCTCGGATGTTGTCGATTGAATAGTCCGACTGGTTGAAATGATTTGAGATAGTTTCATCTCTTTCCTGTCGGATATCAGCCAAGTGTTCTTTGAAACGTGTATCAAGGGTACGCCCAGTTTCACCAATGTACGGTTGAAAACATTTTGAGCAGCTGATCAAGTAGACAATATTACAGCTTTGACAGTTAAAATGTTTTGTAATTTTTATATGCGATTTGGGGCCTCTGACTGTGGTGGCTGAGCACCTGAATAGGGCACCTTAGCCCCATTCACCGCACACAGTTTGACATGGCAGTCTTCCTGTTTCAGGTCTCGCGGCTATTCATCCGCCCATGTATCTGTGACAGTGGTGACTTCAAAGCCTGTGTCGATGAGGGCCATCACTTCTTTCCTATGAATGGTGATGTTGGCTGTAGGACACCGTCCAAACAAATTGGTGTTTTTCCTGCTCCCTGTTGCCTGGCCATTAGTGGTGGCAACGGGAGTTTCTAACACGATAGACAGCAGGCATCGAAGAATGGTACGAGCAGCACTTGGCGTCTTCTACCCAGACCGACTCGCGACAGACGAGCTCTACAACCGGTCGAAGCTCTCTCGTCTCAGCTTAACACTACGCAAACGGAGACTTCGACTCATTGGCCACGTCCTCCGGATGCAAAATAGGTCACAGTCGCCACTCGGCATGCTCCTGATCGACTTCGACGACAACGGATTCCACCTGCGACAAGGGCAAGCGAGAACGCTCACGTTGTGAGCCGATTTGAACGATGACTTGAATTCGATCAGTATTAGTACCGTACAAACTATGATAAATATGCCAAAGAGACAATATTCAAATTTGATTGATTCGTTTGATGCCTGATATGCTATTATGCTATCTAATATTTGAACGTAAAATACATAACGGGGGTTTCGAGTTTCCCTGTTGCTGGGATGTCTGCCAGGTGTTGCTCATCTGTTGCTGTTGATTCCAGGTACTGCCCTTCTGCTGCTGCTGCTGTCTGGTATTCATCTGGAGTTACTGTCGGCTGGTGGAGTTCTGAGGGTATGGCCGTTTTGCTCTGCAGTCGGATTCTTTGTGTCCCTGTCGTTGGCACCACAAGCATTATGATGTCACGTTGATCCTGGTTGTTTGATCCATGGTTTCTTGCTCCGGGGGTTCACTGGCGTAGTGGATCTGGGTCATTCTGGTGTGCCGTGTGAATAACGGACACAGATGCAGTGGTGCGTTGTTCCTGTAGTTGCTGCTTCAGGGCAGCTGTCTCCAAAGTGAGGGCGGTGATGCGTTCTTCTAGACAATGGAGGGTGCTAGGGTCTGTGGTGGTAGTGTGTTAAGCTGTGGCGTCCAGGCTGCTGTCCTTCCTCACCCATTGTTGTGCCTCTATGGTGGCGTCTGTGGAAGTGGAGTCAGATTTTTCTCTCACATAACGTTTCAGGTCTGTTCTAAGAGAGGCAGGATGTAGCCCATTGACGAAGGTGTCCCACAGTACAACATCTTGCAGTGTGTTCACGGTGGCTGCGTTCATCTTTGAGAATAGGAGTCGTACAACTGCAGCAAATTCTCCCACTGTTTCAGTGAGGCCTTGTTGCCATTTGAAGAAGGCCCCAGCGAGCGTGATGGAGTCCCTCTGTTCTCCCCAGTGCTGCTCAAGGATGGTGAAGATCTTCCCTGATGTCTTGGTTTCTTCAGCCTCTAGGGACAGGACTTATAGGCGCGCCCGGCCTTCTAGGGCGCTCATAAGCCAGCCAGCTGCAACATGGTCGGCATTTTGCAGTTTTGTGAAGATCGGTTGTGACGCGACAAGGGAAGTCACTCTCCCTACCAAACGTGAACCAGTTTTGCCGTAAGGGAAGTCATTCTTTCCACAAAATGTGAACCTGTTTCGAACATGTCAGGGAAGTAGGCTACATTTGCTCTGCGATCTCTTTGACTCGCACCACTGAGTGTTACTCGGACATTAAGAACTGGATGACACACAATAAACTTCAGCTTAATGACGACAAGACAGAAGCTATCCTCATTGGCACCCGTCAGAAACTTTCTCAGCTGCCTCCTCTTTCTCTCCCATTATGTAATACATCAGTCCCAATTTCTGATTCAGCTAAAAACCTTGGTGTCTGCATTGACTCTACCCTCTCCATGAACAACTTTGTTTCTCAAACTGCCAGATCTTGCTACTATCATCTCCATCGTATAAGCCTGATCAGGAAGTATCTCTCTGTCGAAACAACTGCAAAACTCGTTCTCTCCTTCATAATGTCTCGCATTGACTATTGCAATTCACTCCTGTCTGGTCTTCCTGCCTCCACCATTCACATCCTACAGCGCATTCAAAACAATGCTGTACGCCTTGTACTCAAAAAGAAAAAAGCTGACCACATATCTCCTCTTCTGGCACAACTTCACTGGCTCCCTGTATCAAAGCGCATACAGTACAAACTAGACACCATGTGCTACAAAAGTCTCAATAACGCAGCCCCCGATTACCTGTCAAGCCTACTTGAGATCTATGTTCCCTCACGTACCCTCCGCTCTGCCTCCGATCCTCTGACTTTTCGCTTTCCACGCACTAAGCTCAATACCTATGGTCCACGAGCCTTCTCTGTTTCTGGTCCACTCTCCTGGAACAAACTTCCTCTCTCAGTCCGTCAGCAACCTACTTTTGTCTCCTTCAAGTCCGCTCTCAAAACTCACCTTTTCTCCTCTGCATAAAATCCTAACCTCACTCAACCCCCCTCTGCAGCCTGTCTCCGCTCGGAGGGGAATCACATTGTTATTATATATAATTGTATATGATATGCTCTCTATAATTTTCCATTGCTTTTATTCTTGATTTTATTGCTTTTATTCTTTCTCCCCATTTATAGCCATGCGTGTGTGTGTGTGTGTGTGTGTGTGTGTGTGTGTGGTGTGTGTATGTGTGTGTGTGTGTGTGTGCGTGCGTGTGTGTGCGTGCGTACGTGCGTGCATGCGTGCGTGCGTGCGTGTGTGTGTGTCTGTTTCAGCGCTTAGATTTGATTTTATCAAGATTTTGCGCTATATAAATATTGTAATTATTATTATTATTATGTTGGTCGTATTTTTTTCCACAAACTGGCGTACAAAATACGGCGAAATCGTACGGGTGTTCAGGTCTTTAAGTTGCATAGATACTCTGTTTAAAAAAAAAAAAGAAGAAAATTACAGACATAGAATCAAGGGGGAGGGGGGAGAGGAAGTTAAGGACGCATTAAAAACAACGAAGGGAAGGGGAGGAGGGGAAAATATATAACTAACACGATGATGAAAAGAGATTAAGAATGACATATGCCACGCCACAGAAATAATAATAAAAAAGGAATTCTAATAGAATATCGATTTTCATATGTATATACTGTAAGCTCAGAACATTCCCCGATTATTATGGAAAACGACAAAACATTAGACAGTTGGAAAGAGTACGTTAAAGACCTTTTTGATGATGACAGAAGGGGGAACGCATCATTAGAAAGAACTTCGAAGAACAACCAATGATGGAAGAGGAAGTTAGAGCAGCGATGATAAGGATAAAATAGGGAAAAGCCTCAGAACATTCCTTTTTGGGGGAATGTTCTGAGCTAACAGTTTTGTGCTTTGTGGCTGTTTCTGTGATAGCTGAATGGGTAGCGCAAGCTATGTTGGATTTTGACAAATTCTACAACGTGGGAGATAATTCCTACGTGACTCTCAAGAGTTATAATCCTTGTTTAATCTTATTTCCAATGTATAACATATTTCAGGCATGGTGGATGAACGTTGGAAGGTAAACGGAAAAGAGAAAGAAAACACAAATATGTATAAAGAAATCAGGAATAATTGCAACTAAGCTCAGAAAATTTGACTAGAATCAAAGTGCAAAGAAATAGAAGACTGACAGAAAAGAAATCTTAAGTTTGTGTACAGAAACACTGAAGAAATTGCCCACAGCAAAAGCCATGTACCTCAACTGGCTGTTTAAAGTCAAAATATGGTACGATTATTATGGAAAACAACAAAACATTAGACAGTTGGAGAGAGTACGTTAAAGACCTTTTTGATGATGACAGAAGGGAGGAACACATCATTAGAAAGAACTTCCAAGAACAACCAATGATGAAAGAGGAAGTTAGAGCAGCGATGACAAGGATAAAATAGGGAAAAGCCCCAGGACCAGACAATATTACAATAGAAATGATTGAGGCTCTAGATGAATTTTTGATACTGAAAAAGCCACTGTCTCTTGAATGAAATTTATGACACTTGAAAAATCTTTAAAGACATGTCAAAGTCATTTTTTATTGCACTTCCAAAGAAAGCAGGGGTTATAGAATGCGAACTCCACTGTACAATCATGAGTCATGTAACAAAGATTCCATTAAGAATAATCATGATGAGGGCAAGGAATAGAATCAAAACAGATATAGCGCAAAAGCAATGTGGATTTGTTGAAAGGAAAGGAACTGTTAATGCTATGCATATCCTGAGACTTTCATAGAAAGATCAATTGAATTAAATAAGAATTTATGTTTGTTTTGTTGATTATACCTAGGCTTTTGATAAGGTAAGGCACGAAGAATTGATCAACAAGCCGGAAAAGCTCAAAATTGATGGAAAAGATCTAAGAATAATAAGGAATATGTATTAAGAACAAACAGCAGCAATGAGAGTATTGTTCTGTCACCAGATTTCTTTTCACTTTACAGCAAAACCATAAGAGAAACCTAGAAGAATGCCCTGAGATGAAAATTGGAGATGGCACTGTTCTAATTGCATAAAATGGAAAATACCTACAAAATCTTATGAATATCATAGAAATAAATAGCAGAAATAACCTTATCCCCCGTCTGTCATTGAAGGCAGCGGGCATAGCGTTCGAGATGTGGGTGTATTTGTGTATTCAAGTTATATCTTGTCATTGTCACTGATGAATGAACACGGCATATAAATCACTGATGTAAACAAATAATCATTTTCATTGGCAAACGTAAGCTTCTTTCTTTGCTTACAGTTTATATGAACAGATGCTGTCTCTTACACAGAACACTGAACTGCTTAGTTTCCATTTCAAGTGCGTGCGTACATGTCCGTGCCAGGGTGCGTGTGTGTGTGCAATGTGTGTGTGTGTGTGTGTGTGTGTGTGTGTGTGTGGGGTGTGTGTGTGTGCACTGTGGTGTGTGTGTGTGTGTGTGTGTGTGTGTGTGTGTGTGTGTGTGTGTGTGTGTGTGTGTGTGTGTGTGTGTGTGTGTGTGGATCAGTTTGTAAGAAGATTCACAAATGAGGAACCTCACAGCAGAGGAAGAACAATTAATGACAGATGAACTGAACAGACCAACTAACGAAAATCTGCAATTTAGACAGGCACTTGCTTGCCAATCTTTGAACATTTGTATGATCAGAATGGCACAATACAGTATTTCACAGGATTTACAGCACTTTCAGTTTCGTTTGATTTTCTTGTTTCTCACCGACATCAAATGAACAGAGGAGCACTCACTCATTTTCAAGCTTGCATACTGACTGTGATCCAGGCTTAAATCGCTGGTTCTTTGGTAAGACAGAGCTAGTATTTGTACGAGTTTGCCAGTTCCGTTAAACGGATATCCATGGGAATGGCGCATCAACAACTGACTGTTTTGAAATACCGGTATTCTTTGAGAGGTCTTCTAGTTCAGACACAAGTGCACTGACATGGTCACATTACACCCAGGATAACAAAGTCAAATATCTCATATCATAAACACCACAGGAACATATTTCTTTTATATGCAAATGATAAGGTAGCCGGATTAGTGATAAAAATATGTGAACAGTATGGATATTTAAACAATTGCCTCCCAAATGATACTGTTTTGCCACACAGCTTTGATATACTTTAACTAGTTGCCATGCAAGGGAGTGAAGTGAAAAATCCTGTTGATACAAAATGTCAGCTTCTACTGAGTGCATTACAAATTGAATCACAAGAAAAGCGCGCTTGAACATGTTGAACATGTGACTGGAATGAGGTGCAGAAAATACACGATTCTCAGCAGCTAGAATTACTGTTTAATAATGCTGAGGAACAGATAACAGCACTTGTTTGTGATAGTGTCACGTGCTCTTGTTAACATGTGTTCCAACGTTTCATAAAAAGAAATGGCATCAATATTACTTTTTTCGGTTGTAAGCGTGTTTCCGCACATGTCTGTTGTGAGACCAAAACATAACCTTTAATCAAAAAATATCACTGAACTGTCTTTTATTGACAGCTGTGGAAAGTAAATGTAAACACACACACAGAGTGAGTTTATGCAAAAAAAATCTAACACACGTATACCCCCTCCCACACACAGATGACTTGAATGCCAGATTGTCATCAACCTGGGCTGTCTCAAATGTGGATATGAAGTCATTGTGCAATCACATGTTTAGTCTTTCACATGATAGGATTGCATGGCATAAACTGTCAACTGTATCAAAAGCAGAATCATAACAAGCAGTATATATATATATATATATATATATATATATATATATATATATATATATATATATATATATACATATGTATGTATGTATATCATCACACTAACAGAGGTTCGTGTTTTTTATGGTATGTGGACCACATTGGCAATATTGATAGCCCACTGGGTTTAGTCAATATTATGCTGACCAAATATGCTTATTTGTGGCGTTGTTTTGTGAGCTTCAACAGCTGTGCAGATTGCAGAATTTATTATTTATTGTAGCATAATGACTGTCACACGCAAATTTCATATTAATGTGTGGAACTGCTGATATTTAAAAGAACGAAGATGACTTCCAGCTTGCACGAAATCTTGTAGCAGACCTGTACAATCCGTTTTATGAGTAACAGACAATGGAACCTTCCTTTTCAGTTGCACAAAACGCAACTGTACTTGATAAGGTGGGGTGGGGTGGAGTGGGGGTAACACAAGTGCAATTATAAACGATTCAAAAATCATCATTTTGACATAGATGTAGTAAAAGATACCACCCTATTCCGTTTCCCCACGTTTCCTCCTGCATTCATAGGATGAAGAGAGTATTAGTATGTCTCGACCATCTTTCTAACCTTTTCCGCCATATCATGAACATGTCATGTTTATTGTGTCATTTGTTTGTGGCGGTTGTCGAACGATTTATGCTTTGTTTCTGGGCCTACTATTTCAAATGCACTTAAAACTTCAGTTTTAATGCTCTTAAGATGGATTTGCAAAGATTAGTTGATTCCATGGGCACTAATACTACAAACGTCAGAGGAAATTTTCTCGACTTCATTTTGTACTACCGCCAATATCTCCTTCTCATCAAGAACTTGAGCACGTTCTTCTCTCGATATCAACACCACCTGGATCTCCTGTTTTGGCCTTTTCCATGTGTGCCCATCCAACCACCGCCCCCCTCCCCCCTCCTTAAGAATTCAATGTTATTTTCTTGTTCTCCCCTGTTTTTGTTGTTGTTTTTTTTGCGAACGTTACAGCCTGTTTGCTTAATGCACAGTCTGTCATGATGATAACACTGTATCTCAGTTATCATTTTCGAAAATAACTTTGACATGATTTTTCTAACAGAAACTGAGTTAAAATCTAGCCACGAACTAAAAATCAAACAACCTACATCTTCTGGTCGCAAACTTCATTCCTTCCCCCCGAACCACCGTAGTGGCGGAATCGTTGTTGTGTGTGAAGATGTGCTTGAATCTTGTCTCTCCTTCTCCCACTCCTTTCCCTTTTCTACTCGGACATTTGAAACCTCTGAAATCGTTCTTCGTATGTCATGTCAGTCTGTTATTGTTTTGTATTTACCATCCTCCTCCCACCCATGAAAATAAACTCACTCCTTCCATGTTTCACAACGCAATTGAGTCTCCTCAGAAACTCATCATTCTTGGCGATGTCAATGTACACTGTGATGATCGAATCCAAGTGCTTGTGTCTGTCTCTGTCAAACCATGCTCTCCCTTGGCTCGTGGCCAAGCCCTCACACATTAAAGGTCATCATATTATTGACTGGCTTACTGTCTGTACCACTGATGAACTTATGACATCAATTTCGGTCCCTGGTCAACTTCCTTCAGACCGTTCTGCTCCGTTGTTTTCCCTCAATCTAGCTAAACATGTGCGCTGGAAGCAAACCGTGACCCGTCGCAACCTGAATCCATCAACGTTCTGCTTGACCACCCATCTGTCTCCTGGTGCACAAATGTCCTGCATTACTGTCAGTCCTAATTTGAAAAACAGCAGTGATTTCTTGATCCTTGAATATATTTTTGTCAGGTTTGGTTTGTTGTTTTCGATTGTATGGCTTCAGTTTGGCAGTCAGCACTATGTGGTCCGAATCACAATCCACACCTCATCTTGTTTTTGAATTCAGCATTGGTGTTTTCCATGCTTTGTCGGTCATTATGTAGTCTATTTCATTTCTGTACCTCTCTCTCTACGGAATATGTATGTGTAACGTCTGCGATGTGGCTGTTGAAAAGAGATTTAGATATGACAAGATCATTTGCCTGACAAAAAGACGTTAACATGTGTCCATATTCGTTGCGTTCATCCAGCTCATGAAGTCCCATTCCACACTCCATGTCTTCATCTTCTTCGACCTTTATATTTTGATCATCCATGATTTTACACATTTCTGTGTTCAGTATTTTGCCTTTCACTGTTTATAGGTCATTGTAAAATCGTTCTATCGCTTCTTCTGAGCTAGTAGACGTAAGGCATATACTTGCAAGATGTTTTAGGTGACAGGCTTGGTATTAAGCTTTATTGTTACAATACGATCACAATAATGTTTATCTTTTAAGGTAACCAGACTGCATGATGCTTGTCCAGACCAGATCGACTTCATCTGAGCCTTCATTTCTGCTATAAACAATTGTGTGGTCAAATGACGTAAAACGACTTTCACTGCTCCATCTGACTTCACCTAGTTCAGTAATGTTTATTCCATGCTCCTCAAGTAAGAGTTCAAGTTTCCCCCATTCTCTTATGGTCCTGATATTCCAAGTACCAACAGTAATGACAATTCTCTTTTACGTTTGGATGAGGAGTCACGACATGTCTGCTTCTTATAACTTCAATCCGATACATCTGTATCGTCATCTTATTTGTTGTCCACAATCACGGACCTGTGTCCTTCTGACTTGCGCACGCTAAAAGATCCGACAACAGCTGAAAAATCACGAAGAACAAGACATTTGCCCATAGCCCTGGCATAAAAATATCAAGAGAGATAGGATTATTTCCCAGGTACTTCCCCCTGAAGCCCAATTTGCCTTCTTGCCTTTCTGAAGTCTTGGTTTAAAAACAAAACAGGAAGTGTGAGAGACAGCAAGACAGTGTGAATGAAAGAGAAAAGTAACAGATTGAAAGGAAAAGTGAAAAGAAAAAAGAACAGTGTGTGTGTGTGTGTGTGTGTGTGTGTGTGTGTGTGTGTGTGTGTGTATTTTGTGAGTGTAAGTGTGTGTGTGTGTGTGTGTGTGTGTGTGTATGTGTGTGTGTGTGTGTGTGTGTGTGTGTGTGTGTGTGTGTGTGTGTGTGTTTTGTGTGTGTGTGTGTGTGTCTGTGTTTGTTTGACAGAGAGAAGGATAACTTGGATCAAAGGTCATTCGCCAGGTTCGAGTATACTATTGCTCAACATCTTTGTGTGTGTGTGTGTGTGAGAGAGAGAGAGAGAGAGAGAGAGAGAGAGAGAGAGGGAGAGAGAGAGAGAGAGAGAGAAGACAGACAGACAGACAGACAGACAGACAGACAGACAGACAGAGAGAAAGAAAGAGAGAGAGAGAGAGAGAGAGAGAGAGAGAGAGAGAGAGAGTGGATGACTGTTTCGGTCAGGGGTCACATCATGCACTACTTCTCTCCTGTCTTCCCCCTCCCAGTTTCTGTGTGCTTTGCGCTCTGGAAATTTGTTAGGTGTTGGGCGATTGCTTTGGTGAATGACGAGAGTGCGCGCCTTGATGCGATTCTTGAATCAACATTTGGCGCCCTATAAGTGTCACTATTATTATTATTATTCTGCCTCCCCAGCTGCTACTGAGTTCTGACCCTCCCTTGGAATCCTAGAAGGTGCAGAACAATATTATGTTTTTCTTTTATTCTGTGATGCTTTATGCAGTTTTTGGCAGAATTACATGTACGATCCATTTTTGGCAGAATTACAATCAGTAGTTTGCCATTGCTTTCTGGAAGCGCAGAGCACATATTGTACAGAGATCCTGACCATTATTTCTGCGTGAAGACAAAGGCTGGTTCGAAATATTCTTCAATTGCCTTCTGACATCATCTATCCCCTGCTACCAGGATTTCATCAGAGCCGAGTTTGTCTGCAACATTTCAGGTTGACCCAGATTGACCTCGACATGTAGCGTATTGTCACAGTGACAATATCACATGGGACTTCGTCCGGTCGAAGCAATCCCTATTTCTTCCTGCATCCACCTCTTGGGACATAGACCCAGGTTTGGGCTTATCGTCTACATGATATAAATGGAAAAATATCAATGTTTGCTTTTTAAATTCTATCACATTTTCCGTACTTATTGGTAAAACTATTCACATTTACGTTTCCTATAGATGGATACTGATGTACAAAGGCCTCAGTAATAGATCCAGTATTACCAGTATACATGACCAATTTGAACAGTGATTTCTCCCATTATTGTGAACATGTTAAATAACCAAAGATTAACAACTAGGCGATTCTGAAGAGTTTTGTCTATTTGCTTCCTTTAATTTATTTTCAGTAATAAAACAACTAACACGTAAACATTACCATGTTAACAGAGTATGCTCCAAATGTTCTTAAGATCTAAAATTGCGCCCGTCAGTGAATGGGCAGATGCTGTAATATGACATTAAACTTTTTGCTATATCAGATTTTCCACAGACTGTCAGTCAGTCTACAGCATCACTCCTCGAATATTGGCTGCCCGCACTGCTCTCCAAGTCTCTGTCCTCAACATATGTCTTTCCTTGACCTGTCCACTCCTTGATGTCTGCTGGGTAATCTGTTCATTGTCTTTCCCTTCCTCTTTTGCCCTCGACTTTTCCCTGAATAACATCTTTCATGAAAGTGCATTTTTTTGGTTTCTGCACACATATCCACAGAAGGTCATTTTCTTTTCAAGGATGAGCTGTACTACAAGTTTTCTACAGGTTTTCAGCTCCCTTGCTCGTCCTTAAGAGATGTCTATAGAACCACATTTAAAAATCAGTTGAATTTCTTTTCTTTTCTTTTTGTTTTAAACAAAATTTATTTAGGGTCCACCCTTCAGCTCCATACGTCATATGTAATGGTCCAGACTAGACATCTCATTATTCTCGTGGTGGTTTTTTGTTTTGTTTGTTTTTGGTCTTTGTCTTTCCAGATGTTTGTGAGGTCTATCATCTGTTTCTTTGCCTCTTTACCATGCCAATCCTGTCTTTGCTGTTGTTAGAACAATCTGCATTGTTGGCTTTGATCGATGGATGTGGCTGGACCCAGGCCAGTAAGTAAAATTTTGTTTTTCTTGGCATACACTTTAATGTTCTTCTCTTCCCCGATCTTATTCAGGGCATTTATCACAGATGACGCCTCCTGGTGATCGTTTGCACAGAGTGCTACATCGTCAGCATACCTGAGGTTTGAGATTTTTCTACTTCCCACTTTTATGCCATATTCTTCCATGTTGGAATCCCTCATAACCTGTTCCGTATATGTACTGAATAAATGCGGTGACAGGATACGTCCTTGGCACACACCTTTCCTCCACGATCAAACGAGCTCACCTTGTGACGTTTGAGTGCGGTTTAGCAGACCAGTATGAGGACAGGATAGGATCAGGGAAGAGAACGTCAGAGTTCGTCAAACTGAACATGCAAATAGCGCAGGCAGGATCAGGAAAGGGAGGGAAAAAAGAGACTCAGAAGAAATGAGGACACAGACATCTACTTGACTCACTATTTTGTAGTTCTAAAAGACTTATTTGAACTACAAGGCAGTGGCAACGGCAGATGTGATGCGTCTAGTGTGTCAGCTAGTGACTGCGTGCTTGTGCACATGGTGTCGTCGGCAAATAGGCGGACCTTCGACTTGATGCCATCAGGAAGGTCGTTTATGTACAGAAGAAAAAGACTCGGCCCAAGGGCCGAGCCTTGAGGGATGCCGGATTCCACAGGTAGGAAGTCGGATCTTGTTCCCTCCATCACCACAGCCTGCTGTCTGTCCGCAAGGAAGTCCTTGATCCAGGCGTTGGTGCGGCCTCTGATGCCGTAACGACGTAGTTTGTGGACAAGTAGGGTGTGGCTAACTTTGTCGAAGGATTTTGAGAAGTCGAGGACGATAGTGTCCTCCTGGTTTCCCTTCTCAGTCTCTCTGGTCGCTTCGTCCACATACCCTAGGAGTTGAGTCTCACATGACCGTCCGCGTCGAAAGCCGTGCTGCTCTGGACAGAGAATCTCATTGTTCTCAAAGTGGGATATGATGTGGCTGGTGATAATATGCTCCATCAGCTTGCAGGCTATGCAGGTGAGGGAGATGGGGCGGTAGTTGGTTGCGTTGTATCTTTCTCCCTTTTTGAAGACAGGTGTGATGTTGGCCTGTTTCCAGTCCTGTGGCAGGGTACCTGAGGAGTATGAGATGCGGTAGAGCAGGGTGAGCGAGGGCTGGAGTGATCTCCTCTGCAACCATCTTCAAAAGTCTGGGAGTAATGCCATCTGGGCCACAGGCTTTATTGGTGTCAAGGTTGAGCAGAAGTTTCTTCACGCCATCTTCTGTGATGTTGATATCATCGCATGCTGGATAGTCTGGAAGTTTTGGTCCAGATGGGCACCCCTGTTTGGGGCTGAATACAGAGTGGAACTGGGTGTTCAAGATTTGTGCAGATCTGTGATTTTCCCAGCTTCTTTAAATGGAGAGACGCCCACTCCTTCTGTTCTTCTTGCTTTAATGAAGCTCCAGAACTTCTTCTTGGAGGTGGTCTGGCTTTCTCCTTCGTCAGAGATCAGGCCTTCTACGTGTCTCCAGTAGGCGCGACGTAGACGTTTCTGGATAAGGCGCTTGAGTGCCTCGAATTCCAGTCGGAGGGCCTCATCTCCGTTTTTCTTCATGCGTTTGTGGATCCTGTCTTGTCTACGTACGAGTTTGTTGGTCTCATAGTCAACCCAGGGGAGGCTTGGTTTGGGTCTGGTTTGCTTATGGAGGACATGATCTGAGAGGGCTTGGCTCAGGCCAATGCGGATTTCAGACCATACTTCCTAAACATTGCTCTTCTCGTCAAAGGTGGTCATAATGTGATCGTTCATCTTCTGTGCTGCCTCTTTTAGTGGTTCCTTGCATTCCTCAGTGTAGATGGGAATGAGTCGCTGGGGTTGACGTTTCTTTGGGGGATGGATCTGCAACTCCATGTACACTGTGTCATGGTCAGCAATACCAGGGAATGTTTCATTTCTTGGGACAAGGTTGGGGTGGTTTGTGAGGAACAAGTCCAGGGTATTATTTCCTCTTGTTGGCTCCATTACCATTTGCTCCCAGCCTACATCATTGATGGCGTCCATAAACTGTCGGCGGATATCTGGTTTGGGGCGTCCCTTCTTTAGCATCTTGGTGGGCCAGTGCCAGTCTGGTAGGTTAAAATCGCCACCGGCAATGATGATGGCATTCCTGTACGAGTGGGAAGCAAGACGGGCAGATTTCTCAAACGCATTCATGCTCTCAGTGTACTCTGTGTGGGGGTGGTAGAAGCAGCAGACTAGCAGTGTTCGCCGTCCTTTCAGCTTGATCTTCATCCAAAGGTTTTCGTAACCCGCGGAGAGTTCAGGCATCTCATGGGAGGTCAGGTCTTCTGAGACAAGGATAAAAACACCTCCCCCATTCTCTTTATCCCATTCACCTGGTGGTCTGCCTCTGCGATAGATGGTAAAGCCCCTGGGGAAGATTTCTGCGTTGGAGTGGGACTGGGTCAGCCATGATTCTGTGCCAACAATGGTGTCTGGTCTTGTGGCTTGGACAAGATTGCTGAACTCGGCTACTTTACCAATGAAAGAATAGCAGCTCACATTCACGAAGTGGAGGGGTCGTCTGCTGTGTTTGTCTTGCTTACTTGCTCTAGAGGGTGTGGAAGT
Source organism: Monoplex corrugatus (assembly GCA_030674185.1). NCBI lineage: Eukaryota > Metazoa > Mollusca > Gastropoda > Littorinimorpha > Ranellidae > Monoplex > Monoplex corrugatus. Next base: position 29,302,721 of record JAPXFY010000015.1, read on the forward strand.
ATGGAGTGGTTTGAAGGGGCTGTTTATGTTGGAGCAATTGGATGAGTCAGATGTTTTACTAAGATGGGTGGCGCCTACACCATGCAAGTCAAAGGCAATGATACTGTAGTTGGCATTGGCGCAAAAAACGCAGTGCCAGGTGACATCGCTTCTGCCAAGGAGGTCGTAGGATCCACTGCCGATATGTTGGCATTCTGCATGGAACCACTGTCCACAAGACTCACACTCAACACCTAGTTGGTCCCAGTGCGGTCACAAGCACCACATGGGTAGCGGGAGTCCGTGTCTTCATTTGAGGGGTCATGGGGTTGCAAGCCATTTGGTGGAGTTGTGACTTGCCCACGGTTTGAAGTGAGAGACATGACAAGGAGGAAGAGTACAGTGTACATAGAAAGTTTTCTTGAGGTCAGCATGGGGGTGTATCAGCCAGTGGGAAATATAGGAATCAAGGTTTTCAGGGCAGTGCCGTGAACACGGAGTCCGCCATGTTTGTTTACATTCTGAACAGGGTCGTGGATGTAGCCGGTTTGATGATTTTCCTTGATAGTCAGGTAAGGGGATGGTATAAATTGCTTACCTTACTGCAGCAAGGGTCAAGGGAAAGAGTTTCTCGCAAAAAAGATTAAATTTCACTACAAACAGTAGAGCTCACGAAAACGGGCTGCATCCTCGCGCATGCGCAATCTCCACCCCAGTCCTAGTTTGTAGACTTCGTGGTTTCTCTCTGAGGCCGCTTAGTGTTTACCGTCCGTTCCATCTCTAGGAATTGACATATGTACGACCTTGACCTCATGACGTGTTTTGGGGCATTTTAGGGATAGCTATTCGATTATTTTACAGTATTGTTCCCCATTTTCCCCAGGTTATTTATGGATGGACAGGCAAAATGAAAATGAAGACGACGACGTAAATAGGGGCTCCTGTGGAGCACCTTCGTCCGGTAGGGACCGTCATGCGGCGCAGGTGACACCAGACTGTCAGCAAGTTACTGCGACCGAACCCAAACCCAAACTCAAAAACATCAAAGTGGCAACATGGAATATCAGAACACTGTTGCAGAAGGGTAAATTAAAAAATATCAAAATAGAGATGGAAAGGCTTAACATTAGTATTTTAGGACTAGGGGAAGTGAGATGGAAGGGGGCAGGCATGATAACATCAGGAGAATACACAATGATATACTCTGGTGGTAACTCACATGAAAGAGGAGTAGGCATCGTAATGGACAAGGACAAATCAAAAGCAGTTAACAGATACTGGGCTGTGTCCCACAGTGTTTTGCTGGTCAAATTGGGAGGCAAACCATTTGATATCAACATCATTCAGGTATATGCACCAACATCCGCAAGTACTCAGGAAGACATCAACAACTTCTATGAAGTATTAGAGAAGGCCAAGACCCGATGCAAATCACAAGAAGTTACTGTAATAATGAGAGATTTTAATGCTAAAGTGGGACAGGATAGGGTGGAGGATATAGTTGGACCTCATGGCCTTGGTACGCAAAATGAAAGGGGAGAGAAACTTGTAGAATGGGAACAGATGAATGAGTTCATATTAGGAAACACCTGGTTTGATCAGCCTTATAGAAGGAAATAGACTTGGATGAGTCCAGGAGATAATACCAAAAATCAGATTGACTATATTCTGATTAATAAAAGATTTAGAAATTCTTTACTGTCAGCAAAAACACTATCAGGCGCAGACTATAACAGTGACCACAATCCTGTAGTGGGAAGGTTTAGGCTGAAATTACGGAAAAGGAAACACCAAAAGCAACATCAAACTAAATCTTGGACTCTTAAAGACAGATGAAGTGATACGTAAAAAATTTAATGTACATGTTCAAAACAAATTCAGTGCTCTGGAAGACGTTGGTGACAGTGAGGAACAATGGACAAAGTTGAGAAATTCGATAAATGAAGCTTGTGAAGAAATCCCTGAAGAAAACCAAAAAAGAAATGGATGACAGAAGAAATTTTGGGCTTGATGGAGGAACGGAGGAAGGCAAAGAGAAACGAGGAGATATACAAGAAGATCAACAACAAAAATCAGGGAATAGGTGCAATGAAGCTAAGGAAGCTTGGCTGAAAACAAAATGCAAAGAAACAGAAGACCGATACAAAATGGATCCTCAGGATATGTACAGATGAATTGAAGAAATTGTCCACAGGAAAAATACATACACATCAACTGGTTGCTTAAAATCGAAAGGTGGCACACTTATCATGGAAAAAGACAAAATATTAGACAGATGACATTAAAGACCTTTTTGAAGATGACAAAAAATAAGAACACATTATAAAAAAGAACTTTGAAGGACCACCCATAATGAAAGATGAAGTTAGAGCAGCACTGAAAAAGATGAAACCAGGAAAAGCCCCAGGACCAGACAACATTACTACAGAGATGATTGAAGCCCTGGAGGAATTTGGTGTAGGAAAAATAACAGACCTCCTAAATGAAATTTACGACACTGGAAAAATCCCCAAAGATATGTCAAAATCAATTTTCATTGCACTTCCAAAGGAGACAGGGGCTATAGAATGCGAACTCCATCGCACAATCAGCTTGATGAGTCATGTAACAAAAGTACAGTTAAGAATAATCATGAGGACAAGGAATAGAATCAAAAGAGAAAGAGCAGAAGAAGAATGTGGATTTGTGGAAGGGAAAGGAACTATTAATACCATATACATCCTACGAACTATCACAGAGTGGTCACTCAAGATGAATAAGGATTTGTATTTATGTTTTGTTGATTATACCAAGGCTTTCGATTGGGTAAGACATGAAGAATTGATCAACCAACTAGAAAGACTCAATATTGATGGAACAGATCTACGAATAATCAGAAATATGTACTGGGAACGAACAGCTGCAATGAGAATAGAAAACGATACAAGCTCTTTCCAAAACATCAAAAAGAGGAGTCAGACAGGGATGTGTTTTGTCACCAGATCTGTTTTCACCATACAGTGAAAACATCATGAGAAACCTAGAAGAAGACCTTGGATTAAAAGTTGAAGGAAAAATGATAAACAACATTCAATACGCAGATGACACCGTGGTCATTGCAGAAAATGAAAGGGACCTTCAAAACCTTGTGAATATACTAGAAATAGAAAGCATAGGTGTCGTCTTTGTATCGATTATTCTCGGATACAGTCACACACACGAAATAAAGATGACACTCTAGAGAGATGGTTTTGAACGTTCGTATTCAGTTATTACGTTGCCAAGACAACTATTACCCACAAGCCTTTAAAATAGCGGATCATGCATTCCACACTTAATGTATTGTCCTATTTTTGGTTTGTAAATAATGCTCGTCATTATTCTACATCCCCCTTTTTTTAGTATCTTTAAGTTTAAGAATCTCAAAATTAAATTATAACAATTAAATTATAACAATCTTACAACAATTTCTTTTATATTTCTTGTTAAAAATTATTGTCTACAACATTCCAACTTTCATTTTCACTTTTAGTTCCATGTGTACACAACAATGAAAAGTTTCTTGTAATTTAAAGGTCCAGAATTTTTCTAGGTTTCATACAGGTCTTCCTGATTTAGTTCGCACGCCAGGTTGGAACTGTTCTTCTGATGATGCTTCAGTCATCAGTTTATCATTAGGAATAATGCTGAACTGCACATCTGGTAAAGGTTCTTGTTGCACTTCTGGTTCAGGTTCTTGCTGCTGCTGAAGTCCTGGAAGTGTTGATGTTTGCTTCGGGACAACACTTGTTGCTGAAAGTGGTTGGCTACTTCGTTGACGTAAATGACAGCTATTTCTTCTCTGCTTTCCCACATGTTTGAAGTGTGTAGGATGATGGTGATGGCGAATCAACTATGACTGCTTCCTCATCCGTGGGAGTTTTGATCCATACCTTGTCTCCCCTCTTCATCTGTGGCAGTGATTTTACTTTGTGACGACGATCAAAGTGCTTCTTCTGTTGCTGTTTGAGATGGGCATCCACTTGCTGGAACTTCTGTAGATCTGAGTTGACAGGAACATGGTGCGAAGTCATAGATGGAACTTTGGTTCTGACTCTTCTCCCCATGAGAAGCTCTGCTGGACTTTGTCCGTGTTGTAGGGGTGTAGCTCTGTAATTTAGAAGAGCTATGTATGGGTCTTCAACCTTCTTTAGTAGGTTCTTCACTGTACGGCCCGTTCTGCTTCTCCATTTCCTTGAGGGTATAGAGGGCTACTTGTCAAATGTGTGAAGCCATACAATCCTGCCAATTTGCTAAAATCTCTCGAACAGAACTGTGGTCCATTATCTGAAATAACAATTTCAGGAATGCCTTGTCTTGCAAAAATGGCTTTGCAGTGAGCAGTTACAGATGTTGATATTGTTGATGACAAGTAGGCAATTTCAATCCATCTTGAGAAATACTCTACTATGAGCAGATATTTATGACCCTTGAATTCAAAAAGGTCCATCCCTACCCGTTGCCACGGATAATGTGTTTTTGTTGGTTTGAGTGGTTCAGGATGATGAATATGTTCTTTTTCACAGATGCTACAGTTAGTGATTTTCTCTTCTAGCTGTTTTAACAGGTCAGGCCACCAGACACTATTTCTTGCAAGAGCCCTCCATTTTACAATTCCCTGATGACCTTCATGAAGGCGCTGCAGAATGTCTTCCTGCAGATCTGCTGGAACAACAGTTCGACTCTGAAACAGCAATAGTCCTTCCTGGATTGACAAATCAGTACGGACAAACCAGTATTGTTTCAACTGTGTATCTCGTCTTGCTGTCTGAGGCCATATATCAGTCTTGCAGAAATTTATGACTTGACTGCAGACTTTATCTTTGAGTTGGCTGAGGTGAATTTTTTCCCTGATCAGTGACAGAAAGACTCTCAAGCAAACAGCTGATGAACATGTTAGTCTTGACCTCCATCTGGTGATCCTGTTGAGCCGGAACACTCCCGGGAGCCCGAGACAGAGTGTCAGCGGTAACAATGTTCTTTCCTGCTGTATACTCAATTTCATAGCGTTGAATCCTTGGTGTCAATTCCACTAGGTGCTTTTGCTTCAGCAGAGCCAGGAGTGGTCTGTGATCTGTCTCTATCCTGAACCTCTTTAGTCCAATCAAGAAATCAGCAAACTTCTCACAACACCAGGTTATTGGTAATGCTTCTTTATCCACTTGAGCATATCTTTGCTCAGTAGAAGTGAGTGATCTTGATGCGTAAAACACGGGTTTCCAGTCCTGTCCTTCTTTCTGAAGTAAGACTCCTCCCAATCCATAAGACGATGCATCTGCGGACACTTTTCTTTTCTTTTCTGGGTTATAGTGTGTCAACAATGGAGCAGTGCTCAGCTATATCTTGAGTTTCTGAAAGGCTTGCTCTTGCTCATGACTCCAAGTCCATTCATTTTCACGCTTGAGTAAATCTCGGAGAGGTTTAGACGTATCTGCAAGATTTGGGGTACATTTCCCAAGATGATTTACCATGCCAAGGTATCTTTGCAGTTCTGTAATATTTTCTGGTCTTGGTATTTTGGTGATTGCTTCCACTTTATTTGGATCTATTCTGACACCTTCAGGTGAGATGACATGACCCAGAAATTTCACTTCATCAGCTGAGAAGACACATTTCTCATTCAAAGTGATATTTGCTTCTTGCATTCTTTCCAGAACAGCTTGTAGTCTCTCATCATGCTCTTGCTGTGGTTTTCCGCTGATGAGGACATCATCTATGTCGACAATGACACGTAGAATTCCAGCCAGTATGTGTATCATTTCCCTGTGGAAAATTTCTGGCCCGCAGTTGATTCCGAATGGAAGTCTTTTGTAACAAAACCTTCCAAATGGTGTAATAAATGTTGTCAGTTCTTGTGACTCTTCATCCAATGGAATCTGATGGAACCCATTGTTGCAGTCGAGCTTGGTGAACACCTTTGCTCCTGGCAGCTGTGCAAGAAGTTGGTCTGTTGTAGGAAGAGGGAAATTCTCACGACGGACACTTTCGTTCAGTTTGGTGAGGTCGACACAAAATCTAATTTTCCCATTTGCTTTAGGCACCACCACTATTGGCGCACACCAGTCAGTTGGAGTTGTGACAGGTCTGATAATGTCTTGTTCCTCTAGTCGAGTCAGTTCTTCCCGTACTTTGGTCTTCAAAGGAAGTGGCAAACGTCTTGGTGTTGCAATAGAGAATGGTTGTGCGTTTTCCCTCAGTCTGATCTTGTAGACAGATTTCATTTTCCCAAGTCTTGTAAATAAATTGGGAAATGTTGAGGCTGGACTTGCTGACTGCTGTGTGGAATTTACTCTTTCGATCAGTGTTGATGACTGCTGTGTGGAATTTACTCTTTCGATCAGGCGAAGTGCCTCTATTGCTGGTCTGCCAAGTAATGGTTCGTGGAGATTGTCCACTATATACAGATCCTGTATTGTCTCATTCTTTTCTGTTTTGAGAGTAGTGGTAAACTTCCCTACAACCTTGAGTTCTGTCTTCCCAGGGCCTAACAGCTTCTTGTTGGTCATCTCTATTACTGAAGAATTCTTCTTGAAGTACCGACGTGGAACAACAGAGGCATCGGACCCTGTGTCCACTCGAAACTTGACATATATTCCATTGACTTGAAGAGTAGCATGCCAAAGATCTTGAACTGTGTTGACATGTTCGTTATTTTTGCATAGTTCAATTGAGCCTTGTTATTCTTGCTCTATATTATGTACTTTTTTTTTTTGGAACGACACATGACTGCATAATGACCTTTCGAAAAACATTTGTGGCAATCTGCGTCTTTGGCTGGGCAGTCCTTTCTTCCATGCATTGGACTTTGGCCACAACGTGTGCACTTCTTGTGTTCTTGAGGACTAAATGATCCAGTCTTCAATTTTTCTGACTGATTTTTCCTATACCTTGCTGGAATTCTGTTAATTTGCATATGTTCCTGACTTGTCATTACATGTGCCCGCTGTCTGGAAGTCTCGAGCTCTACCAATACTCTGGCATTTCTCTAAGTCAAGTTTTTTATCTTCCAGCATTTTCTCTCTGAGGACCTCGTCTCTCACTCCCATGACGACCTGGTTTCGAATTATTTTGTCTTCCGGTTGTCCAAAGTTGCAATGTTTTGCTAACTGGCGAAGAGCTGAGATGAAAGCTTCGATTGATTCTGAAGTTTCTTGTTTTCTGGAATGAAACTTGTATGCTTCAAACGCTTCATTTGTTTCACCCACACAGAAATCTTGAAATTTTTCTATTATTTTCTCTAAATTTTTGCTGTCTGCTTCACTATCAAAGCTAAAACCGTCATAAATGTCCATTGCAGTTAAAGGTGAACGTAAAACGGGGTACCCCGTTTTCCACTTATTACATGTCCATGTATTGTGACAGAACCTAGCCTACCCAAATATTACGTCATAATTTATGACGCGATAAGCGCTACTCTGGAAAAAAAATCGTCATTAGTAGCGTCATTGTCCGAAAGAACTGAGAGAGTTGAGTAAAAAGCCACCGTACCGAGATCAAACCTCCCAAGATCCTCTGGATGGAGGAAATGGATCTTTTCGGACTGACATTTTGATTGAAATATAGTTGCGAGACCAAGAATTGCGGAACTGGACTATAGAGCAGTTTATTAGACACTGTCCTATTTCAGAAGTGACCTCCCCTCTTATCTCACCACTTTTTCGTCAGAACATTATAGTCCCTGAGTCTGTCACTCAATGTCAGCTTGATCTGTCCATCGCTTCATTATCCCCTCAGTCTGTTGGTGCTTCTCTTGATGAGGATTTGATGGCCAGCTGTTTTGGTGTGAAACCTTTGCATGTGACAGACTTTATCTCACTGGAGAAGGCCTTTGACTTGTTCACATAGTCAAATTCTGTAATTCTGCAATGTTTTTCTTCTAACCATTTTTTTATGTTTGACCTGCCATCTGACTTTGTTGCGTAGGCTTTTATATCCTTGGTGGTCCGCATGATTCCTTTGCCTTTCTCTTTTTTGCAGCAACGATATTCTGTTTTCAGGGTTGTTTTCCGATGATAGTTTCTGCCATTTCTTTTAATATGGCTTTCATTTCTTGCCATAGCTCATCTGGTTGTTTGTTTTTCTTTTTGTATGGGTTGTTTGTTTTTCTTTTTGTATGTGAAGCAGCTTTTCCGTTGTAATTAGAAATTTTGATTTTATGAACTCATCTATCTAGCGTTCTAATGTCTATCAGATCAAAGGGGTGGAGCTTTCTTTTTTGTTGAAACCTTTAATTTTCATTTTCCAAAGAATAGAAATTATATATATATATATATATATATATATATATATATATATATATATATATATATATATATATACACACACACGTGTGTGTGTGTGTGTGTAATATATATATATACTACGCACAAAAAGTTAAGGATCACTTGCACAAAAATTCATAACTTTCAAAATTAGAAAGCCAATGCGTTGAAGTTTGGCAAACATTTAATTCCATGCTTTAGTGATAACGATACACAATTGCCTTCAATTTCGAGCAATCGTTTGGTGTGTACATTTGATCAAAGTGGGTACGTATCGAAATTTGATTTCCCAAAGTCATTGAAATCACAAGACAGGGCATTCTGATGCTCCCAAAAGTTCAGTAATGCGTGTAACCGCCATGGCTGTTCTGGCACTCGATGCAGCGAATCCTCGAGTTGACCAGGTTGGTGAAGATCCTCTGTGGAAGCGCCTGCCACACAGCCTTCAGCATCTGGTAGAGGTGTTGGGCATCCCTGGGAGGGGGGTGGTTGCTCCTCACTTTGTGATCCAGCTCATCCCAGAGGTTCTCAATCGGGTTGAAATCGGGACTGCATGCTGGCCACTCCATTCTGTTGACTCCAGACTGCTGCAGGAAGTCGTTGACCACCCTTGCCCTGTGGGGGCGAGCGTTGTCATCCTGGTAGACAGCCGTCGGTCCCATCTGCTGCAGTGTAGGCACAGCCAGCGGTCGAAGGATCTCATCCCGGTATCGGAGGCCAGTCAGGTTACCCTGTACATGATACAAGGGTGTTCTGTGGTGAAGGCTGAAGGCCCCCCAGACCATTACAGAACCTCCACCAAAGGCCACCTTTTCTTGGACAGTGGTGTCAATAAAGCGTTGCCCTGGGCGCCTCCAGACCCTCAGTTGGCCGTCGTTGTGGTTCATGGTGAAGCGTGATTCATCACTGAACAGGACCTGGGACCATTGCTGATGTGTCCACCTCACGTGACGTCTGCAGAAGGCGCGGCGTGGAGTTAAGCGTGGCCGTACAGCTGGGCGACGAGAACGGAGGTTAAACCCATGAAGGCGGTTCCGTATGGTCTGCTGGCTGATGTTGATGTTAGTAGCCACCCTCAGCTGCCTTCGAATGATGCTGGAAGAGGCTGTTCTTGTCTGCAGGGCTTGTCGTTCAATGAGACGATCTTCACGTGGGTTTGTCTTCTTCGTCGACCAGATCTGCGTCTTTCATGGACCCTCCCAGTGGCTGTGAAGCGTTGAATCAGTCTGACAATGACCGAGATGGACACCTGAAGTCGCCTGGCCACTTCTCGCTTGGGAACACCATCTTGGAACCATGCAACAGCTCGTCCCCTCTCAAACTCGCTCAATTTTCGTCGTGGAGGCATTGTCAGATCAGGCCTACTACTGGTGGAATGTCTTCTTATAAAGCCAAGCAAGAGACAGCATCTCACACATAAACAGCAGTGCTTGCACGTGCATAATGGTTTTTCCATCTGGCTTGTGCAATGTGTTCAGGCAGAACGGTCCAAAACAAGGTCCTTTTTCGCAAGTTTCCGCTTTTCCGTTTGCGGCCAAGCTCAGTAGTAGAGAATCCCGTGCAATTTTCGCACTAACACAACATCGCCCACTTACAGCTGAACAAGAATTCATAACAATTTGGCTGGACTGAGAAATAAATAACAGTAGCGAACTGAGTTTATTACGCACCTGTTTTCTCATAATGATCCTTAACTTTTTGTGCGTAGCTTATATAAATTTCCAGTTCAGAGCGTCAACTAATCTTCCACAAAGTTTTAAATTGGAAAACATTCCGTCCACACCAAACCAACCACCCAGTAAGCAAAGTAATGGCACTCCATATTGTGTGACTGCATGTGACACAAGGGAAATAATGAGTAGTAATCATTCTGAGCAGCTTCAATCTTAGTTTTACATTAAAAAAATAGGCCTACATTGTGTATGTGTATGTGTGTGTGTTGACTCCGCGCACATGCGTGTGTGCGTGCGGGTGTGGGTGTGTGTGTGTGTGTGTGTGTGTGTGTGTGTGTGTGTGTGTGTGTGTGTGTGTGAGTGTGTATGTTTGGGTGGGGGGGGGGGGGTCGGCTGCGTGTGTGCTAGTGCGTATGTGCCAATTTCCGTTATGACACTGTGATCCTTCTTACCCGAGAATGTGATATTTTTAATCGGTTGCTTGTACATGTGTTTCTGTCGGCTGACCTAAAAAGTTTTAACCTTGTCCTCTTAGCCGACATACTCATTTTATTGTATTTAAATCATTTTCATTTTAATGTGCATATCGCATTGCATCTTTAATCAAATTTTTCTATACCTACCAATGTTGTTTTTCAACGAGTATTGCCCTTTTTGTCCATTGTTAAAAGTTCTAACCAAGGCATCTGACTTTATGATGTGCTTTTAACTGTACATTTTTAGAATTAGTCATAATCTTTGATATTGTGTTCGACAAAGAGGGAGGGGGAGAGAGATGAGGGGAGGGGCAAGGGGGAGGGAAGGGTGAAAGAGAGAGTGAGAGAGAGTAAGAGCATGTGTGTACATTTGTTTATGCGTTCTTGTTCCTGTATGTATTTTAATGCGAACGCCAAAACAATTTCCCATAGTGATGCTCTGGGCTAAATAAAATTCTTGTATCTTGTAAAACCAAAACAAGACCCACCCACCCTAATCTGTCATCAGAATACTAACAAAAAGAAACGTGCACATTGACAAAGACCCACGTACACAAATATACATACAGGCATAAGTGTATCCATGATATTTCACATGTACACATAAGCACTCACACAATCCTTATTTCTTTCTAGAATGCTGATTTAAAGTACTTTTTGGTCTGTATGCACAAGGCTTTGACACATTGTCCCCCAGACTTATGCACCTGTGACTTCTCAACAGACCACAACGTCGACCAAAATTTAGCAAAGATCTATCCAAAAACATCTCAGAATATACTGCTAAGACATTTTGGTAACAGATATGCACACATTCCGGGCGAAATATGATAACTATGCATCAAAAATCAAAATAAAATAAAAACTGAAATCAAATTAAATCAAATCAAATGAAAAGCCTTGCTTCTAATTACACATGCTGTCTCAACAGTCCAGTCACTCTGTAAAGCTACATGTGCTAAAGGAAAAACTGAGGCAGGTATGCCTCCAATAGATATAAAAACCGATTTCTACAAATAGGCCCTACTTTCTTAAAGATAGATTATTGTACATCAAAAATGAAACCCCATTTCTATATACTTTCTTTTAATAAGACAGATTACAATACATATCAGTTTTCATGCATTTAAATAGAAACCAAGTCAGAAAAACAATACAGACTTCATACACTCAATCAAATAATCATCACATGAACAATGGTCAGCTGCATAGTTGTTGTTTTTTTTATTGTAAACATATTCTAGGGAAAGGAAACAAATGATAACTACATTGCACATAATCAACTATGAGTATAAGTATTATGCAAACCAGTGAGTATTTTGCATTTTAAATTTCACAGGAAAAACTGCAAACAGATTTGCTGAAAATAATACTGGTATAAATACAGGTAATGAAAATAATTAAATGTACAAATTAGCAAAGCAACACTGTACAGTAACAAATTTACATTCAGTCTTCTTCCATTAACTCCTGTCCGCATGTGCAAAACAAACCACAACAAAAATAAACAAAAACCTGAAAAACAACCAAATAAACCAAACCTATCATTGTTTTCAAGCAGCTTAACGTCCCTTTTCTTACACAAATCCCTGTTGTAAACATTTTAACTCTGACAGAAATGCAGTAAAAGGCGAGGGGAGGATTGGGGAGGGGGCGTTTATTTTCATGTGTGTTTACACATGTATGCTTATTACAGAGGAAAATATTAACATAATAACTTAATCAACTTTTTGATCTTTTCTCTTTGGATGAAACAGAATCAACGACTTACACATACTGCATCAACTTCTTTGGGAGAAACGTGACAATTTCTCCGATGAAAATTTATGTGTAGGCGATATACTTCTTTAATGGAGATGGAGACATGTCAGTGGTAGGACACATCCTACTGCTTCTTTGAAGGGGGCATGTCAGTGGAGATTATTTTTGTTCATCTAGCCCTGTCTACAAACGTGCTCCTATCTCACTGTTGAAACCTTCAGTTTCAATTAATTTCAAAATTTAAAAGACGATGTTGCAGTACTTACATGATTCCATACGCACTAACACTACAAATGGCATGTGATGGGAAAGAAAAGAAGGTATAATGCCTATGCATGAAACTACATGTGGGTAAGGTCTTGAAGTTCTACAACTTACGGATTCTATCATGGGTGGGTGGGTTTTTCTGACAACTACTGATCCATCTTCCCATCCGTCTGTTCTTGAAACAATATATCAGATTGCGTTTCCAAATAAGCTGGTCTATTCGAAGCATTGGTATCATTATTGCTATTGGCGTTTAAAGCCCAGCTGACTGCACAGCGCCATATCAGGGCTACAACCATTTCAATATCTCACGGAAGAAAAAACTGGAAAAGAAAATTTAAGTACACATATCAATACATTCGCGCACATTATCTATGGATATGCCCCTGGCGGTGACCACTCCATCTAATTTATCACCAATGAATTGTTAAAAAAAAAGACCAGAATATAAATGTAAACATAACTAGGGACACTAAAACACATAGACCTACATAAAAACGGGCCCAAATTATCTAAAACTTCTTCTGCACATCACATTTCTTTAGAGTTAAAAATGCACTTAATACATGTACCCAATTATCAATCCGAAGAGAAAGTATGTAAGGACATATATAAAAGAACACATACAGAAAATGCAGAAAATGATAGGAGGAGATAACAGAAAGCAAACGGACATGGCAAAAACAAAGAGACTGACGAAAAACAGGAACTGCCCCAGGCACGTGAATGATTAAAAAAAACGTTACTATCCAGTCTCAGTCCTTTCAATCAGCACCAACCCACCAAGTCATAAGGACCACCACACTTAGCATCCCTGGTTTTATAGCAGCAACATGAACTGAACAAGAATTTCGTAGAGACTCGAGAGAGTAGAGAGATATTCTATTTCATTTGAAAAAAAGAAGTATTCCATATGGATTAAGGGAGAGGGGCCTGATCCCATCCCGACTTCATATACTGGTCTGCAAAGTCCCACTCAAATGTCACACGGTGAGTTTGTTTGTTTGTGGAGTTTTGCCTCCAAGAATACTGTCAGGATCAAGTGAGATTTGAGAGACCTTTCCCTATTTGGTTTTAGTTCCTTGAAGGACAGCTTTGCCAAAATGACTCTGTATAAGCTTGTGGTAATATGCAGTGAAAGCGCTTTTACATTTCCAGCCAGCCGTTTTTTAGGGGAACATTTTTAGAGCTTTTGATGTGGCTGCACAACAGGTAGAATGTGGTGCGAAAATAATCATAACTATGCCAGCTTTGAACAAGCAAATCTTCACCCAATGTCTTAATGTGTCTCGGGAGATGCCTCTATGAGGGTCCTGCCAGGTGATAAAAGTTTAGTTTCAGAGCCTCGTAATGCTTCTGAAAACTTGAGGTATGCCTGCAGGTAGGTAACAGGGCAAATGCATCTGTCAGGTGGATAGGCTGCGAAGGACTGTTCCAACTGATGTCCTGTAGGTGTTGAGATTGTAAGTCTACAATCCCACATCTAACTTCTCTTTTATTCCAAGACATGTTATGGATATCCATCAACCAGAGAGTCTGGCCCCGTTGTCCTGATATCAACAAACATAGCATCAGCAATAATTAGGGAAAGGACAGACACTTAGCAGGAGGCCATTTCTATGAAAGCCAAGAACTGTCGCTACATTCCAGGTAATCCCAGTGCGGAGTAAAGTAGGCTTCTGACTAAAGACCCTCACAAGAATTTGCAGACTAAACGAGCCTACAGATTTGTCGTCATTCAAACAAAACGTAGAAACAGCACTTCTGGCAACATTTAAGGAGCTATAACTTTTGCCTTCTTGGAAAATGACAGAAAAATCAGTCATTCTGATGGAGAGGGAGAAAAGGGATTTTTCTTCTGTACAGAACAGAAAAGTAACCATCTTTTGATGTAAGTGTTGTAACACTTCTTTGCCTCTTGTCTCCAAGCTGACATGATGATTGTTGCAGTTTCTGTGTCCGCGAAGCTTGCCTGATAATCTGCAGGCCATCAACCTCAACTTGTTCTGAGTTGATGAAGCTTCCCAGTTGTTCTTGTCAGTAGATCGGGTTTTTCAGGTAGAAGCACTGGGTAATCTGTCAGAAGGTGAAGGATCTTGGTGTACGAAGGTTCCATTGACCACACTGGAGTGACGAGGATGAATTCGGCCTTTTGTAGTTCCAGTTGTAGAATCTTCGGGATGAAGCTGAAAGAGGAAAGCAAAAGCCGAAGAACTGTTTCCCAATTTAGGCTAAAAGCATCCACAGCCCTTGCTTCTGGGTCTGGTTTCCAAATACATATTTCTGTATTTAAGCAATAAATCTGAATGCAAACAGGTCAGCTGAGCGTTCTCTGAGTTGGTGCATAATGTTCGTAAAAACACCATAGTCTAGACTCTATTCCAGTTCATGTTTGTGGGTCCTAAATTCGAAATCAGCATAAAAATTCCGAGACCCTGTAAGCGGATGGGCTGCTGATAAAAAATTGACTGTAGGAACCATAGCCAAATTTCCCTGGTAAGTTTTTTACACTCAGGTTTTGTTTTGTGCTGCCCATTTCATTAATGCAGGAGACCATGGTACTATTGTACAGTACTTTAATGTGGGCCTTTTGGGTTTCCCTGCAGAGATATTTGAGTATGAACAGGGCAGCTTCGAGTTCAAGGTAATTGATGTGATCTCCCTGTTCATTTGCTGACCATGTGCCATTTATCTGTGTTCTTTCTCCTTCCTCAACCAGACCCTGAGGCGCCTGACTGAACGATGACAGTAGGTTCATGCCATGTTAAGGGGGTAGGATATTCAGACATTTTTGAATCCACCATTTATTATACTCTTTCAGTGCCTTATTTCATTTGCAATTTCAAAACGTTTATAGAAAACTGGCGCAACCCACACACCAGGCTGAGCGGCGACTATTTTGCCAATGAGTTAAGCCAATTGTCTGATAGATACTTTGTCTTATTTTAGTACAGCCTTCAATAAGTTTTTCCGCTTTCTTTTTAGTGACATCATCTGTCATGGACACAGAAATCAACTGAAAACCCAGAAACTCAATGCACTGCTTTGGTTCGAACACTGATTTCACAGGGTGAATGGTGAACCCAATTTGTCCAACATGCAAGTAGTATCTTTTACTGCATGTATGCAGAGTTCATACGTGTAACCTTGCAGCAATGTGACATCAATATAGATGATTACTGTATATCCTTGCTGATGGAGATAAACAAGCACTGATTTCAAGATCTTTGTGAAAAGTCTCGGGGAATCACGAAATCCCTGGGGAAGCGCTTTAAATTCATAAAGTTTGTTTTTGAAACTAAATCGAAAATATTTTCTGCTGTCTTTTATCTTCTGAGATCGATGGATGCGAAAAAACAGTTTTGTTTCATCAGGCTAACTGCTTGTTTTCATGTGTCCCATTTTGAAACGAATTTTCTCAGCAAATCTGTTTTACCATCTAAGATGAATCTGGATTGACCATCTTTTTTCTGTCCGGTGAAAACATTGGTTATATACTCCCCATGGATGTGATGCACCTTGTGAATGACCCTTTTTGTTCCAGTCTTAGAATTTCCTGCTGGATTGTCTGTAACTCTAAACTCGAGAAACATATCTCCTTTTTTGGAAAAGCAAGTGATGTGTTTAAAAAGAACAGGCTATTAACCACTTTTGATCTCATCCCAAATCCATTTATTATTATTCATGATTTTCCAGTCGTTTAGATGATCAGCTATTTTTCCTCCATAAAAGTTTTCTGGTGTATTCTCTAGGGGAAGGGGTATGGAAGGGGGGGGGGAGAAAGGAGGTAGGCCACTCACCGGTTGTAAGGGTGCGTGGGGTGGGCTCTCTTTAGGTGAAGGAGTCACTCTTTCTTCCGGATCTTCAGGGTGTTGTGGAGTCGGTGTTGTGGCTGATTTGTTCGGCCTGGTGTTTTGAGGCTGTCTTGTTCCTCGTGCTGTGAAGTCGGATGGAGTACATGTACCGACCCCCCCATGGACTGCTTTTTTGGAAACCCCATTGTTCTATAAGTTTTTATGCTTTGGTGGTCTTCCTCTATCCTTTTTGTGATATCATCACCTAAAAGGTTGACTGGACAACTGAATTTTTTTTCGTGTGGGTGAGAAGCCACAGGTCTGGTGGTAGCACCGAACACAACTAGTCTTGGCGGGCATGGCATGAGCAGACGGGACACATTCACCATTTTTGAAAAATGTGTCTGGGCCGGGCTAGTTTTTTTTTTTTTGGTCTGCAACAAGCGTTAGGCTTCCCATCTCTAGATCATGTACGCTGGCCAGACGGTTGTCACGTTTCTATAAAAAGGTGTCCAGAGAATTCAGGGTTTAGACTGGGCGTTCTCAAGGACGGAATATTCTCTGATCTAGTAGGCCTACATGACTGCAGCAGCTCATTGATCCTTTTTTCTGTCTGTCTCGTTTGTGAGTCCTGTGTTAAAAGTCGATGCGAGCCGACCCTTCTAATTTGAAGAAAATATACGAGTCAAAGCCAAAATAAGAACAGTCATCAGTATTCAGTGCATCATCAATATCATCGTCATCCATTATGTTGTCAAAGTCAAAGCCATTAGAAGCTTTCCATTTTCTGGGATTGCTCGAGCTCAGATCGTTTCCGAGTTCACTGTTCATCTTTCTCACCTATCCTGGTCGTGGTACTTTCTTTGTTTCGGTCTTCCATGTTGCTGACGCGAGAGCTAAGTTCGTTTGTAGTCAACTGAAGTTCTGCCGTTTCTGATGTTAGGATAAAGCATCGAGAATTTTGTCAAGGTGTAGTCTGTATAGTCTTCACTGTCTTTCTTTTTCCTTTGTGTTACTCCAACTTCGAAGTGGGATTCAATTTTGTCCTTGTCTTCTTTCTGTGTCTGGCCGGTTCGGTATCACCATCTTAACCACAACAATGACATGGGAAATAGTACCATGCAACAAAACAATGGTAGAATTACCATGCACTGCAAAGCAGTATAATTATGAGATTATAGACAGCCAATGAGACCATCCAAGTCGCCAATGAGACTACGCAAAGTAGCCACTAAGACTGCACAAATATCCAGATAAGACTACAAAAGCAGCCAGTATGGCCACCAGTGGTCAATAAGACTTAAAAGTCTTTTTTCTTTGTACTAGCGACTGGTAGTTACAGACACAAAGAGGCTGCTCTGCAGTTTCAGTACCAATTGTTTGCACAGGACCCCCACCAGTCAGTTGACAGTGTACGATAATTAACATCAAATCATCTAGCTCACCAGAAATTCCAGACAGTTGTGAAACACACAATCACAATTCACAGCTATCAACCACAACAAAAGATTCGTTACAAAGTGCGTAGTGAAGCTAGAATAAAATGAGAAAGGAAGACAGAAGAGTGCCACATGTCCGACTCTGATAGGAACTTGCATGCATGTTTTACTTGCGCATTCTCTCACTTGATCCAGAATCTTCATGGAATTCTGGGAGGCATGATTACAATTAAAACCTATATCTGTAATGACAATACTGTGGATCTGACCTTGAAATTCAGTCAACAACATCCAAATTTCGACACCTGCAAGCCTGACTCAAGATAAAATAAAACAAACCAACAACAAAACCAACTACTCACTAATGTTCACATAATCCTTGAAAATGATGTTGCTGCTTACATAAGTGCATAGATCTATGTTATAATTGACACTAACATGGCTTACAAACTGTGTGCTGATAGATCTGAATGTGTGTATCCCATTGATACATCAACAATATAATTTACCAGATTAAAACCCCATTGTGAAAAGGGAAGTTTGTATTCTCATACAGATTTTACATTTTCTGCTTCTGAAGATCAATATGACCTTGAAACTAACTTTTCACAACAAAACTAAAGAAATCACCAGTAAGATGTTGGACTTTTCCAATATTATAAACATGTAAATATTTTGTTAAGTTCCTATGAAAGTGCTGTTCAGAGACTTGCCCCCCCCCCCCCCCCCCCCCTCAAACTACTGATTTTACGCTTTTCTGGGCTATCTTAAACCTGGTGTTTTCTCTTCCAAACATACGCATTTGCAACTCCTCAGTGGCCCAACCTTTGCTCTAAATTTGGAATGATCCATCCAGAAACCTTCGAGAAAGTCTTGCCAACATTTATGTCACCAACAGACATAAGCACGCACCTAACACCAATATGAAACAACACATTTTGTACATTTAAATGCACCATGAACATAATCACTGTTACGCAGTGAAAAAAAAAAAAAAAAAAAAAAGTGCGGATGTGCTGCCTGTTATCACTGTGCTGTCATCATGTGATGTGCTGATAAAGAATTTTCTTCTTGCTTGAAAAGGTACACAAAATCACTTACGTTAACGAATAATCGAACACATGTGAAACTTCCCAGAGAACTGGAATATATTCAGGGCCATAAATAATCAAAATAGTTGGATCTAAACAGGGAAAGAAAGATCATGCCAAGAAAAAAAAGTATATTTGTTCACATTAAGGAAACAGCATCAAATACAAGTCTCCACAACCATAATTTTTACACATTTCAAACCACATTAATTTTTTCCGAGTTACTTATCAACTTTGTACCTTTAAAATATCCGAGTTACTTATCAACTTTGTACCTTTAAAATAATTGTCGGGAATCTGTTTTGGGATGTACTGAAATGGCTTGAATACAAATGTATTCAGAAGAAGAACAACAACAACAACAATAACAACAACAACAACAACACACACACTCCACCAACCAAAAATGCGACAGCAGAAAGAGTAGTCATGACATTACTTCTGTGAGTGACAGGAAATGTGAAAATGCTTCCTGACAACAAATGTGAAAATGCTTCCCAACAGATTTCTTGGCAAATGACTGCTTTATTTTGTTTTGAAGTTTAATCAAAGTATTGTCTGTTCTAACAAAGCCTGATTTATACAAATCTGTAGTTTAAGCAAAACTGAAAATGAGACAAAACTCGACTGATGCACTGTAAGGTATGATAAACAATCATTTTTAAAACCTCAGTTGCATACAGTCCACAGATCACCTTTTCTTGCTCTGTTTCCATTTCTGTCCTTTTTTTTTTTAAGATGCTGCTACATGTCCTTCATTGGCCTTTTTCCTTTTCTTCTTCTTCTTCTTTTTTTTTTTTAAATACAACATTTTGCAGATCATAACAACATGACAATACAAATTTTCTACTGTCCGTCTGATGGACTGTTAGATGGACAATTTAACATTTTTCATTAATGTCTTGGATTCTGTTAATTGCATGAGACTTCGTGTGACCTATCACATGTGTGTGTGTGTGTGTGCGATGCATACCCACATTCTGAGATAACATTAACTCGTTCAGTCACTGTATCTTTTTTCCCCCCTCCCTCCTCGGCCCTCTCTTCAATCCCTTCCCCTCCCCCACTCTTCCCATCACTTTTCTCATCCCATCCCCCTAATCTATTAAACATCTCAGTTTTAGTTCTTGTTCAAGTAGGCCTATATATATATACATAACATTGATTAGATTGCCACATCTTGATTTACCAATACATATTTTTGCGAGAATGATTAAGTGATTAATATATTAATAGAAAATGAAACTTCCTTCTTTTCTGGGTGTCCCAGAAAAGTGATCAATGCATTAGTCTCAATTTTTAACTCAAATCGTTTGGTTTTTTTGAGAAACAAATTTCCATATATTTTACTGCATTCGAAGAAAAAACATGCTCCACGGAAGTAGTTTCATCTTAAAAGTGCGAACATTTTGTATTGTTGGCAAGACTCATTTTATCTAAGACTATGTTCGTTGGATATATAGACCCGTCTATTGTGTATTTCCCATAGTCTTCTTTCTGCTTTTATTTTATGTACTATTAGCCAATGCCATTTTGTGAACTTATTAAGCATGGAGTTTTGTAGTCTTTGGACAATAAATGGAGTCTTAAGTTTTTGGCATGATGCAGTTCTTTATTGTCAAATAGTAGTGTTCTCGTTCTTCCTGGATGTTCACACACATTTTTGGGGGGGATAAAAATACAGACAGCACTTTTTACTTTATACTTCTGGGATTCAACTTGCCCATGTCTTATTGGGCCATTGATAGCTCAGGAGGTCAACTTGTCTAAAGGTCATTATTTGGTTTCCTTTCAAGTATGTATTATTGACAAAAAATATCCTTTTGAGCCCACGAATTGTAATATAGTACTTGACCATTCGTCAAGAAGTGACAGCCTTTCTGTTTATCATTTGAAATCTATCAAAAATGCAGACATTTTAAAAATGCCAGACTGGCAAATAACATTGGTGGATGGGCAGGTCGTGCCCATCCAAGTGTTTACAATCTCACATCCCTGCAAGCACTTCAAGGTGAGGAATTCTAAAGAAAACACAAAAGGATGACATAGAAACCTGAAAAAGGAAACCGAAAACACGTGAACAGAGAGAAAAAAAAAAGGTATTTATAGCATACGACATGCAGTAAATGGCGCAACTATTTATCATGAAGAAAAATATATCAATCCAATGGAGGCATAAACCTGACTCGGGTATTAAACACACACACTGCAACATACTCCTCAGACACTGATTTCTGAAATAATACTCTGAATATATGGATTTTTTTTCCAAATCCCTAGTTGGCTATGTGCAGTTACCGTTTCCAACACATGCTATCCTAGTAAGCTCAGTTATTTGTCCTGACTTGAATTTTGGGCAATGACATCCCTAGGTCTCATTTTGATACAGCCAATCAATGCCCTTCAAGCTTGACAAGTCTCTGTTCAACTTGCTGTTTTATTCCACTAGCCTCTCAAAGATGTCCCTTGTGAAACCAGAATGATATAAGCAGGGATGGTACAGCAGAGTTCCTGCTAGAAACAGTTAAAGCGTTCAGCTGAACAGGGATTTGAGAAAAAGTTCTCAGTCCTTCACGCACAATTACTATTTCTATCGTGTGCCAATTCCAAGAATAGAGGAAAGGCATATTCCCCTCGAGGCTGGACATGAGGGCACAGAGACAGAGATGGTAAGAGCGTGTTATCACACTTAAGATTCCACTGGTACCATCTGTTCATGATGAGATAGTGGTTTATGAAGAGGTTCTCCGAGTGCCAAAATGGGGCTCTCTGAGAGCTAATAAAGGGTTTTCCAAGTGCTAATACGCTTCTGCCAAAATGTCTCTCAGACGGATAGAGTGATGGAAACATGAAGATGTAGATAAGGCCAAAATTTCGTGGGGTCTGGGATTTAACTTGCCCATGTCTTATTGGGCGATTGGTAGCTCAGGAGATCACCAAGGATATCTATCGAGATATTGTTGCAGTGATGAGTCTTTT
The DNA here is from genome assembly GCA_030674185.1 of Monoplex corrugatus. Lineage (NCBI taxonomy): Eukaryota > Metazoa > Mollusca > Gastropoda > Littorinimorpha > Ranellidae > Monoplex > Monoplex corrugatus. Next base: position 29,324,459 of record JAPXFY010000015.1, read on the forward strand.
TTTTTGAAGGTTCCAGTTTATCCAGAAGAGAAGATGTTTGCATGTAGCGTGTTCGATTTGCTGGGACTCCAGTAACTTGTGAAACAGTATAGCGGGCAGAGGCAAGGTTCCTCATTTGACTTCATCAGTAATGTCTAGTACGGGATGAACAGACCACATACAGGGTTCCCCATTGACTTATATGACTTACATGTAATGTCTAACAAGGGATGAATAGAAAGTCTAACTACTCTAAGTAATGGTTCTTCGGTAAGTTGGATTTTGTTCTGAACTCTAAAAGGAATGCCAAGAATATGAAGGCATCTCAGAGAAAGGCAATGTCTTGTTTAGTAGGCCTACCCTTATTGCCATGTAGTTCATTCAAGCATCTGCCAATGGCACAAGCGAGTAGAAAGACATTTTAGTTAATAGTATTCTAAAGGGAGGCTTTGTCTGAAGGTTCATAAGGCATTTTCCTTGGAGTTTTGCAGACTAGCAAGATGTCTCAGCCTGGGACTCGCTTTGGGTTCCAGGCATCTATTGATGTCTCACTCTGTTTTATTTCTTGAAGGAGAGACGTTCACCAAAAAGTCTGGGTTAACTATTTAAAAGTGCACAGAGGGTGGAGCGATAATCTCAGACAGGAGAGAGAAATGGTTCATCATTTCTAATTTTCAGTGCCTGGGTAGCACCTAAAGGGTGAGTGGAAAAGATTTCTCTCATCTCCAAGGTCAACACATCGGCAGACCTGATAGTGCGCAAGTCCATTCATTTTCATATGTAGGCTACATGCACCCAGACTATCAAATACGCACGCTTAAGAAACGTTCAATAGATTATGGAAACATGAAAATAAACAGCATACACACTCACCGAAGACAGAGTATGTAACGGAAACATAAAACTAACTAGCATACACAATCACTGAAGACTCGATTATGTAGAGTCCACTAACATATCGCCTTTACACTGGGTCAACATGCTTACAAGCACTGAAAAAGTATCGTTTGGAAACATAAATGGAGGGGTGTGTGTCTCTGACTTGCCATAGGCTTCATGCAAGTTTAACATGCACGTTTATAAGTGTTTCTTCATCAATTTTGCTACCAGTTCTGTTTTATTGTAAACAATTGCCTCAAATTATATTTCATCAACAAAAAAGCCTTCCAGATTTGGAGTGTTCCCAAAAATCTTGTGACCAAAGTGACTCAAACCTTCTATTATCAATAACTGTAAATTTCACAAGCAAATGTCACGTCTGTCTAATGACACTTTGAAAAAGGTTTTCAACCACCTGAAAGAGAAAAATCTATCTTTGAACCGAGGAAAGTGTGAGTTCAACATTATTACTAAAATTTTATTGTTTCGCTTTTTTTTTGGGGGGGGGGGGGAACAAACGAACAAAAGCAAGCAAACAAACAAAACAAACCAACAAAAACAAACAAAAAACATTTTCAGATCCCAAGAAGGTCAAAGTTGTCCATGAAATGCCTGCTCCAACAAATGCAAAGGAAGTTCGCAGTTTCCTTGGCATGATCAACTACATCAGTACATGTCATGCTTTATCAAAGCTATGCTGATCTGACAAAGCCTCTTACATGCACAAACACATCTTGGTTATTGACAGGATTCCACCATAAAGCATTTAACTGAAAAAGATTACCAGCGACAAGATAACAAAATACTTCAATCCAGATCTTGAGCCAGAAGTCACCATCGATGCAAGTTCATTTGGTCCTGGTCGTGTCCTTGCTCAATGTGACAACAAGGACAACCTTTACGTTGTCGCAGATGCCAGTTGAGTGCTGACTGAAGCGAGTCGCGATACTCCCAGACTGACTGCAAAGCATCAGCAGTTGTATGAGCATGTGAACATTTCCATTAGCAGTTATATGGGCATGTGAACATTTCCATTTGTACTTGTTAGGTCAACACTTCGAAATAACCTCTCACTACAAACCCCTTGAAGGAATCTACAACAATATGACATCTCTCGAACTTCAGAAAAAGAACTGAAAGATGAGACCTCAGACTTCAACCATACACATTTACTTTACAGTACAAACCTGGAAACAGCAGTCTTGCTGATTTTTTTTAGCAGGCAAATCGCTATATCACACAGCGCGATCCTACATTTAAGTTATCAATTCAGTGTAGACTGGACACTGGCACACTTCTGTAAGATGCTTTCAGTTATCAAGTGTTCAAGGCGATCCGTGAAAAACTTTTCAGTTCAAAATGTACAAATCCTCCCTTGCAGAACCCAGATCGTCATCCCTGAATCATAACAATAGTGGGTCATCAATATTGCTCATGAAGGACATCAGGGTATTGTCAAAACCAAGCAACTTCTTCACCAAAAAGGCTGATTTCCGCACATCGACCACCAAGTGGAGAACTCTGTCGAGTCATGCCTGTCAACAATTCCTAACCACCACAGCTCTTCCAACCCAGCTCTTTAGTTGCAGAAGCCCCTAGCTGTGACCCAACCTTATTTCAGCCGGAGAAGAAAGGCCATGCACATTATGCCTGCTGATGGCGGTTGTGCAGTAGAAGGAAGAAAAATGAGTTAGTTACTAAACAGTCTTGTGTTTCACAGTGCCTTTTAACCCCCTTGGCACGATACATAATTAAAAGTGTACTGCAAGACAATGGCCTAAACTTATGGGAGCCAACTTGTCAACGGGTACTACTTGTTTCAAATTTTTGCTGCTCTTGTGAAAACATTTCCTAGAAAAGCATACATACATTTAGAAAAGAAAAATCCTGAACTGCACAATAAAAGTAAGATAAACGCCTGTTTGCAGGAGAAAGTTAAATTACAGTGTTAGAATAATAAACACAACCACGCACGTGCAATGAGAAGTACAATGTAACAAACCAAACTGATCTACCCGCATTCCATCAATGACCGATGCGCTAAAAATACCTTTCATCATAAGCTCGAACCTCACTTGTTCATTCAGAACCACAAACAATGCCATATTTACCTCATAATCATAGCCAGAGTCAATGTCAACAAGAGTCCAAACTTGTTAGCCTCTCAGTCCCAATCTCACTTTTGTGCAAACATTTGTCAATTGAAGAACAGCAAACTGGTGACGTGTGAAAGGACGAAGGCAGAGGCTATGCAAAAGAAGCCATCAGTTCTGTACACCATCAATGACTTTCAAATAAAGTTACAACAGTATTGATGAACAGAAACACATTTATCCCGCAAAATAGTAGATCTTATCCTTAATTCAAGATGTTTTACCACAGCCAAATATAATTGACATTATGTATTATACTCCGTTGTGTTTGTCAGTCAATGCAGATTTGGACACAGTCTAAGAGAATACTGGTGACAAACAAGTGTAAGAACTGGTAAATTCACTTATTTTAGAAGGCAAAGAATATATAGGGCCTACAGGTAGGACAACGTCCAAGCTATGCGTGCCACATTAAAGATAGGCCTATATGTCTGTATTAACAAAGAGGTGTCTTCCAAAAGTTCTCCATGTCACAAAAAGTGTTGTCACCATTCTCACAAGTAAGTAAACTCGACTGATCCTAATAAGTATTACATAAGATTTTATTAAACAAAGTGGGATAAGAACGATATTTTGTTGTCACTATAAAATATTTGCAAATGTATTCTCGTTCTGTTTAAAGGAAACAATACACACGAGTCTGTACACTGTATTACACATGGTGCTTCACGTCTATGTTAGGGAGTCATAAAGTTGACACAAGTGTAGCATTTTGTCCCATAGTTCTTATCTGTCTTTGTATCTCTCTCTATCTTTCTCTCTCACAAGTGTGTATACTTTCCATGAGTCTGTTATGGTTCTAATGACTAATAAGATATCAAGATGTTTAGTTCCTCAACATTATCTATGGCATGATCTTAGACCGTGTTGCTTCCTTGCATTAACACTACCAGGGCCCTATCTTGGACAGTGCTGCTTCCTTTTGTAAGTAATACCAAGGTCTAGTCAAGGATAATCCAATACGCAAATAAATAGATGTCACCTGGGTAACTGATCAGACAATGGTTTTTCCGTTATCACGGCTGGCAACCCAGGCGCAAAAAACAAACAAATAAACAAACAAAAAGAAAAACAAAACAAAACAAGCAAAAAAAACCCCTGCTATCAATGGGCTGTAGTGAAACAAGGAAAAACTTTCGCAGGCCAAGTTTACAGGTTATGGAACTCTTGAAAAGTGTATAATCATCAAATATCAGATGCTGGAAACGATGACATTAAAAGTTCATAGCGTAATAACCAACTGTTTCCTTGGTATAGGAACAAACACAATACAACAACAACAAAAAGCCCGTTTCATATTAACAAGTTCGTATCACCAACTGTGAATAACTGTCCCTTGTGTTGGGCTTTTGTGATTTTCCGCTTTCTCAGTGTGAAGATAATAACTCGTTTAATTCCACTTCACCGCAGTACTCTATGTGCCCCACTCTTTATTAAGAGTGGGGCATATAGAGTCTACTTCCGTTAATCTCACTGAGCAGTGCTGATGTTATCTTCATATTAAAGGCAAATAAATCACAAACGGTTAGGGTAGAATTTTTCAAGAGTCAAGAGACAACTTGACAAAATGTGGATGCCAACAAAACGCATGAACCCACTTCCAAGCAACCACTGGTCTGAAGTCAGTATTGATTTTTGTGGACCCTTTCCTTCTGGCCAATACTTGCTAGTTTTTGATGCCTACTCCCGTTTCCCTGAAATGGAAATTCCAGCATCTAAAGCGCAAGAGCAACTATCCTTAAGTTAGACGCTATCTTTGCTCATCATGGTGTTCCAAACTCTGTCAAATCTGACAATGTCCCACCCCACCAAAGTTTTTTCCCAGCCATGAATTCAGCAGTTTGCCAACCATAAAGTAACATTTTCAAATTGCCAAAACGAACGATACAGAAGAATGTCAGCTATGTCATGTTTCTTCGACTCTCATTTTCTGTGACAATTTGGTACACTTTGTCATTGTCTTGTCTAAAGTCATCCCTCAAAAGTGTCTGTTCGTGTTGTAAATTTGTGTTTTCAATGTCATCACTGTATTTTATCACTGTTTATGTGTTAATTTAATTGTTTATGTGTATTATGTATTGGAAATAAACAGCACCAATGAGAACAGAAAATGATGTAAGCTCTTTCCAAAATATCAAAAGTGGGGTCAGGCAGGATTGTGTTCTGGCACCAGATTTGTTTTACTTTACAGCAAAACCATTATGAGAAACCTATAAGAATGCCTTGAGATAAAGGTTGGAGGAAAAATGATAAACATCTGTTATGCAGATGACACTGTCCTAATTGCAGAATATGAAAAAGACTTATGAAACCTTGTGAATTAACAGAAATACAAAGCAAAAATATGGGGCTGGAGCTAAACAGCAAGTAGACTGAGGTCATGGTAATCAGTAAAGAACATGAAATCCCCTCATGCAAATGGCACAACTTTGTGACAGGTTGAAAAGTTTAAATATCTGGGAACGGTCATCTCACCAGACAGTAAACACATCAGATAGCCAGCAGAATCGGCCAAACCAAAACAGCATTCAAGAAGATGAAAAGCGTTCTTACCAACAAATGCCTATCAATTAACATCAGGATGAGAGTTCTTGAGTGTTATATAGAACGATACTGTTGTATGGTTGTGAGGCATGGACAGTCAACAAGCAAAGTCAGGACAAAATTGAGGCAACTGAAATGTGGTTTCTAAGAATGTTGAAAATTCCACGGACAGCAAAGAAACAAACGAGACAGTCTTGAAGGAGACAGACACAAGAAAATCATTAACAAAGAAGATTAGGAAAAGAGAAGCAACATTTATAGGACACAACAGGAAAGCTGGAGGGAAAGAGAACACCAGGTAGACATCATCATCAGGTGCCCTGCCGCATGGCGTTGGTGACCATGGACTTCCAACCATCTCTCTCTCTCGTTGCCCCCAGCATCTCCCCCACCCTCCTCATCCCCAGCCACTTTGCAAGTCCGTCCAGCATTCTCTCCCTGGGTCTACCTGGTGCACTCTTTCCCTCCAACTTTCCCGTTGTGACCAGGTGCTCCAAATCCCCCTTCCTCATAAAATGGCCTATAAATGTTGCTTGTCTTTTCCTAATTTTCCTTATGAGTGATCTACTTGTGTCTGCCTCCATCAAGACTGTCTCGTTTGTTTTCTTTGCTGTCCATGGAATTCTCAAGATTCTTCTGAGAAACCACATCTCGGCTGGCTCGATCCTGCTCTGGCTTTGCTTGCTGACTGTCCACGCCTCGCATCCGTACAACAATATTGGTTCTATATAACATTCAAGGACTCTCTTTCTGATATTAATTGATAGGCATTTGTTGGTAAGAATGCTTGTCATCTTGTTGAATGCTGTTTTAGCTTGGCCGATTCTGCCAGCTATTTCCGATGTGCATCTGCCGTCTGATGAAATGACCGTTCCCAGGTATTTGAACTTATTAACCTGTGTCAAGGTTGTGCCATTTGCTGTTATTTTGCAGGAGGGGATTTCATGTTTTTTACTGATCACCATGACTTCAGTCTTCCTGCTGTTTAGTTCCAACCCCTTAACTTTGCTTTCTATTTCTAGTATATTCACAAGGTTTTGTAGGTCCCTTTCATTTTCTGCAATTAGCATGGTGTCATCTGCGTACCGAATGTTGTTTATCATTTTCCCTCCAACCTTTAATCCAGGGTCTTCTTCTAGGTTTCTCATGATGTTTTCGCTATATAGTGAAAACAGATCTGGTGACAAAACACAACCCTGTCTGACTCCTCTTTTGATGTTTTGAAAAGAGCTTATATTGTTTTCTATTCTCATTGCAGCTGTTTGTTCCCAGTACATATTCCTGATTATTCATAGATCTTTTCCATCAACTGAGTCTCTCCAGTTGGTTGATCAATTCTTCATGTCGTACCCGGTCGAAAGCCTTGGTGCGTCAACAAAGCATAAATACAAATCCTTATTCATCTCAATTGACCTCTCTATGATAGTTCTTAGGATGTATATGGAATTAATAGTTCCTTTCCTCTCCACAAATCCACACTGTTCTTCTGCTATTTCTCTTTTCTATTCCCCCCTAAACGTAATCCGAGCAATCCAATCCTTGTCCTCATCATGATTAACAGGATTTTTGTTACATGACTCATCAAACTGATTGTGCGATGGAGTTCGCATTCTATAGCCCCCGTCTTCTTTGGAAGTGCAATGAAAATTGAGTTTAACATATCTTTGGGGATTTTTCCAGTGTCATAAATTTCAATTAGGAGGATTGTTATTTTTTCTTAAGCCAAATTCCTCCAGGGCTTCAATCATCTCTGTAGTAATGTTGTCTGGTCCTGGGGCTTTTCCTGGTTTCATCTTTTTCAGTGCTGCTCTAACTTCATATTTCATTATGGGTGGTCCTTCAAATTTCTTTTTTATAATGTGTTCTTGATTTCTGTCATCCTCAAAAAGATCTTTAATGTACTCTCCCCATCTGTCTAATATTTTTTTTTTTCCATGATAAGCGTACCATCTTTCGATTTTAAGCAACCAGTTGATGTGCATGTATTTTTCCTGTGGACAATTTCTTCAATTTGTCTGTACATACCCTGAGGATCCATTTTGTGTTGTTCTTGTATCTCTTTGCATTTTGTGTTCAGCCAAGCTTCCTTAGCTTCATTGCACCTATACCTGATTTCTTTGTTTATCTTCCTGTATATCTCCTCGTTTCTCTTTGCTTTCCTCCTTTCCTCCATCAGGCCCAAAATTTCATTAGTCATCCAGCTCTTTTTTTTTTGCTTTTCTACTTGCCTTAGGGATTTCTTCACAAGCCTCATTTATAGAACTTCTCAACTTTGTCCATTGTTCCTCACTGTCACCAACGTCTTCCAGAGCACTGAATTTGTTTTGAACATGTACATTAACTTTTTGACGTATCACTTCATCTGTCTTTAAGAGTCCAAGGTTTAGTTTGATGTTGCTTTTGGTCTGTTTCCTTTTCCTCAATTTCAGCCTAAACCTTCCCACTACAGGATTGTGGTCACTGCGCCTGGTAGTGTTTTTGCTGACAGTAAAGAATTTCTAAATCTTTTGTTGATCAGGATGTAGTCAATTTGATTTTTGGTATTATCTCCTGGACTCATCCAAGACCATTTTCTTCTGTTAGGCTGCTCAAACCAGGTGTTTCCTACTATGAACTCATTCATCTGTGCCCATTCTACAAGTCCCCCCCCCCCCGCTTTCATTTTGTGTACCAAGGCCATGAGGTCCAACTATATCCTCCACCCTATCCTGTCCCACTTTAGATAGACCTAGGGAGAAAATACGGACTTACGGGGTGGCTGAGGACAGAGAGGAAGGGAGATGTACTTGCAGCGACAAGGGATAGATTCATATGGAGGGCCAGGATCGCCAACGCCACAAGGCAGGGCACATGATGATTATACCAGTTAGTTACTGTTCCACATCATATATGCATGAATTACACAGCTGCCTCATGTGACCTCCCTCGTTTAGAGAACTTTTAAAGACAATCAAACATCCAGAGGTAAGGAAGGATATGTCTTGGCTTCTTTTGTATCAGTTTATCTCACGTGACTGACAACTTCTATCCGTTGATGAGTAGACATTCAGTGAGATGTTCTGTTTACTTCTGAACAACGACCAAGCATTCAAATAAAGTTTGTCTATCAGTCAGCATGCCCAGCTAGTTTCTGTGATCATTTGAATGAATGATCTCACAAACATTTTTGTTTATTTCATGAATTGAGCAAAATTTTTATTTCATGAAATAACTCCACAGATCAAGTGTGTGTATGTGTGTGCGAGTGTGTGTGTTTGTGTCAAATATTGTAAGGCAGTATTGGTCGATTGCATGTGTTTGCCTGGTGCGTGAATGCGCTTTGATTTGAATTGTCAAGATTTGGCGCCGTATAAATACTGTACTATAATTATTACAGACAGAGAGACAGATATACAGGAGTCCACCTACAACAGAATTCAAGGGAGAAGTAAATGTGTTTATTTAAGCAGTAGTTTGTAGTAGCTACAAGGAAGAAAATTCAATTACCTCACACAGCGCTGATTGTTTGTTGCCTTTCTGGTGATTGTTTGTTGCCTTTTTGGTGGAGTTCAGATGTTACTCGAAACATCCCCTAGTCTACCAGTTATCATTATGACGTTTATCAGTCCCCTATTTAATACATAATTATGACGTTTATCAATCAGTTTTATGGGTCAATCCACGAAGGAACTAAACAGAAACACATGTGGGGGCACACACACACACACATTGCCTCTGGCGTTACATCATGCTGACCGCTATACTATGCACATTGTGCATATCTACAATGCTGAGCAGTTGTAATAGTCTTGAGCGCTTGTTCACTGTAGGGGCAAGACTATACATAGCAAGCTTGGCTTTTGGGAAAAGAAATACCGTGTTCGCACAAAGAGGAAATCAGTATGTGCAATGGTTCATTTAGTTTGTTGTTGACAGTATTTTATAAGAGGGAAAGAAAAGGAAGTCATCAGGGAAAATACACGGTATTGCCAGAAATTTGTTGGAAGCAGGTTCATCTCACTTCTCAGCATCAACGGATTCGATGGTAGCCGCCGCAGCAGACGCCATGACATCTCTCCTCCAAATGTGGCATACCAGGAAAACAAGTGATCCTATATGCGGTTCCACACTGACCACAACCAGCATGTCGCTCATAAGAACTCTAGTTTAAACAGAAGCCATCATCAACCTGCCCCTGTAATCAAATGTACCAAACAGCTGAACACATATTGCAGTCATGTTGTCTCTATTAAGTAGAGTGACAGACGACATGATGGACTACAACTTCCTTAACCACCACGTTCCATGGTAGCCAGAAAGACGCTGACACATTTGACCTGACCATGCTGGCTGTGAATGGAAGAAGTTGTGGATGTTGTAGTCATAGCAAAATCAAAGTGGCCAAACTCTCGGTTACATCAACAAGAAGATTTGATGAACTATGGCACTGTCAGAGGCTGGCTGCCTACATATAGTAATGTTAAGTGTTCAAAATTTCAATTAACCCTATCTGGGTATCTCCTGTTAGGCAACATCCAACATGAGAATGTTTTCTGTAGCAAACTTACTGGCAAGGAGTCCTGCTGTGTGTTAAACACATTGCATATTTCAAAGTTCCCATTTTGTCAAAGACAGAGTCAATATATCAAATTTGCAATGTGATGGAGCTTAATAAAAGAAATCATGGAAGATCCAATTTATCTAAACATCCTATGCATTGGCAGTCTTGAGATTCTAGTTTATTATGTAATGTAGAAAACAAAACTAGTGGTCCCTGAAAGTGTAAGCTGTCAACTATTTCCCAATATGGCCAACATGCCCTGTTTTCTTTTCACAACCAATTACAAAAATGGCAATCACAACTCTTAAAAATCCGAAAGATAAACAATTTTCACATTTATTTAACTCTTCCCATAATCTTCTTTTCTTTCTATTTTTATTTGGGAAGAAGAACAAGCACTTATGAACAAAAGAAAAGTCATCCCCTTTATTAGTACAGCACACCTGCTAATATTTAAAGGTTCATATAAGTGACCAAGATGTACCATATCTATCACTCCTGAAAACCAAAATCCACCAAGGTCTTTTCATCTTGCTAGTTTACAAAAAGATGTCTATATATAATTTAAAGCAACACAGACATGAATCAAATGCATGAATGAGACCTTGATGTCATGACATGTTTCCTCTTCAGGCCTTCCAGTTTGCACCTGACCATCAGCTTTTTCCCAGCAAAATCAATGATGGCATTCATAGCTACAAAGAAGAACAACAGGCATATACAACATTTTAACGCAAGTTCCTTAACTGAAACCAGCATCACTGCTATCAGTATTCCAATGTTACTGCAGAATGAGATACTCCACAACCATTTCACTACAATGGTCCACATTCAAATCTGCAAATCACAATCAGCAGTAGTATCTATGCGATGTTTACAACCATTACTGTCTCTTGGAAATGCTCATCAAAAAGACTGGATTCAAATAAATCCAAATGCAAAATGTGGGGACAAAGACGAAACAACCTGCCATCAAATATGGTCCTCCTTTCAAAAATCTTTACTGGCACTGTTGCAGATTCTGCATTCAAAATCAAATGGTTGTAACTAATGTAACTTAAAAGAAAACGGTGATAAATCTCCCTTTTCATACCTCCTGTTTCACACCATGAACTTCTCCAGCTGAACAGACTTAGGCACATCATGAACTTCTCCAGCTGAACAGATTTAGGAAGTCCACTGACATTTTTTTGTTATTCTGTCTTTTTGTCCTAAACCTGGTAATCTCGTTTCTTTGCTGTCTTTTATGTAAGCTTGAAATAGGCCAGTTACATGAAAAATGTGCGCCCATCTTGTTCGGTAAATTAAATGCATCATTCTTAATTTGTGCCCATCTTGTTCGGTAAATTAAATGCATCAATCTTATCTTTTTTATGACTTTCTAGTTTATATTGTGAGTTAATTCACAAAGCTAAAGGTTGATTAAAATACTTTTCAACACTGGAAGTTGACACGCATTCAATACAAGAACATCATTAAGCTGCAGAAACGCCAAAAAGTGATTTATTTACTGACAGTTTCGTGTCTTAACTACATAAGCTCACAGAAGGAAAAACCAAGACACAAAATGGCTGTGTTGTAAATTTTCTTAACTCACATCTGATGGACTGAACTTTTAGAAGAAGACTCAGGCAATTTCCTTCACAACCTCTCCGAGATATTTTTCATAATGTGCGCAGGCGAACTAAGATTTTTAGGTATTTTTCAATACTGGAAGCTGACAAGCATTCAATACACGACAAAATGCACAGACAGCATTAACTGTGTAATACTGATAACAACAACAACAATGATGATGATGATGATGATTTATACAACGCAACATCCCAGAAAGCAAGCTCCTAAGCACTATGCACTTTTCCGCAAATGTTATACACAAAAGCATATGCTAACAATAAAAGGAACCATATGTAGCGAGAAAAGGAAACAAAAGTATATAATTTATATTGTAAATATTCATTATGTATTGTACACGTTCAGTATGAAAACAATCTTCTGATGTACAAAAATCCAAACACATACACACAAGCAAGCACACACAAACACCATAACAGAAACTCATGCTGATGACTGCACGACACCAAAGCATTGTTTGCAACTCCATGGAACACACACAAAAAGCATTTTCTCACACAACAAATCACACTGTGCGGACAGATGGGCAAAGAGTAGAGAGGAAAACGAAGCCAGACTAATACTAGCTTAAGAAAAGAAGTTTTAGAGCTCTCTTAAAAGATGAGAAATGTTGCAAATGAAAAACACCTGAGGAGAGTGACTTCTGTTGTTGTGGAGCACAGAAACAATAAATGCTGGCCAAAAATTAGTTTTTACATGAGGAATGCAAAGTGTGTTCACTTGATGATGACCAGAGTTGTCTGTATTGAGTGTAAACAGAAAGGACATAAAAAATATAGGCAGGGGTAGTTTCAACGAAGAAGTAACAGAGATCTGAGAACTTATTCAAGTTATTGTTTATCCTGTGCTTGGACTGGGAGCAAGTGAAATTTGTTAAGAAAGGTGCTGACAATGATCATATTTTGTCAGCCTTCAAAATTGGTCTTGCAGCAGAGTTCTGAACCTTTCACAGTTAGCCAGAAATTTATTGTGGGCCATCAAAAAGGAGAGATTAGCAAGAGTCTAACTGGGACAGGACACACACACAGTCTATTTAAAAAAAATTTTCCCCTTCTCTTTTTAACCGACAACAAAAAGAAAATGCTTATTAAACTGTGATGCCTACGTTTAATCTAATATCCCATAACCTGTTACAAACTTGAAATGCTGTTGAAAACAAAATCAAACTATCTGAAATTTTCTAAAATCATGTGAATTTAAAAATGTCTTACTTTTTTCATCCGCATATACAGGCAGGTGTTGCAAGGAGACGAATCCAGCAGACTGCAGCAAGACGGGAAGCCTAGAGTAGTCATGCTGTAGATGAGTGTCTGCCACTCCATCTATCCAGTAATGCCATGGTCTTCCGCTTGCTCGAGAGCATGAGTAACTGATGTTGTAACTGTAAGCTTGAAGGGCTGGCTAGTTGACCACTTGATCTGATCCACTGTTATGTTATATAACAGTCGACAGGTATTGCTCCAACTATCTATTGGATCTCTTTCATTTCTACTCACATCTCTTTTGGTCTTGTCTGATGCTCTTCTGGGACATCTCTCTCTCTCTCAAGACTTGTTTAATGTCAAAGTACGGCACTGTTAAGTCAGTGTGGGTACAAAGATTGTATTGATAAATGTTGGCTTTTGTTTCCATTGGGATGCTGGGGTGTTTTACAAGGTGTGAAGTCAACAGCTCAGAACAATTCCCTTTTGGACTCCGATACAAATTTCTCAGTCCATTTTTCCATCATCGGTAAGTAAGCTTTCCAAGTACTTAAATTGCATATCATTTTCTAACCTCTGATTCTGATTCTGATGTACAGTCTGTCAGGTGTTTGTCTAATGACAAAACCTGTGTCTGCTTGTACTAATTTTCATACTATGATTTTCATAACTGATATTTAATTAACTGATTCGTATAATTTTGCAGCTGTGTTTTGTTGCAGTTCATGACCATTAATTTTGATCAATTTCTTCCATGTAGATGCTCAAGTTCATATTGCTCATAGCCTAGCCGACGATAAGAGCCATATCAGGGCTCACAAAGTCACATCATGTTAAAAGCAATTTCAAATTAATCAAAACGACAACAGTTAAAAAGCATGCACATGACTATCCTTTCAAATTTAAATACATTTAAAAATCTTTCCCACATGTATAATCATTTTAGATTAAATCTATTAATCTCTTGTCAAAATTTGAAAATCGCATCTGGAAGAGCATCTCTGAAAAGGTTCTTTAATAAGGAGTCTGCTTACATCTCACATCATATATACATGCTTAAGTCCAAGCATTCAATGCCAAGTGGCTCATCGCACAGTGTACACCATGATGTTTCTTCATTTTTCTAAAAAGGTATGAGTAAGCGTAGAATGTATGACCCTTGTGTAACCTGCCTAACACTGTCTCTTTCCTATCAAAATACAGATAGGAGAATCCATTTCAGGTTTAGATAGATGTGGAAAAGTCTGTTGCCTGTTTGGTTGTTCCAATCTTCCTGCCAGAAATTTTTCACACAAGTTTGTCCTTTGGATTTCAAATCTACTGAAAAAAAACCCACCTAAAAACAAACAAACAAACCAAAAAACAAGTTTGTACATTGGATTTCAAATCTACTCAAAAAAAAAAAATCTTACACTATGTGACACAGTACACGTTTCAATTATGCTGTTTATAGTTCACCTGACCATTTGGGCCATCACAAGTCTCACTGCCAAACAAAATGCACATTGCCTGAAGAATGCCTACAGAGAATAATGGAAATATTCAAGATTCATGTGCCAAAAATTCTGTGGGTAAAAGTTATTTCATATGCTTTTAACAATTATTTTTCTTTCATTTTTTCCCCTTAATACTCGAATGAGGCTGGCCTATGCCTGAAAGAACAACAATATCAGCACTCAATGACACTACTAAAGAAAACCAGCATTAACACACAAAGACATTGCTTAAAACAGTACCAGCAAGAAAATTTTTTTTTTTATAACAATGACTGGCTGGGTAAACTCTTTCCAAAACATCCAATGACTAGAGATCAAAAACAATGCAAAGTCTAAAGTTTGTGGCACTTAATTAATTTGAAATAAATCACAGCAGTAAAGTGCTTTGTTTATTTCTAACTTAATCACAAAGATTCCTATGCTGCCATGTGGCCGACCAGTGTCAAGACTAGTATGTCCATGTGAAAAACAATATTTTGGTAGAAAAATCACAGAAGACTTATTACAACAAGTAACAGGTAAAGGTTGTCCCGTAAACCGGAAGTTGTAGGAAAGAGAGTTGGAATAAACCCCTAATTCTTGCGGGGTCAATATTGTGTTGAACACAGTCCAGTTTTCTTTTCTTGAACCAGACCTGGAACATGGCCCAATTTTTTTTTTCTTGAGCCAGATCCAAACTCAATAAGATGGCTGAAAGCAGGGAATCTCTACCTCTATGCCAAAAAGATCTTTCCTACTACAAGTTCCACTTCTTGTACGAAAATCAGTGTCTTGTTATTCTCATTATCTTGAACATTTAATTCATAAAGTCTCAAGACAACTTATTTCACTTCAGCTTGGAGGAAATTTGTATGAAAATAATATATTTAACGAAAAACACAACACAACACACACCAAGATTATCAACCATAAGTGATCACCCTGTTCAAGTCATTATATTTTTCCTGTCTAGCATTTGAGTGTATTCTGTGTGGTCACAGTGGCCCTGAAAAAGAACTGCACATTCAATGATGCACATAAATTTGGGACAAACACATGACCATGAATAAATCTGGGAAAGGATGGCAGATATAACGAAAATTTAAATATTTATCTGTAGGGGAATGGTGAAAAGGTGTGAATATAACAATACTAATTACTAGTAAAGATTTTATCTGTACGCTTCTGACAAATGTTTGCAATTTCATTCACATGGGAACAACTATGACACATCTTTACTATGAATTCTGACTGTACATTTGTGACTCATTGTTCATCCATGCATCACCAAAATTAAGTTATAGTGTTCCCCAAAATAGTGGAAGCGGGGGATGTGGGTGGAATTGCAAATGATGTATTTCTATATATTGGCTCAATGTTACCTTGAAAATAAACTGTCCACTGAAACCTATTTGAAAATAAATTTGGTTTACTGAAACCTAAATATCTGTGACATTCTGCAAAGAAAAGACACTAAACATAAATCAAAGACAGCATGATTTACTAATTCTTTTTAGAACTATGGCTGTCTGAAGGAGGCGATAAATGTCGGATGAGATGAAGCAGAAGCAAGACTGGCAGCAGAAATGGCAGCACCAACCATAAGACAAGCCCATCTGAAACACAGAAACACACACATTCAAAATACTTTATATTATTATAATGGAAAACAAAACAAAAATCAAACTAAAATTTTCTCTCTACAGGTTTTTCAACAAATATTTTACCTCACATTTGAACCCTTTACTACTTTTGAAGATAGATTCGAATACAAGGGCTTAAAGACTGTAATTACCTCTAAACAACAAAACACCCTGAACAAAGTTCTGTTAGTGATGAAGTCCATCTGCATCACTGGATGACAGAGTAATCTTTTGCACTGCTATTTTCTACACAAGACAGAACAGAGACTAATATTCTGCCCAAGATGAAACGTCGAAAAATCTATTTCCTTCCTGTTATCATTCTCTATTTAAACTTGGCATTGCCAGCAAAGTAATGCTCAAATTTATTCAGAGTAGAGTACAATCACAAGCAGATGGAGGTTAAAGATCTATTCCGTGGTACTTTTGCATTTGTGGAATCCAGCCTGTTTTTCAGTAGTAGTGGTTACTGAAAAACAGGCTGGATTCCACAAATGCAGAAGTACCACGGAACAGATCTTTAACCTCCATATACTTTGCAAAAAACATCTCGGACACCAGAAGGAGCTCAAAAGCATCTTCATAAACTTCAATACAGCATATGACAAAAGAGTCGGACACAAGGCATTGTGGGCCACAGTGAAGAAATTTAACATGAGGCAAAAACAAATCAACACTTTCCAGCATACTAGCAACTATATTCTCAAGCAACCAGTGTATTTACACAGGATATGTACTGGTGAGTAGTTCCATACTTCAGTTGGAGTTCATCAGAGCTGCCTTCTGCCTCTCACACTTTTTGATATATTTCTGGAACAGATCATTCCTGACACTCTTGAAGATCATGTCAGAACAATCAGCATTGGAGAAAGAGCCATCATAAACCTTCACTCCACAGATAACACTGATGGCCTGGCAGGCAGTAAGTAAGAACTTACAAAGCTTGGAAAAACTCCCCTTTTTAGCCTCATGTACAATTACTGTTTCTAACATGTGCAACTTTAAATAATGGACGTGGAGCACGCCACCCCTGAGATCTGAACTGGTAGCCCAAGAATGGAGATGGTAGAGTTGGCAGCGACAAAAAAGATTCGTGAGAACCATCTGCTCCAGTTAAGTGGTCAAGTTAAGTGGCGATCCCTAAAACTGTGACAGTTAAAAGGATTCTCTGAGTGCCAACACACTGCTTTTAATATGGGCAGAATGATGGAAGGCCAAAGAACTGACTTTCATGGACTACAGGATTCAGCACACTTGTATCTTTTCTCGGTCGATATCGCATATGAAATCCATCGGGACATTGTGGTTGTGTCATGCTTTTTCCTTATTTGTCATTGATCCTTATTTGTCATTGATGGATATGATGAACTGCCTGCGATTAGTATTTGTTTTCAGTGCATTTCCAGTACCATTCGAAACAGTGTACCAGACAGAGGTTGTTTTCTTCACTGGACTTACCTACACTGTCTGACAAAGCACTGACAGAGAACTGAGGGGATGGTTCTTCCATGATTGGTTCTTTGCACTGAACTTCCAGAAAGAAGGACAAGGAAATGGAGTTGTTGTGGTGAAAGGCGATGTCTTTTTTTTGCATCAAAGAGACTATATACCTTGCTCAATCTGCCAGTGGCCAATGCAAGTAACACTGAAAACATTAAAAGGGTGACCCTGTTCATGGGTTTGTACAGCACTTACCCTAAAGTATTGAACACTAGTAAGAGGTCCTAGGTAAGAATTCACTTCAGGTTTTGGGCTTCCTTGGATGCCAAACCTACCAATATTTCTCAAAGGAGGAAATTACCCTAGCTGAACTCATCCAGTGTGTGTGTGTGTGTGTGTGTGTGTGTGTGTGTGTGTGTGTGTGTGTGTGTGTGTGTGTGTGTGTTTGTATGTGTGTATGCGTGAGAGAGAGAGAGAGACAGAGAGAGTCAAACAAACAGTACAAAAATACAATCACAAAGAAGGAAGAAAAGACACTGCAGCTGTTAGAAGGTAAGTACGCTGCTAATGACCCAGTGCACCCAGAAATACAATAATCTGCACGTGTGTGTTGGGGGAGGGGATGAGTGTGTGTGTGTATGTAAGAGTACGGGTGGGACACAGAGAGAGAATAACAACTTGGGTCAAGGGTCACAGGTTTAACTGGCTGAATGCACCCTAACTTAACATTGTGTGTCAGGGCTTAAAACAGGAGGAAAAAAACCACTGAAACTAGGGGGTCCGGGGGCAAATCAAGGGCCATAACTTGCGCGCCGTTGCTATGAACGCTTGCAAGCCGATTACGGATGCCTTGCTCCTTTCGTTTTTTGTTGTTGTTGTTGTTGTTGTTTTTTTGACAAACCTAAAATCGCGGAATTCCGCCCAGACGTGGAACGTTTTAAGCCCTGGTGTGTGTGTGTGTGTGCGTGTGTGAGTGCGCATGCGTGTGTGCGTGTCTGTGCACAGATGGGACAGAAAGGATGACAACTTGGCTCAAGAGTCCTGAGCCTAACACTACAGATTGAGTGTAACCTTGCTCAGCATCATGTGTGTGTGTGTGTGTGTGTGTGTGTGTGTGTGTGTGTGTGTGTGTGTGTGTGTGTGTTCTTGAGTCATACATACAGGATGACAACTTTGCTCAAGGGTCACATGCCTAGCAGGATGAGTGCACCCTAGCTCAGCATCCTCTGCATGTGTGTGTACATTCGTTATTTCTTTTAACGTCTATTCACATATGTGCTTTTAGATAAAAAAAAAAAAAAGCGTTGAAACAGGCCCTTTACGGAGTAAGAAAAAATCTAACAAGCAAACAAACAGGAGCAGGTGGGATTTACAGGTATACAACAATCATGCTTAATCAAAGAAAACGACCTACAGGACTGTGCAGTAAGTGCCTCGCAATGTGTAAATACAGAGTAAAATCAGTATGTATCTGTTTTAGATTTGTAAATGATGCAGGGAAATAAGGTCGCATTCGCTGACAACACAAAAGGTGTTTAACTGTTATGTTATCACTACAGATACATTTGATGGTTTTACTGAATTTAGTTTGAAGCAAATTGAGACATAATCTGTAAGCTAACGTTATCTCTAGTCTTGTAAAACCCTGGTAATTTACGATGAATGGGTGAAGGTCACATTGCGCTTTTACTTTGTTTTCTAATGTAGCGTTCATTTCATGCTCACATAGTGGCAAATCAAGTTTAGTACTGCCAGCCCTATTCAGTTGCACTTTTAGCTATTCCGTCGACCCGATCGTTATTTATGATACCACAGTGTGATGGGATCCAACAAAAAGTAACTTGTGTATTATTTGTTATTAAACAATGAATTAGACATTTTTATCTCATATATTAACCTACAATTTACCTTATGTTCGCAACTTTTTAACGATTGTAATGCAGATTTCGAATCTACACATAAGATACTATACAAAGTTATGGGTAGATCCACTATATATTTTAGTGCCATTAGGATGGCAACTAATTCAGAAGTGAAGATTGAATGCCCAAGTCCTAAAGAGTAAGCCTTTTCTACTTTAAATTTAGGAATTAGAAAACCAGAGCCCGCAGCACCATCATCTAGAACAGAGCCATCGGTAAATATTTTCAAATAATGTAAATATTTTGTATGTAGATGTGACAGAACATTAACTGCTAACAAGTGTGGATTAGTATCTTTTCTCAAGTCATTATCAGTGTAGTTGATATCAAAAGTTGCACTGGACAATTCCCATGGGGATAGAGGACAACATATCATTTTATGCGAAACTTTGTTAGGTACTACACGGGAAATTTCGAAGAGCTCATGTGTGTAAATGCATATTGTTTCTTGTGCCTTTATTGTTCTTGCTCTCTTGGGGAAATGGATGTCAGACCGAATTTTAAGTTCTGTATCGGCATAATTAGCCACAGCATTTGCTCTAACTATATATTTAGCAGCTGATAACTTCCTCCAATCATCCAATGGAAGGATGCCGGCTATTTTATATACTTCTTGAGTTTGTGTATATACCGGTACCCCAAGAGCACATTTAACAGCTTTACTGTCTAAACTTTGAAGTTTTCTCAAATAGCATTTTGGAGTTGAAAAATATACCTCTTGGCCATAAGCCAACTTCGATCTGACTAAAGCTGTTACAAGATGTACTAACGTTTTAGTGTCCTGTCCCCATGATTTATTACTACTAATTTTTATTAAGTTATACTTTTCATAGCTTTATATAACAAGGCATCAATATGTTTTTTCCACTGTAAATTAGAAGTGAAGTGTACTCCCAGAAATTTCAAATGAGTAGCATATTTCAGTTTCTCATTATCAATTTTAAACAACGGTACCTCTTTAGGACTGAGACCATTATATAAAAGCATCATGTGTTTTTTCATGGGATATTTCGAGACCATTAACCGTCAAGTAAGTGGAAATATTATTAATTTCACGTTGGTAGACCTGTTTAATGTAGTTTATCTCTCTTAAGGAAGTCTTCCTTTTTAACGAAACATTCATCCACATCGCTATATCATCAGCGTACTGAGCTAAGTTTATACTGTTTGAGACTTGTGTTGGCAGGTCATAGATTAAAATATTAAATAATAAAGGAGATATTACAGAACCCTGTGGAATTCCCATATTTCCAGGTCGTTTTTCAGAGTATGTATTACCTACTTTAGCTACTATACTTCAGTCACTTATGAATGCTTTGATAAAATAATAAAGATTACCATTGAGACCAATGTGTTTTAATTTCATCAAAAGTCTCGCATGCCAGACTTGGTCGTACGCTTTTTAAAGATCAAAAAAGGTAGCTAAAACATTTTTTCTCTTAGCAAACTGATTTTTGATTTGAGTTGTTAATTTGACCAATTGGTCTACTGTCGATCTACCTTTTCGAAACCCAGACTGGTTAATAGGTAATATATTATTTTTCTCACAAAAGTAAGTCAGTCGATTCAATATAATTTTTTCCATTAAGTTTTGATGTTAGTGAGATAGGTCTATAACTACCGAGAGTAGAGAGCGGTTTATTAGCTTTTGGTATAGGTAACACAACAGAAGTCTTCCAAATGTCAGGTATGCGACCACTTTCCCAGCATTTTAGTATACTTTTGTGTAAATATTCAATCCATTTCTCAGGTAAATGAATTAAAAGTGTATATGAAACGCCATCGAGTCCTACAGCCGATTTTTTGTTGTTCAACAAAAGAAGGGCATCTTTAAGTTCTTGTAACGTAATTTTTGAATTTATGTACATGTGGCTATCAGGGGGAGGATCTGAGTATTCTTCTAATTCCTCAATTTTCCGTCTTTTCTCCCTTGTTGGAGTAGACAAGCTACTAGAATTACTTACTCTTGAAAAGAACTGAACAAATTCTTTGGCTTTCTCAGATGATGAAGGAAATTCTTTGTCTTTAATCTTAATAGGAAACTGGGGTAAATGAAAACCATTTTTCATTTCTTTGACCTTATTCCAAAGTTTAGGAAGATCTTTAGGCCCGGAAATTTGTTGAGAACAAAAATCTGACCAAAACTGCTTTCTGGCCTAGGCTATAACTTTGTTGGAATGAATCTTTCCCTTTTTCATATTGTAATGATCTTCTGGAGATTTAGTTTTTAAATAGATTTTATACATTTTCTTTTTTTCATTCTTTCCTTCCTCACATAATTGATTCCACCAACTATTTCCAACATAATTACCTCTGTTGACACATTTCCTTTTTGGAATTGAATTGCTTGCTGCCTCGTGTAGCGCGTTAGTGAAGTGTGAATACATATCATTAACATTGTCACTTTCGTTAAACCTGCAATCTTTTGCCATTAAAATCTTATGGTATGTTATCCAGTTCGCACGGCTGTACATATATCTAGGTATATACGTCTTCTTGTACTGGCGTGTTATCAAACGGTTCATTTATAACTGTGACAATTTGCAGGTGATCACTTCCAAGGGAGTCAGATGTAACATCCCACATGCTATTAATGACAAGGTCAGGTGATAACAAAGTTAGGTCAATGGCTGAAGCCTTATGTTTAGGATTGTCTGGAATTCTAGTTATTCTACCGTCATTTAACAGGACTAATCCAGAGTCAACATTTTCAACAAAACGATTGTAAGAGACATACTGGCAGTCATTGTCCCAAAATGGAGAATGGGCATTAAAATCCCCCGTGATCAACCATTTCTCATTATGGTCTAAAGTCCGTAGCCAGTCACTGTTTTCTCCATCAGGGCCACGTGGATAATATATAGACATGATATTTATAGTTGACACAGAGTTAATTTTCACTTTCACAGCCACATAATAAACTCCATCAGTATCCTTTGGCACAGGAGGTGGAATGATTTTATAATCCACGTCTTTACGTATATAAACGGCTACATAAATCTTTGAGTTATTATCACAGACGTGTGTCACAGGAGGATAGTAATATTCTTCTAACTTTGGCAGTTTACATTTTGCCACATTTAATGATTGTAAGGCAACAATATGATGCTTATTGATGGACAAATATAGCTGCAGATGAGGATGATTAATAATCACTGAACGACTGTTCCAATGAAGAACAGAAAACTCTGTTGCGTAACGGTTTTTAACTTTATACACAGGAAGAAAAAAACAAAACAAAACAAAAAACAAAAAATAAAATTAGAATAAAGTCAAGGGTGAAGATATCTTTGGCGAAAGTAAACACGACCTATGAACACCTATATGTGACAGTAAAAACCAATAAAAGAAAGTCGCTAGTATGTTCAGGCTGACGCTGGTGCAATCACAACATAAAGACAGGTTCACCAGTCATAAAGATCTCTCAAGGGGATGGAAAAAGTTATGTTGTGAAATGTCACCATTCCACCATGGTCACTGGGTCCGATTGAAATGGGGTGTTCTTGAATAGTAGAATGGATGATGACTATTGTCATAGGTGGTGAATGCATAGTTTTCAGACTTCTTGTTTTGATGATGACGATGTTTACGCTTTGGCTGCTCCCAGAGGACACTGTTGACTTGCCTGCCGATGTTTTTGGCGAGGATGGAAGAGCCAAGCCGATTTGGATTCACCTTGTCCTTGAATGTAGAGCAGAATTTTGATTTTAAATTGCCATGATTCAATAAGGAGATGTTGTGACCATAAAGCTCCGAGTGAAGCAGGGCGTTCAAAAGATCTATTTTTACCTGAAGGTCCCTGTCTCTCACCGGTGCAGTTTTGCTAAGGATTATTTTGATCTTAGGAAATGTGGTCACAATTTCGTCCACAACCGTCACTATTTTTTTGCAAACTAACTGGGGGTCGTTTGCCTTCAAATCAGACAATCCACAATGCAGAACACAACAATCAAATTGGCTGGTAGACGATTCTTTGACGGACTGAGAAATTTTGTCCACAGAAAAAGATGTCTGTTTCGACAGTGAAACCGTATGAATGTCCAAGTCTTGGCCCGTAAACGCCATTTAACATTGTGTCGTGTATAATGAGAACTGTTGGTAGCGCAGGATTTACTTTTTCTTTTGGGGTATTTTTGGATTTGACGCGAGAGGCAGCTTTTCCATCGGTGTGTTCTTTTGATAAGATTTTTCGTCACAAGCTTGACGTCATTTGTGTGTTTGTGTGTGTGCGTGTGCGTGTGCGTGTGCGGGTGTGTGTGTGTGCACATGTAAGTGCTTGTGTGTGTGTGTGTGTGTGTGTGTGTGTGTGTGCAGTTATATTCCTGTAAAGTGGAACAAACATGCTTTTGATATGGACTGTTTGCGCTATGAAAGTGAAATATTTTGTCATTGTTATTATTATCATTACTATTATTATTATCATCATCATTATTAATATTACAATTATTATTACCACTATTAAGTCCAGGCCTCCTATCTGTTTAACAGTGGAGCAGTGAAGTCAGATGATGCTTGTCACAATGTCCCAATCAAATGGGCAGAGGCCATACAATTGGACAGTTCACTGTCAGAAGGGTGGCTTGGATTGACCGATTCCTTGCTGCACCAGGACACCCAAGTTTTCCACATGTGGTTGTAAAGGGATAGGGATTTGGTTTCTCTATGGAAGCAGTGGCAACGTTTTTAGGCTAGAAATTGGAGGTCTGGGAAATGAGGCTGACCTGGCCACAATGGAATCATCCTTGCGTTCTCAGGTCTTGCTTTCCTCATCAATTTTGAATGGGGAAAGAAGGGAAGGTGTAACGGAAAAGTGGGCTCCAGCCTACTTACAAAAATTTGGCTACACAGGCTTTCAGGTCATGGACTGGAGATATGCATACTGGTAGACACTTGTTGAACTTGGTCACAAGTAGATCTATCATGGGATGGAGCCAGAGGTTCCATAGCCATTGCAGGGTTATTTTGTTTGGGGTCCACCTCTGTGTGGAGAATGCAGTGCAACTAACTGAGACAATCTGCCATGATTGTCAGTTTCATGCACAGGGAGAATCTTTATCATGACACCATTAAAAGAGGGCTTCGGCTAGAAGAAAGGTTTGCCAAATGTACCTCTCTTTGTTTGTTGATGTAGAAAGCTACTGTGGAACTGACCGTGAAGCACTGGACTACTTTCCCTTGGACTTCTGGTTCAAGTGTACTAGGGCTCTGTGAACAGCCTCTGACTCCAAAATACTGACATGCCAAATGATTCCTCCTTAGTCTATTGGTCTGCCATGTGAAGGTCCACGTAGAGCAAAACTTCATGGGTAAGAGCTGAGATTAGGACCCCTGCCATCAGCAAATTAAGTGTTGGTCCATTACAGCTATGGCAGTCTAGAACCACTGACCTAGAGTTAATAATGATATTATCCAGGGTTGACGAGCTTGGATCTACTGTTCCTTAGCGGCACTCTGAGAGGGCAGTTTGAGGTGTCACTCAAGGGAATGATCGGAGCCAGATTCCATTATGCCCAAAAGGATGCTGATGGATCTTGCCATTGCTTTCTTTGACTCTTGTAGGTAGACAGAAGGGAGGTCAGTGTGTCTATGTGTGCAAGGTGCATGCAAGACGACCACGAAGTATTGCATCTCATCCCCAGGAACTCAAAGGACTGGCTGGGCGAGAGATCACATTTCTCTGCGTTGGAGACGTATCCAAGACATGCACGCGTGAGAAGAGAGATTTGACTGTCTGAGTGTAAGACTAGCAAAGGTTTTCCGAATCCGACAAAATCAATTATCCAGGTTGCAGTGAAGATGGATTGAATCCACTTTTGCATATGAATCCGCTTTTGCAATCATGGCTAATTCTGCTACAACCTTTGTGAACAGGAAGGGGGTGAGAGAAAGCCTGAATGGAAGTGCTTGAAACTGGAAACAGGGTCATGCCACACAAACTCCAGGTATCCCCAGTGGCGGGGATAAATCAGGATGTGAAAATAGGCATCCTTGAGACCTATGCACGATGCCCAGTTGTCCTGCTTGATGGAATCTCATCTACATCTTGAAGTGGCCTCTGTGATAATCTTGTTCGATGATGAGAGGTTCATTACAGGGTACCAACCACCAGCGGATCTGGGAAAGTTCTACAAAGAAGTCTACACAGAATCCCAAGATGGAAAGGGATATGCAGTTCCATGACTGCTTCTTTTCCCTAGCCTGAAAAGTTTCTGCGTTTCCTTCTGTAAGACCTTTTCTTGATCCACACTGTGGGTAGTATATGTCAGTTGAGGGTGGGAGGGGGGAGGGGAGCAAGCAAAGAGAGGGTTTCATGCCCTCTGAGGGCAGTCTGTACTTGGGCACCCCTTGTCTGCTGCATATTTTGGGTTGAGCCCATGAACGGAGGTGGGGTGAAGGTGAGATCCCAAATGGCCGAGTCTCCTGAGGACAGTCCTGTTGAGGAAGTGGTGAGTCTACTGCCTCTGTAAAGGGCGTGTGGCTTTGTTGGAATGGCTCAGGGAACTCTACGGTCCTTAGTAGTAGTTTGGAAGCTCCTGGAAATTGATCCCTTCTCTCCAGGATGGTGTTGAAGCGGAATCTGAATGTGGACAATATGTCAATTATACTGCACACATAAGACACATCTAAGCCATGGTTTTGATGGTCTCTGGGTCCTTGGACTGCGTAGTTAATTCAGACACCATGGAATGTAGGGCTCGCAGAAACATGTTTACTTATGATTCTATACTGAACAGGAACTGGGGAAGCCAATGCAAGGACTTAAGAAGAGGGAAGGTATGCTCATATTTTAAAGAAGAGTAGCCGAGCAGCATTATTTTGAACTTCCTGGAGCCTATGGAGAAGACAGTCTGGATGATCTATAGAGAAGATAGCTTGTAAGATCAGCCAAAAGTGTGATAGTTTGTAAGATAACCAAAAGTGTGTTGCAAATGGTCAAATCAAGACAACAAATACTGAACAAGTATTTTAGCGACACAAGTGGACTGTATTGACAAATAGCACTGATGTTGACTGTATTGATAAATAGCACTGATTTTCCAAGTTCCATATGGGGCCTCTTCGCAAATTTTTATGGGAACGAGCCGTTTACAGGAAAGAATCTGAATGAACGACACAGGACAATTAACATGTTGGTGCTTCTGTGGAATCATGAGCATTGCTTCTGTCATATCATTTAGCAGAAGTCTGTTCTCTGTCCTCCAAAACATTCTGTACCATTCTGAGTTGTAAAAATAATGTGATCTGCATGTGTCAAATTACTACATGGAGGAAGCCGAGCTTATTTCTTCACTTCTATTTGCTGTGTACCATGAGGAGTCACAAGGCGATGAAGACAATGGGTGGTTTGCTGCTAAATGATAAGCCTGGTGTACAGTCATGTTGAAGATGTGAATTATGTCTGCCACTTTATCCAGCACTGCTGTGGTCTTTCTCGGGCTCTGAAGCTTTAAAGCCATCTAATGCTGTAAGCTCAAAGGGCATGCTGGTTGAAAGGCACCCTGGTCAGCTGGCCAAACCATTCACTGCTGTGTAACATAATAGTTGCCAGGTGTTGTTTGAATCATCTCTTGGACCTCATGTCAAAACAGTTAGACACTCTGTGGCACAAGAGTTTGACTGTCAGGGATATAACTGATGAATTGGGATTAAATTTCGTGTTGTGGACAGAGCAACGAAATTGAAAATCTTAACATACGTAAAATGAGTACACAATTTTTGCCAAGACTGCTCACAGTTCATCAAAAACAGAGCTCTTCATGCTGCACTCTTTCAGACATGCTTGATAACATTAGATCTCGAAGAAACTTTATGCGGAGAACCATTACAGGTGATGAAACATGGATTTATGGATATGACCCAGAAACGAAGCAATGATCATCTCAATGTAAATCTCCAGCTTCACCATGACCAAAAAAACCCCAAGACATCCTGCTCAAATGTCAAGTCGATGCTCACTGTTTTCCCTGATTACAAAGGAATTGTGCACAGCAAGCGGCTGCCACAGAGTAAAAGAATCACCAGCACTTTTACCTAGATGTTTTGAAAAGGCTGAAAGAGTTAATCAGATGAAAGGGACTGAAACATCGGATGAATTGGTTGTTCCGCCACGAATATTTGAACAACAATCAAGTGAAGTTGTTCTGCATCTACCCCAATTGCTTGGTCTGGAGAACAAGCAAGCAAACAAACAAAATTTTCCTGTTCCCCCAAATCAAACGAACATTGAAGGAAAGGTTTGCAATTTCTGACAGCTGAGGAGATAAAAGTTGCTACAACACAGCCGCTAAGGGTAACAATTCCAGAACAAGAATTCCAGAGATCCATGGAAACACGACAGATATGTTGGAACCACTGAATCTTTAGCAATGGAGATTACTCTGAAGTGGACAATTTCAATATTTCTGTAAGTACGTTTATTTTCATGTACTAGGTCTAGTCCTAAGTCTTTTGAATCACACTTAATACACAGTAGACAGGTTTTCAGGATGTTTTCTGAACGTTTAACTAGACACTCAATTCTGGGGAACAGTATGTTTTACCAACGTTGAATAAATTCATTATTCAGGCTCTTAAAAATTAGATGTGGCATTTCAGATAATACAGCCCATACACAATAATACAAACATCCTGATGAGCAAAATCTGAGATGATGTTTATACTCGACTTCCACTGGACATGAAGTATGTGTACATTATGATTATTTTATGTTTCCCCGTCCAAATGATTTAGATAATACCAATTTCATTCCATGTACATATTGTGAACATTTATCCAAGTGTGTTTCAATTGTCACCGTTTTTCTTATCCAGAAATAAAGATGATATCAAATCAAATTCACATATGTGTTAACTCATGTATGTTTCTATCTACATTATGAAATATCTACATTATGAACATGTACTTGTATAATATTTGTACAGGACATTGTTCACACACTTTTATATCCCTGGAGTTACAGCCTGTTTGAATAAAATGTCCAGTGTCCAGAAATCATGTCTTTTTTGGACATGCCTACTGCTCTTTTGAAACATTTTCATTCTCACCTCACAGACTGTCCTGGTGAGGTCTGGCACTGTTAAGTCAGAGTAGGTACAAAAATTGTACTGAGAAGCCTGACTTTCATTTCCAAAGGGATGCTTGGGTGTTATAAACGATGACCGCAGTTCACAGCATTTGCCTTTTTGACTCTGGTCTGAATTTATCTGTGCATTTTTCCATCTTTGCTTTATATAAATTTATACACTTCTCAATTACTGAAATTCTGTACTTTGAAGAGATTGGTTCTGATAACTAGTTTGTCAGGCATTCATCCTATAACATATTTTTACCTGTCTTCTTGGTGTTTATTTTCATGCAATGGACAGATTTCACAGCTGCTGTTTAACTTGTATACATGTGTGCTGTATTTTGTCATAGTTTGTGATTGTCTGGTCATCACCTGAAACTTACAAACTGAAAATGTTATCACTTAAAGTTCATTCTTTTGTCTCCAAACTGATACAAAAATTACTACTGTGTAATCCATTTGGACATGATGGCATATTTTTAGGCCACAAAACAAAAACTTGCCATCACTAATTAACGACAAACTTATGGAGTGGATGTCTTGCAACTATAAGCATTCTATTTCTGCAGGTCTTGATTCATACAGCTTTGAAATGATGGAAGCCTTGTTTATTGTGAAAATTATGGCTGCAACAAAGCAGTAACTTGTAAATTAATCCTCACAAAAAGTGGACTTTATAACTCTGCAAGTTTTATTGGTTTTATTAAACAGAATATGACTAATCAAAATCCAAGGAAATACCCCAAACCACCTCAAACATATTTTTCAAGATGGTTTTTGCGACAATATAATTTGCTTAAGAATGTATGTGTGTGATCTGATGCTCAATTCTTTGTATTTAATAATAATAATAATGTTTATTTGTATAGCGCATATTCCATATAAAAACATGCTCACTAGCGCTTTACATTTCGCAAAAAAGGCAAATGGTGATAAAAAAAATGTTCACAATTACATACACAATAAGATAACAAACATTAAAGCTATACAAGTAAGAAGACATATAAGAAACCACAGAATATTATTAAGATTTAAACACTGACTTATGTAATGAAAAAAGACTAACAGATTTTTCATATGAATAAAAGAGGCATACTGTGTTTATATTGCTGTGCGTGCGTGCGTGCGTACGTGTGTGTGTGTGTGTGTGTGTGTGTGTGTGTGTGTGTGTGTGTGTGTGTGTGTGTGTGTGTGTGTGTGTGTGTGTGTGTGTTGTGTGTGCGTGTGTGCGCTGTGTTGCTGTGCGTGTGTGTTATAGGTGTGTGTGTGTGTGTGTGTGTGTGTGTGTGTGTGTGTGTGTGTGTGTGTGTGTGTGTGTGTGTTGTGTGTGTGTGTGTGTGTGGTGTGTGTGTGTGTGTGTGTGTGTGTGTGTGTGTGTGTGTGTGTGTGTGTGTGTGTGTGTGTGTGCGTGGCTGGTGTGTGGTGTGTGCTGTTTGCATGCGTGTGTGTGTGTGTGTTGTGCATGCAATAGTTGTACATAAAATTATAATCAGTATTTTGAATGAAGATAAAAACACAGAAAAATTCTAATTCATACACAGGAAAAAGATTGTAACTTCAGTATTACAGCATTAACACCTTGACAATCAAAATTACCTCACAAATTATAAACTATTCGCATATCATATATCACAATTTACATACAAAGATTAAGAAATTTCTTAAAGTATTTCAGTTTCTTTCCCACTCAATTTCTCCCCTATCCCCTTCTCAGCTGTACACATACAGTGATACACACACATGCTCACTCATGCACACACACACACACAGCGCGCACGCGCGCGCACGCACGCACACACACACACACACATCAAACACATGCATGCACACACACACCTCGCTCTATAGGCCCTTATACAAAATACTATTATACAGGCAGGAGAAATTAGTCTGATGACAGACTTGCAAACTAAGGCTCTTCAGGTTAGATGAGTTTGAAATTGTGTTTTCAGGTGCTGTTTGAAGGTTGAGAAACACTTAGTTTTTCTGAGAGACAGTGATAGAGAGTTCCATACATTTGGGCCAAAGACAGAGTAAGACTTTTTACAAAGGTGTGGAGAGAAGCGAGGAACAGTCAACAGTGAGGTGTCAGAAAAGCGGAGCGTTCGAGAGGGTTTGTAACCCTGCAGGAGGTTGGCAAGATAGGACAGCATGTTCTCATGATAGATACACTGAAAGCAGACAGGCAACTTTATATTGAATCCTAGCCTTTACCAAAAGCCAATGAAGTGTTCTAAGCAGAGATTTTGCACTCTCACGCCTGGGCTTGCGGAGAACAAGGCGAGCCGCATGGTTCTGTATGCGCTGAAGTTTACATAGTTGATTGTCATGGAGACCTGCAAATAGAGAGTTACAATAGTCCAGTCTAGATAGTATGAAAGAGACAGCAAGCTTGTTGGCAGCATCAGTGGAAAGAAAGGAGCAAATCTTACCTATTCTGCATAGCTGATAGTACAGAGTACGGCACAACTGTTTGACATGGGCTTCCATAGACAGTGTTTCATCCAGGTAGAAGCCAAGATTTCTAACAGTTTTTGAGAAAGATACATCACAGCCAGAGATAGACATGGGGGCATGAGTAACCTGATTGATCTTTGACTTAGTACCAGTAACAATAAGCTCAGTTTTATCATCATTCATCTTCAGCTTGTTTTCACTCGTCCACTTGGAGACATCCTCTATACAATCTCTCAGACTGTACTCAAGAGCGTCAAAATCTGATGAGGTAGAGGAGCTATGCAGCTGTGAGTCATCCGCAAAGAAGTCGTATGAGTGACCTGACTGATGAATGCTAGTGCTGAGAGGTTGTGTATACATAGTGAACAGGACAGGTCCCAAGACAGAACCTTGTGGGACACCACATTTCAGCACAGATGGATTTGATTTCAGTGCTAGTCATGATAAGATTCTAAAGCCAAAGTGTATTTCCAGTTTACCATTTTTGTTTCAAGTACAACATCTAATATGAAAGTATTTCCACATTCAGGACTGCAACCACGAGGTAGGATTATTTATTTTTTTGGTTTGGTTGGTAGATTATAAAACTATTTGTCACATATTTCTACAGTCAGAAATGCAACCTGACATAGGATTATTCATTTTCTTGGTTTGGTTGGTAGATTATATCAAATTCTACTTGTCACTCTGTCATTATAAAACTTTTTGTTGTCACTCTCTGTCATTATCAAACTATCTATCCCAAACTATTTGTTGTCACTTTCTGTCATCACAAAACTATGTCATCTCCATCATTCTAGTTTCTTTCTTTCTTTTTTACTTGGTCAATGAGCTACTGCAGAAACAGCTGACAGAATAAAGCCATATCATTTCTTTAGTATTAATTTTCACTGAACATTCTATGAAATCTCTATAATCTATTGTAGTTTATTAACTCAGAATGCTATGCTGATAACACAAAATTTGTGGGTTTAATCCTCATTTGGGCCACTTTCTTTTTCTATACCTGGTTACAGATTCAACAGCTTCTACACAGAACAAAGTGATCATCACCTGCTTTAGGTGCATAAGGACTTTCCTTTTGAAGGACCTAAAAACTGACTGAGCACTTTTGCAACCCTAAGCAAGGCTGCTTTCTTTTCTTTCTTTTTTTTTTTTTTTTTTAAATGGTCCAATTAACTCACTCCCTACTGGGCAATTTGGAATTTAACATTTGTCTAGGTACTGGGCGTTTGTATAGGTTTTTAAAAAAAATCATTAAAAAATGATGGCCACACACATATTCTTCTAATTTTGATACATGATTATCATTATATTGAACAAGCATTTTACAAAGTTTCAAAGCTGTAACCTTTATGGTACTCTTTTTGTTGCCAGTTGTAAAACAAGCTATATTTTTATGGTAATAAAAATGAGTGTGATCGCAAGAGCATATAAGGGAAGTTCTCACTGTTCTTGAAAAGAGGACTGTTTTCCACATAAATCACATCAGAAATACCAGTAGAGAGTAAACAATAATTAATTGAGAGTTTCTACTCTCTACAAATAAACTAAAATCAATAACATACTACTGATAACTTGTCGATTTGTCATTTCACATTCTCCTGTACACAGGTGGTTTGTACAGGTGTTTAAAAAAAATTATAAAAAAATAATGAGGAAACACACACTCTTGAAATTTTCACACAGGGTTATTGATTGAATTTGCACATTCAAACTTTCAAAGCTGTAACTTTTACAATTCTCTTTTTGTAGGTGGTGATGAGAGAAAATATGTTTTTGTGACAACAAAATTGAGGGTGGCTGCAATTGGATAGTGATAAAGTTCACACTACTCCTGAAAAGTGGACAGTTTTCCACATAAATCACATTGAAAATCCCAGCAGAGAGTGAACAATGGCTACTTGAGACTTCTATTTTATACAATTCAGCAAAAGTCAGCAAAATGCTGCTGACTACTTGGCAATTTGTAGTCAGCTTCAGTATACCAAGTGCTTGAATAGAGTTGGAAAAATCTGAAAAAATATTAACAAAACACACATTCTTGAAATAGTAACATACAGGCTGGGTAAGAGAAGAAGACAGTTTCCTCTGAAAATTGGCCGGGGTCTAGGGGCAACGTCCCTGCTGGGGGGTAGCCCCCCAGAAGCTGGAGAATTTCTGCAATTTTGAGGCATTATGGATGCATTTCCTGATGGCAAATACAATAATTCAGCAATATTTCCTCTGAAAAATTTTTTTTTCCCTCTGAAACTAGGAGTTCATCCGCTGAAATTAGTGGATCCGCTAAGACTAGTAAGAGTTACCCAGCCTGAACATATGATTATTGTTTGACTAAAAAAAGCAAGCACAAGGTTGAAAAACTATAACCTCAACACACAGACACACACACCCAGACACACAGACACACACACCCAGACACACATACACCCACATCCATACACACACACACCATACAAACACAATCATACATACAACATACACACACACACAACACATACACAAAGTGCACACACACAGTACAAACATCCACACACAGTACAAACATCCACATGCATATAAAAGTGCAGGTGCACACACACACACACACACATACACACACCACATACACAGAGTGCACACACACAGTACAAACATCCACACACAGTACAAACATCCACATGCATATAAAAGTGCAGGTGCACGCGCGCGCACACACACACGCACACACACACATGCATTTCATTCACTGCTGTTCCATTTCCAAACTGTATTTTGCTAGTTCCCCTTATGCCTGAAGGCCTTGATCACTTTGTTTCATCAATCATGTGCTTCATAATCAGGTAACTGAATATTTGGTAAAAAAAAATCAATGGGGGCATGGTCTGTAATGCCATACAACTTTAGCTTATGTGTTTGCCTATCTGTGTATGGAGGAATAACTGAAAGGAAAAAAACACACACAAAATCTTCAAGGCAGACATTCATCATGAAACAACAGAACCAACCTCAGTCAGATCAGCTAGTGGGCTATTTGCATAAGTGCCGCGCTACGAAGACCACGGGTACACACTGTCTGTGTCTTTCCTTTCATCTTCTCTGTCAGACACATTTTCATCGATTCCATCCATTCTGATGTGCTAAAACCACTTTCTTCATACTGTTCTGCATCTTCAGAATCAGACCCTTGGTAAGAATGACTTTTATTGCCTGACATAAAGTGTAAACACGTCTTGTTCGACAGCTGTGAGAGCAATTTATTTGCAGTTGAGACGCCATTTTTCTCACATGGTAATCGGGAACGGGGTCAGCACAAAAATAGCTCAATGGCTGACTGGTCATAGGTCACTCGCCACGTGCTGTGGTCAAAGGTTACTCTGTGGTAATGAGGCTTCAGCATGACCCTCTTCAATTTCCACTACACAGCACTATGTGCGAGCCAAATACCCGGCCCTCAGAGCGGAAGCGCATCGCTGAGTCCGTCCGCAAATCCGGATGTTAGTGCTGAATGAGTTAAGTCAGTTGGAAAGAGTGCCAGCCTGACAATAGAATAGTTGTGGTTTGACCCTCAGGTGGGCCACAGTCTGTTTTATAAATTTAGATATAACAATAAAATTGTAAAACTCATGTGCTAGGCAGGTAGGACCGGAAGACCTTGCAAGTTCACTCGTGGGCTTAACTCACTCGCTACGCACAATTATGCCCCTTGCCATTCACCTCATATGCACCATTTGTACAGGTTATGAGAAAAATTCTCATACAAACAAATGAAAACAGAGAGCTTTGAAATTTTGCAGGTTAAATAATAAAATAATGGTGTAAAACATGCTGAAATTTCAACTGTATAACCCTCTTGGTTGCTGAGTAATGGTACAAGTACAATTAGAGAAATTTTCAGGTAAAAATGTCTTACAAAATACACAGTCAGGTCAATACATCAGTTCCTACAGTCACACTTTGAATGAAATTTCATAAAATCCAACTTGCACACAATCCAAGTACAAAGAAATCATGTCTAAAATAAGTCCAAATGTTGTGACGCTGATCATCTTCAGAGGATCAGTCTTGATGGCGTGGACATGAACAGGCTTCTTGTCAACCCACTTCAGGACTGCAACAAATCCAATAAGCGCAGTTCAGTTGCACATCAATTTGATTTATTATCATTTTATTTACGTATAAATGCCAAGCTTTTATTGGCACAATTATAGTCTTTCCCATGCATCATACTCATTTCTTTTATCGATGGAGTTATTTATTTTGAAGTTCAGTCATTGCTGTTTTTCTCTCTTACAATTGTCTAAAAATTTCCACCACATGCGTACATATATATATACACATACACACAAGACATATGCACACATATCTGCACACACACACACACACCCCTACCTCACAGTCATACACACACACTTACTACACACACACACACACAAACATATATTATATATCAATGAGAGAGAGAGAGAGAGAGGTTGTGTGTGTGTGTGTGTGTGTGTGTGTGTGTGTGTGTGTGTGTGTGTGTGTGTGTGTGTGTGTGTGTGTGTGTGTGTTGCGCGCGCACACAGTATTGTGAACAAAGCAGTCACCTACCTTTCAGTGGAGTAAGCACTTCACCATGATCTGGCTTCAGAGCTGGCAGCTGAGGTGGCATTCCCTTGCAGTAAAAAAAATAACATGAAGAAATCCAAGGGGGTATGGCTCGCCATTTGCACACGTAGGCCTGGTCAGCCAATGAATAGAGCGGTGAGAGGAAAAAATCTCGGACCATCGGACCAATCACTGCAGAAAACATTTAACTAAATTCATCTCCCTCCGACTCACTAGTACCACCAGCAGAACTATGTGTTTCACTCTCACTCTCACTTGATTCACCAACTGCAACGCCTCCTATTGCGTATTGAGTTGGTTCACCTGACTGGTCACTATCACTGTCACTGTCTCTTTCTTCCTCTGGGCTTGAGAGCATATAATCAGTCCAACTCCTCCACACTGAATTCTTCATTATCTGATCCAGCCATACACACCACTTCCAGCACCTCTTCAACAGTATACTCACAGCGAGATCGTTCTGAAGAGTGCTGAGATGTCAAGTGCAGTGTTGGCCTTTTCTTTTCCCTTGTCTGCTTTGCTGCAGAGCTAGCACTGTATACACACCAACTACGTAGTTCAGTGACCTAATGGCCAGTAATGAGGCTAGGAATGAATGAAGAATCAATTTCCGGCCAGTAGTTTCAGATAGTAGGAAACACCTGGTTTGAGCAGCCTAATAGAAGAAAATGAACTTGGATGAGTCCAGGAGATAATACCAAAAATCAGATTGACTACATCCTGATTAATAAAAGATTTAGAAATTCTTTACTGTCAGCAAAAACACTTCCAGGTGCAGACTGCAACAGTGACCACAATCCTGTAGCGGGAAGATTTAGGCTGAAATTAAGGAAAAGGAAACAGACCAAACTAAATCTCGGACTCTTAAAGACAGATGAAGTGATAAGTCAAAAATTTAATGTTCATGTTCAAAACAAATTCAGTGCTCTGGAAGATGTTAGTGACAGTGAAGAACAATGAACAAAGTTGAGAAATTTGATAAATGAAGCTTGTGAAGAAATCCCTGAAGTAGATAGAAAAGCAAAAAAGAACTGGATGACAAAAGAAATTTTAGGCTTGATGGAGGAACGGAGGAAGGCAAAGAGAAACGAGGAGGAAGATAAACAAAGAAATCAGGAATAGATGCAATGAAGCGTAGGAAGCTTAGCTGAAAACAAAATGCCAAGAAATAGAAGACCGACACAAAACGGATCCTCAGGGTATGTACAGATGAATTGAAGAAATTGTCCACAGGAAAAATACATGCACATCAACTGGTTGCTTAAAATCAAAAGATGGTACGCTTATCATGGAAAAAGACAAAATATTAGACAGATGGGGAGAGAGTATATTAAAGATCGTTTTGAAGATGACAGAAATGAAGAACACATTATAAGACAGAACTTTGAAGGACCACTCATAATGAAATATGAAGTTAGAGCAGCATAGAAAAAGATGAAACCAGGAAAAGCCCCAGGATCAGACAACATTACTCTACAAAGATGATTGAAGCCCTGGAGGAATTTGGTATAGAAAAAATAACAGTCCTCCTAAATGAAATTTACGACACTGGAAAAATCCCCAACGATATGTCAAAATCAATTTTCATTGCACTTCCGAAGAAGACAGGGGCCATAGAATGCGAACTCAGTTTGATGAGTCATGTAACCAAGATCCTATTAACTCTTTGAAGATGTAATATAGTTGCCTTGCACAACCACTGTGGACGCGATCAACGGGACCTGCCACAACCCTTGGTGACGCAAAATTTGGGGGGGTTTTAAAAAAATTCTCAAAAATACAGATTTTACAGCACAAGAACATATTTTATATCACCTATTCTACTTACCTTCCTAGAAGGTGAAATGGGTAGGGTTTTGGTTCTGGGAAAGAAGTTTTTGATTGACAGTAATCCAACACATAAAGTCAGTGAAACACCCATTCTTGACCAGGTAATCCAGAAGTCCAGGTAATCACAAGTCCTTGGTATGACCAGAAGATATAAAAGAACAAACACAGCTTTGTTTTCACACAGGTGAAGCAGCAAAATGATTATGACGATCCTTTGAAGAAGAAGAAGAAGAAGAAGAAGAAGAAGAAGAAGAAGAAGAAGAAGGCCTAAATGTCGCCATTTTGGTGCAAGGACGGTCACTCCGGTTGGTTTGGATAAAAGCAAGAAACTGTGACTAATCGGGATAAAATCAATGCAAGGGAAGTAACAAACACTTCAGAAGATACCAAAGAGTGTTCCTATATGTGTAGTTAGTTCCCTTAGACCAGCGACCGGCTTGCATTATTTTTAAAAACCGCAGTAGAATATCCGCTATCACGTCTCTAATGGTTTGGCCAGCTGCAGCGGAATGTCCGCTGTTACGTCTCTAATGGTTTGGCAGCTGCAGCGGAATATCCGCTGTTACGTCTCCGAAGAGTTAAGAATAATCATGATGAGGACAAGGAAAAGAATCAAAAGAGAAATAGCAGATGAACAGTGTGGATTTGTGGAAGGGAAAGGAACTATCAATGCCATATCCATCCTAAGAAGTATCATAGGGAGGTCAATCAAGATGAACAAGGATTTATATTTATACTTTGTTGATTATACCAAGGCTTTCGATTGGGTAAGACATGACGAACTGATCAACCAACTAGAAAGACTCAATACTGATGGAAAAGATATACGAATAATCAGAAATATGTATCGGGAACAAACAGCTGCAACGAGAACAATTAACGATATAAACTCTTTCCAAAACAGCAAAAGAGTAGCCAAACAGGGTTGTGTTTTGTCACCAGATCTGTTTTCACTTTACAGCGAAAACATCATGAGAAACCTAGAGGAAGACCCTGGATTAAAGGTTGGAGGAAAAATGATAAACAACATTCGATACGCAGATCACACCGTGCTAATTGCAGAAAGTGAAAAGGACCTAGAGAACCTTGTAAATATACTAGAAATAAAGGTAAAACAAAGAGCCTGGGTTTGAAACGTGTTTTATACTCCAAAGTATCTTTTACAAACAAAGTATTTTGTTCATACTAGAAATAGAAAGCAAAGATAAGGGGTTGGAACTAAACAGCAGGAAGACTGAAGTCATGGTGATCAGTAAAAAAAAAACATGAAATCCCCTGACCCAAAACAATGTTCAGCAAACGACACAACCTTGATAAGTTTAAATACCTGGGAATGATCATTTCACCAGACGCCAGGTGCACATCAGAAATAGCCAACAGAATCAGCCAAGCCAAAACAGCATTCACGAAGATGAAAAGCATTCTTACCAACAAATGCCTATCAATTAACATCAAGAAGAGAGTTTTTTAATGTTATATGATCACGGCTACGAAATGGCGTCGAACGGGCCGCGTGTGCTTCTACTGAACTTTAGAGCTTGATTTACATACTCTATACCTCAAATATAGCCACAAATTTAATATAACGTGAAAGTGAAATAATGACCTTTGCGCCTGGGTGCATTTCCCCCACAGCAACTGATAACAGTTCCAAAAATAAATCATTTTGTCATTTGTTTACACTATCGTCGGAGATAATCTCTGTGACACTTCAAAGAGTGTGCGCAATCAATTGAGCGATACGACACGAGTACAAGAAACTTTGATGTCTGGGACTTGATCAACATTAAATTGAATGCATAAAGCCCTCATACTTCTACATCAGCAAACAGTGGGCGCAGGAAGTAGAAAATTGCCAAGCAAAATCTGCTTTAGGTACATAACTGTTTGTCGTGAAATTTCCCTTGCGTGTAAGAATCATCGATTTAGCACTAACTTGGGTAAAACCCACGAAGTAAAAATAACTGATTCTCTCAAAAATGGATGTATTTTCATTTGTCTTATTCAAAAGAGCTATGTGGTATTTACAATATGCGCAGTCTGCCACGAAATTCAGCTTCTGCTTTCTGTTGTGAACACTGTGTTATGTACTATTTTTTTCATGCGGACTGACACTTCAGTTTTCACACGCTGACCGCAATGACTTGGTCGTTTCGTTGATACAGCTTTGTGTCTTTCACCATGTGAAGCGAAAATCGCTTGTCGAATGGCAAGAAGGAAAAAAAGCTGATCAAGTTTTTGTTGTGAATCATTTTCCCATGTTATG
Source organism: Monoplex corrugatus (assembly GCA_030674185.1). Classification (NCBI taxonomy): domain Eukaryota; kingdom Metazoa; phylum Mollusca; class Gastropoda; order Littorinimorpha; family Ranellidae; genus Monoplex; species Monoplex corrugatus. The sequence continues at coordinate 29,364,081 of JAPXFY010000015.1, forward strand.
TACAACAGAATCTGGCTAGGATCGCTTGTTTTTTTCTGTTAATATTGATATGTCCATTGCTGTCCTATTACAGTTGTTATAACCGATAGTTAACATCCCTTTAGTCTTACTCTTTGAACTTGCTGACTTAGTTCTTCAGTTTAGTGTTGGTTTTGCCTTGTATTCGTAGGGACCAATCAGTCTGATTGTCGCGATGGTGATATAGTAATACACCTGCGACTTCTTGATTTATAGTTTACTAAGGCAGAAAATGTATAGTCATCATTTTTACATACGTGAAGTTAATCAAAAGCACTGATTAGTGATACTTGGTCCCTGCATGTGTTGGCCTTATTGTTCATGGGTCAGTGCATAACTTCACAGCAACAAAAATCGTACCAAACCAAACCACAGTTCACAAAAACAATTTGATTTAAGAATAATGTTGAAAAAAGTTTGTCGACATGCTGTTGCTCTTGGATTATTTCAATAATCATTTTAGGCTTTTTCATGGATTTTGGACAATGCTGTGTACTTTTCATGATGTTCATAACATCACTCAGCATCTGCATGGTCTGAGTTTTGTGAAGTTATGAACATATATGATACTGATGTTAAATTTTATAATATTAATGTTAAATCTATTGAAATGCCTTGTGCAGGTCAGTACTGTTATTTTTGAGAATTTTGAACTGAAATAGTTTATGCCTTACAATTTGCCAGCAACTTGCATGATGTACATAATCTCACACAAAAAGTATAATCATCTGTTGTGATGTTATGAACAAAGAAAGAAATTTCAGTGGATGCTTTTATCACAAATACATACCTGCTATTGACTCTATAGTTTGTTTATAATTATAGCCTATTGGTACAGTTTTATTTTTAAGTAAATCTTATCTATACTACACACAGTGGCTTATGCTTTTAAGTCTACAGTGTTGCAAAAGATGTTGTTTTCTGTATGTGAAGTTATGAACATTTCATAGAAAACAATGCTTTTTTTCTGAAATAACTTTTTATCAATCCCACAACTTGGCACAAGTATTCAAAAATGCAGATGCAATCCCTGTAGCTTCTTTTTATCTGTTTTTATACAAAAATTCATTGATATATATCAGGGCTTAAAACAGGAGGGAAAAAACACTGAAACTAGGGGGTGTCCAGGGGCATGCTCCCATGGGAAAATTTTTTAAAAACCAAGTGTAAATCTATGCCATTTCGCGCTTTCTGGACCTAATTTCAAGAGATATTTAGTGCATAAAAATTGCTGTAAACACATAATTATTACAGGAAGATATATTTGGGAAAAGGGGAGAAGGGGTTAAAAACATAATAATAAAATGAACACTCACCCTTTAACTTGAGCGTTTTACAGGTGTTCACCAACTGTAGTCTTTGGATGAAAATCAGGGGCCATAACTTGCACGCCGTTGCTATGAACGCTTGCAAGCCAATCACGGATGCCTTGCTCCTTTTTTTTGTTTTTGTTTTTTTTGTTTTGTTTTTTGTTTTGTTTTGTTTTTTTGACAAACCAAAATCGTGGAATTCCGCCCAGACGCGGAACGTTTTAAGCCCTGATATATATGTGCACGTCTACAATACTGGAATCACCCAATAGAATGATAGGGTCCTCACTTCAGCTTCAGTTATAACTGCCTTTGCATATGTTGGTGGAGTTTTTTTTATTTCAGTCAGTTTGGTGACATGTTTCTTCAACAAAATAAAGCATTGTTCATCACCATTTGTGTTTGCCTGATTTTTTATTGTTTTTATTTTGTCTGTGGTTGTGACAAAACAGGCGCCAGAAAGTGGGACATGGCTTGGGTTGAAACTTGTACAACAGTGTAACTTAATCAGAACAAGCAACACACAAATGAATTGTATATATTTGCAATTTTTCTGAAGAAAAGGTACATTCTCTCTCAGAATGTTGTGAAATTATGTACTAAAGAGATCTTTACTGAGTTTAGGAAATCACAATCCACTTAAAAAGAAAGCAATTACCATATATATGTGATGTTTGGGTTCTTATTATTTCAAATGACAGATGGTTTTGCTTTTTAGAGGAACGTTTAGTGCAATATTAAGTTCTGACTGTGGTGAAGTTAGGAACTGGTATGTTAAGTTATGAACATAAGTTATGAACATTTTATAGAATAGCCAGTTTCTCCCCCTCATTATTAATCCCAAATGTATTCAAAACATGCTGATACAATCCCCTGAGCTCTTGTACCCCTGTTTTTTTTATAGAAATGAATCAATACAAGTACTGTTTTCCTGAAGAAAAAGGAGATTCTCTCCAAGAATGTTGTGAAGTTATGTACTAAAGAGATCTTTACTGAATTCAGTGAGCCACAATTCACTTAAAAAGAAACTGACTGTCATGTGCGGCATTTTGGTTCTTCTTATTTCAAGTGAAAGGTAGTTTGAAGCCAAGGTTTGCGTTTTAGAGGATGCTGCAGTACAATACTTTGTTGTGACTGTTGTGAAGTTATGTATAGATGACTATTTGGGTGCTGTTCTGGTATGTGTTCATGTAATATTTTCATTTTCATAGCCTGTTTTTGTGGGCAACATGTCTTTTTAGTTACTCATAAGCTATTTGCCCAACAATAAGAATTTTCAGCTTTTGAGATCTTTTAAATGTTGGAAGTGAGTGACATTCTGGTAACATACATATATAGTAAGCCTTAATATGAAAACGTTCACAGTTACGCATTACCTGAGTGCTTCGCATAATTATTTTGTCAGCTCTCTTTACACTGCTTGTCTTCAAAAGAGCAGAAGTTTGCTTTATCTTCCGTGGTATAGCTTTAAAATTTACACACTAAAGAATTGTTGTGAAGATACGTACAAAATCTTCTTTAATTTTCTTGTATTTAGTGTGTTTGATTTTCCTGTCCTGCCTTCAGATGTACGAACTGGACCTGCTGTTAATGTGTTCACATTATTTTGAGCAAAGTATCTGTTCCTTCTCAGGTTCTTTTCTTTACAAGGTTTGTGGCATCGTGTGGTGTTATGTACAAAGGAACATCAGATTGTCTCTGTTTACAGGAGTGATAGATGTCTGATTGACTTGCAAGTTGGATTATTTGTCATGGTTTTTGTCCTGCTGTTTGCTTTGCATGCTTTGCACACTATTTTTCCATAGACATTGTTTCATTTTTTTGCTTATGTGTCACACTTTTTAGACACCATTTCGTAGCCATGACCATATAGAACCAATACTGTTGTACGGTTGCCAGGCGTGGACAGTCGACAAGCAAAGCCAGAACAAGATTGAGGCAGCCGAGATGTGGTTTCTAAGAAGAATGTTGTGAGTTCCATGGACAGCAAAGAAAACAAATGAGACAGTCTTGATGGAGGCAGACACAACATCATACATAAGGAAAATTAGGAAAAGACAGGCAACATTTATAGGCCATTTCATGAGGAAAGAGGAATTGGAGCACCTGGTCACAACAGGAAAGCTGGAGGGAAAGAGAGCACCAGGTAGATCCAGGGAGAAGATACTAGACAGACTTGCAGAGTGGCTGGGGACAAGGAGGGTGGAAGAGATGTTTGAGGCAACAAGTGATAGAGACAGATGGAAGTCCATAATCGCCAACACCATGCGGCAAAGCACCTGATGATTATGATGATAAGTTTCGGATAATGGAAATATTGAAAGCCCTCCCTCCCCCCACCCCCCAACGAGTTTTCAAAACCCAAAGCTGGATTTCTCCAACGTTCGTATACAAGCGTTGTTGAGTCATGATCGGGAAATCCCAATGATCGTAGAGAGAGAGTTCAGACTTATGCCACAATCAATTTGGATCTTCTCCATCACACGGTACCAATCGCCATACTGTCAGTGCATAGAATTTCTTCTGCATATGGAGACGCTATCTTGAAAAACTGACGCTAAAACTCTATTACCTGTAGGTCTACTACATTTACACAGACACACACACATGCTCACACAAAACGCATACACTAAACCTAGAAGAGTAACGAATCCCACACAAACAGTGACACATACATTCATACACACACACAGTCACACACACACAGTCTCTCTCTCTCTCTCTCTCTCTCACACACACACACACACACACACACACACACACACACACACACACACACACACACACACACACAAGAGAATGACACACAGACACAGTTGTCTGTCTCTCTGAATCTGTGTCTATCTCTTAAGTGTATAGTCTATAGATCTCTAAGTGTGTACACAGACACAAATTCATAGGGACGGACAGACAGACAGACAGAGAGAGAGAGACAGGGAGAGAGAGAGAGAGAATGTCAGTGACACACACTCACACCCCTCCCCCTCCACACACATACACACTTATGAATGCAACTGCATGTTCTGGTATCTGGTCACGGCTACGAAATGGCGTCGGACGGGCCCTGTGTGCACTACTACCAAACTTTGGAGCTAAATTTACATACTATAGAAGCCTACCTCAAATATAGCCACAAAATTAATGTAACTTGAAAATGCAGTAATGATCTTAGCGCCTGGGTGCATTTTCCCCACAGCAACTGATAACAGTTCCAAAAATAAATCATTTTGTCGTTTGTTTACACAATCATCAGAGATAATTTCTGTGACACTTCAAAGAGTGTGCGCAATCGATTGAGCGATATGCCACAAAGACTGAAAGAGTACTAGAAACTTTAAGTTTAATGTCTGGGACTTCGTCAACATTAAATTGAATGCATGAAGCCCTCATACTTCTACATCGGCAAATAGTGGGCGCAGAAGTAGAAAATTGCCAAGCAAAATCTGCTGTTAGTACATAACTCATTAACTGTTTGTCGTGAAATTTTCCTTGCGTGTAAGAATCGTCGATTTAGCACTAACTCGGGTCAAACTCACGAGGTGAAAATAACTGATTCTCCCAATAATGAACGTATTTTCGTTTATCTCATTCAAAAACGCGATGTGATGTTTACAGTATGCTCAGTCTGCCATGAAATTCAGCTTCTGCTTCTATTGTGAACGCTGTGTTATGTACTATTTTTTTCATGCGGACTGACACTTCAGCTTTCGCACGCTGACCGCATTGACTTGGTTTTTTCATTGATACGGCTTTGTGTCTTTTGCCATGTGAAGCGAAAATCGCTCTGTGGAATGGCAGGAAGGAAAAAAGGCTGATCAAGTTTTTGTTGTGAATCATTTTCCCATGTTATGTACAACAGAATCAGGCCAGGATGACTTGTTTTTTTCTGTTAATAAACTGATATGTCCGTTGCTTTCCTATTATAGTTGTTATAACTGATAATTAACATCCCTTTAGCCTTACTCTTTGAACTTGCTGACTTAATTCTTCAGTTTAGTGTTGGTTTTGCCTTGTATTTGTTGGGAACGATCAGCCTGATTGTCATGATCATGATGATGGTGATGTACACCTGCGACTTCTTGATTTATTGTTTACTACAGCCAGAAAATGTACAATTATCATTTTTACATACATGAAGTTAATATAATAGCACTGATTAGTGATACTTGGTCCCTGCATATGTTGGCCTTATTGTTCATGGGTCAGTGCATAACTTCACAGCAACAAACCAAATCACTGTTTACAAAAGCAATTTGATTAAAGAATAATGTTGAAAAAAAGAGTATGTTGATCTGCTGTTGCTCTTGGATTATTTCAATAATCATTTTAGGCTTTTTCATGGATTTTGGACAATGTTGTGTACTTCTCATGATGTTCATAACATCACATCAGCATCTGCATGATCAGGATTTTGTGAAGTTATGAACACATGATACTGATGTTAAATTTTATAATACTAAACGTTGAATCTGTTAAAACGCCTTGTGCAGGTCAGTACTGTTTTTTTTGTTTTTGTTTTTTTTGAGAATTCTGAACTGAAATACTTTATGCCTTAAAATTTGCCAGCAACTTACAATATTACATATGTACATAATCTCACACAAAAATGCAGTATAATCATCTGTTGTGATGTTATGAACAAAGAAAGACATTTTTAGTGGATGCTTTTATCACAAATATACATACCTGCTATTGACCCTATACGGCTATAGTTTGTTTATAGCCTGTTGGTACAGTTTTAAGTAAATCTTATCTATATTACATACAATGGCTTATGCTTTTAAGTCTACAGTGTTGCAAAAGAAGTTGTTTTCTGTGTGTGAAACTGTGAACATTTTAAAAAAAAAAAACTGCTTTTTTCTGAAATAACTTTTCATCAATCCCACAAGTATTCAAAACATGCAGATACAATCCCTGTAACTTCATTTTATCTGTTTTTATACAAACAATCATCAATATATTTGCAGTTTTTTTCTGAAGAAAAGGTACATTCTCTCTCAGAATGTTGTGAAATTATGTACTAAAGAGATCTCCACTGAGTTAAGGAAATCACAATTCACTAACAAAAAAAGCAATTATCATATGTGATGTTTGGTTCTTATTATTTCAAATGACAGATGGTTTGGTGCCATCTTTTGCATTTTAGAGGAACGTTTAGTACAAGATTAAGCTGTGACTGTTATGAAGTTATGAACTGGTGTGTTAAGTTATGAACATTTTAGAGAATAGCCAGTCCCCCACCCCCCCCCCCCACCCCCCCATTATTAATCCCAAATGTATTCAAAACATGCTGATACAATCCCCTGAGCTCTTGTACCCCTGTTTTTTGTGGAATTAATCAATACAAGTACTGTTTTCCTGAGGAAAAAGATTCTCTCCAAGAATGTTGTGAAGTTATGTACTAAACAAATCTTAAATGAATTCAGCAAGCCACAATTCACTTAAAAAGAAACTGACTGTCATGTGCGGCATTTTGGTTCCTCTTATTTCAAGTGAAAGATAGTTTGATGCCAAGGTTAGTGTTTCAGAGGATGCTGCAGTACAATATTTTGTTGTGATTGTTGTGAAGTTATGCACACATCACTATTTGGGTCCTGTTCTGGTATGTGTTCATGTAATATTTTCATTTTCATAGCCTGTTTTTGTGTGCAACATGTCTTTTTAGTTACTCATTAGCTGTTTTGCACAACAATAAGAATTTTCAACTTTTCAGATCTTTTAAATGTTGGAGGTGAGTGGACATTCCAGTAACATACATATAGTAAGCCTTAACCCTTTGACTCCTGCACCCTGTCCACCAGCATCCTGCATTGTGAACCATGCTAGCAAAGGAAAAACAACCCTTTGACTCCCTCACCCTATCCACCAGCTTCCTGTAAGCTGGTGGATAGGGTGAGGGAGTCAAAGGGTTAAGTTTTTGCAGTTGATGGATAGGCTGCGGGAGTCAAAGGGTTAATATGAAAACATTCTCAATTAGGCATTACCTGAGTACTTCTCATAATTATTTTGTCAGCTCTCTTTACACTGCTTGTCTTCAAAAGAGCAGAAGTCAGTTTTACCTTCCGTGGTACAGCTTTAAAATTTACACACTAAAGAATTGTTGTGATGTTATGTACAAAATCTTCTTTAATTTTCTTGTATTTAGTGTGTTTGATTTTCCTGTCCTGCCTTCAGATGTACGAACTGGACCTGCTGTTAAAGGGGTAACATCCGATCCAATGGATCGGGACGCATGCGCAGTAAGCATGGGCGGGGCTAAACTAAATAAAGAAAAGCACGTGGCTGAAGGTAGTAAACAAACACGCTAACAGTGACGAACAAAACAGACACTTCTTAGTAACTGAGAAGAAATTGAAGCAAATTCCGTCCACACAACTCCCCAGAACTCGAACGCATAGCTGCCAACTTTCCTGAAAAAAAATTCCTGACAAGAGGCGGGGGTCCGGGGGCCGCGGAAGGCAGGTCGATGTCTTTCTTGCCACCATGACCGATGTTTATGTCGCATCGGCACGATTTACAGAAAGCAAAGGTGTCTCCTTTGTCCGAGGCTGTGATGAAGTCGTACGTTTCCGCATAATGTTTCGAAAACTTCACTTTTGCTTTCGCTTTTACAGCTTTCGCGTCTGTCTTCTTCGAAGCCATTGTGCAAGAAAGCTGGCGCGCAGGAGCTGTTTACATGGCCCTCTGCGCACGCGCATGTGTGACGGAAGTTTCGCTTTCACGCAGCTGTCTTTTTACCGCGTTCTGACGAAAACAGAGCTAACCGGATAAAATATCAAAATCGATAATTTAAAATTCGGGAATTTTCATCGATTTACCGGATTTTCCGGGCAGCTCACACATTTCTGGACATTCCCGAAAAATTCGGGAGGGTTGGCAGCTATGCGAACGTTTTCCTACGTAACACATGACGTGTATGAGGAAATGGGTTTTGTAAGTTCATTTTAGGGGGTGAAGGTAGTCAACTTATGCTTTCCGTTGACTTTTCTTATACTAGTTATAGGAAAAGCATGATGTAGTTTTAGAGAAATTATAGCTTGGTCCCCCTTCAATGGGAATCAGTACACCCCACACTATCTCCGCAGTCCTGGTTGTCTCCTCCTGCTGTGAAGTTATGCACTGACCCATGAACAATAAGGCCAACATATGCAGGGACCAAGTATCACTAATCAGTGCTATTATATTAACTTCATGTATGTAAAAATGATAATTGTACATTTTCTGGCTGTAGTAAACAATAAATCAAGAAGTCGCAGGTGTACATCACCATCATCATGATCAGAAGCCTTTGTATTTCTCGACAGTTTGTCATACACACACGCTGCATTATTACTGTTGAGAGCCCCTGACTTCGTGCGCAGATCTAAATTGCAGATTGATAACCTCATCCCTTCATCCCTAAACAGTTGATTACACTCCGGGCTGGCACGCGGTAAATGGGGCCTTGACTAGGAGATCCGGTAGATCTATGTAAGTTACTTGAACCTTGCTAAGAATGAGAACAAAAGATGAGAAGGAAAGGATGGTGCTAATGGAAACTGCATGACTGCTATCCCATGCTTGGCCTCTCTCAGGGTGTGAAAGAAATAGCGCCAGAAATCTGTGGTCAGACCTATTATTGTCTGTAAGCAAATTTGCGCGCTCATTCTTTCTGGGTTCTACTGAAAACGCACACGTCTAGTTTGAGAGAGTTTGTCTTTGACGAAATAATGAATTTTAATTTATTATTGCTGGATATAAACGAAGAAAAGAAGGAGGCTGTAAGACAACTGTTTGAAAGCTGTGGTTGGGAGTGGAAATGTGAAGTGCTATCACAAGTTACAATCAGTGAAGCTGACAGTGTCAGTGAGAGTAGTTCTGTGTGTGTTGCCAACATTTCCTGTGTAGATACCACAGCATCTTGTACACCTACTTCAGTGGCTACACTGTCCTCAGCAAGTTATAGATTTACGTTGGCGACAGATGTAGTGTGTTCCTCATCTGGTGCTAGTGTCAGTGTAGGTGATAGATCTAGTGTTAGTTTACAGCATGCAGTTAGTCAGGGCAAATGCCAGTTTTGTTTTTGTGAGCCGTGTATTACTGCAAACTGTCAGAGGTGGCTGGGTAATGGACAAGTCAGCACATGTTAGGAATTCTGGACTTAGGAAACAGATATATAGAAAATTTTGGAACATACTAAATTCTAGGAATGCGTGGAGACATCCACAATATTTACGAAAGAAATGGGTGACTATGGGGCGTGATGGTGTAGATGAATGTGTGGTGACAGCCCTTCGTGAGATAATGCCAGACAGTGTGCTGTCGCTTGCAAGACTTGTATCCTAACCCACCTGGTAAGCCGTACATGGGACATAAGTGGTGGTGACTACAGGTCAGTGTTGTGTTCGTATTGTGCTCCGATGTATGTGTGTGTGTGTGTGTGTGTGTGTGTGTGTGTGTGTATGTGTCTGTGTGTGTATGAGTACGGTGTATGTGCGCACAGCTTGTGTGTGCATATAGATCTATTGCATGTGCTTGATTTCTTTTCATACACTACACAATTTTAATTAAGCTGAACGTTTAATTCCCTGGACGTCTATATTGTAGGCCTTTCAAGTGTGTGTGTGTGTGTGTTGCGACAACATGCCTTCGTTGTTTTCTTTCCACGTGCTTTTCTATTTTTGGATGGCGCGCCTGTCAGATGTCTCGTCATGTTTTGTAGCCCCGCCTCTAAGTTCGTCCAATTCAGATTTTAATTTCCTAATAAATTCATATACGCACATTTTTCGATAAAAATATAACAACAGTTTAAAAGCAGAGATTGAGATTGTACTGTGTGACAAATATGAGCCAGGTAGCTCTCCGACAGCGTCCGAAATCTGTAATTAACTCAGAGCAGACAGCTGGTGTTGCTTCGGCAAACGTTTGAATTCAAGTGACTTCCGATCTACTTCCCGCCTTATATAGTCCTGCTGCCCCTTTAAAGTGTTCACAATATTTTGAACAAAATACATGTTCCTTCTCAGGTTCTTTCCTTTACAAAGTTTGTGACATCGTGTGATGTTATGTACAAAGGAACATCAGATTATCTGTTTACAGGAGTGATAAATGTCTGATTGACTTGCAAGTTGGATTATTTGTCATGGTTTTTGTCCTGCTGTTTGGTTTGCACACTATTTTTCCATAGACAGATGTTTCATTTTGTTACTTATGTGTCATACACTATTTTTCCATAGACAGATGTTTCATTTTGTTACTTATGTGTCACACTTTCTAGACACCATTTTGTAGCCATGACCATCTTTTACAGCTGTTTGCTGACAATCTGTATTGTGCTTCATCAACACCATAAAATGCAGTCTAAAGAAACATATCGAACAGGTTAAAACAATTCGATACTCACTCAGATGAAACCTTTCAACAGGCTGAAGTAACCACATCAAAGGTTGTTCAACTGTTGACCCAGAATCCTTCATTTTGCAAGAACTTGAGTTCTCTGACACAATATGAACTGGAATAATATCTCCTTTGTCATTTTCTTGTTTAACTGTCAAATGAGAAGCAGACATGTTCACATCTGCAGTAACTGATTCATCACAGCTTGATATATGTCTTTGTTCGTTGGATTTTTTCATCTGTCTTTCCTTTTTCAACAGTTGAAGTGCCACGCTTGCTTCTTTAAGGAGTTTTTCTGTTTGCACTTTGTCCTCGGTCTTTGCTCGAAATAAATGAGCAAATTTGCGTCTTTCAGCTTCTTGTTGAGCACTCTTCCTAATTTTGTTCATGCGTTGCTCCATACCCTCCAGACGTAAGTTCTGTTCATTTTGAAGACGTGTTACTGCCGGGTGTGTGTCTAGATTCAGATGCTGATAGAGAACATCTTCCTTTTTATTTTGACTAGCCTGAAACTGATCACTGCTACACTCTGAAGTTGGTATGTTTTTGTCACACATAGGTACCTGTGACAATGGCATTATATCAGCTGCAACACCAGCTGTCGCGATGTGTCTGTTTGAAGCTCTACTGTAACTAGAAGGTTGGCAATGTTCACTCTTATTTGTGGAAGTAAATAAAAGACTATGATCACTTTTCGTTTCAGCATTCCTGGAAAACAAAGGCTGTATCTGTGGACTATGGTCTCTGCAGTTTTTGCTTTGTTCCTGATGATCCGGAGATCCAGTTTTCCTCTTTTTGTCATAAGCAGACACGGCTCTGTGCCAACTGCTACCTCCGCTTTGTCGCCTGCTTTTTACAGCCCCCATGACCTGAAACACACACAGAGATTACAGATTCTCAAACTTCACACATTATAAACACTGTTCAATTAAACATTGATGATTATATCAGAAAGGAGAACTCAACATTACAAAAGTACCAGCACTAGTCACATCTTATAAAATTACATGTGTAGTGGCAAAAAATAAATAAATATATAAAGAATAAAATTAAAAGAAAATAAAACAAAGGTAAATTTCACATTGGCATAACACACACACACACATGCATGTGCACATAAAACACCCAAAGCTAATTTGTTTTCAAATAGTCAAACATGTTTGAAGCACTCTGAGGTGAAATAAATACATCCTGAGGCTGATACGAGGGAATGGCACATAAACACTGCCTGTCAAGACTGCCTGTAAGAGATTTAGCTTAGCAGGGTTTGTTCGCCCCTAGTCTTCTGAACATAAAACATATGGACTGGCTGACAAAGAACCTGAAATTTTTCAGTTTATGGAAGCAAAGAAAATAGAAGTAGGTAGGCCTACTCCAAACTGATGCCATTGGGTTGTCCGCTTACCAGATTGACCTACTTTTTCGCCTGTCTTTCCTCATCAATATTTTCACAACCATTACATCAAGTTATTACAACAAACAGTTTGTTCATTATCAAATATCTGTGTGTTGTAATTTAAATCTGAACTGATTACGTGCAGTAATAAAATGATCTCGGAGCGGGAACGGTAACACCGCGGCAAACCACGGCTGAAAATTTCATCTGCAACTGACCGTAACACTGTGGTTGCTGAAAGCTCACTTGATTCGCGTGAGACTTGTTTAGCTAAAAATAACCTTAACCAATCAAAAGAGGGGATTCCGAGCCTCATTCTCGTGCCAAACTCATCCGTCAACATGTAAGCTTTGTTTAAAAAATCGTGTCCGAAAATGTTTGGAGTGAATTTTTACATAGCATACCTGAAGCAATCAGCTCAATAAATAATCTTTTTGAAGATCAAAGATCGGTCTGTTTAATGGTGGGAATAGTTTTCTGCATAAAGACTTTCACGCGAACCAAGCGATATTTGAATCGCGACAACTGATTCGATTTTGTGCCACGCGCTTGATCGGCCATGACTGAGGCAAGCGTGGAGTCATCGTCTACACCGTCGGACAACCAGCCCCGTCCATCAGATTTTGTGTGCTTCCAATTTATGGTTGAAGCGACTTGTTGGTAAGTTTAACGTTCAGTTATTCTATTTTTTTAAGTTTAGTAATGGGAATTTGGTGTTTACAAGCAAAGCACTAATGTAACATACTGGCGTCGGTAGTGTAAACAAAGCTTCGAAAGCTGGCGTTTCCGGTTAGGTAGTTGAGGTTGTATAAAGGTCTTGTGACTCACAATCAGTTACATTTGTAAGAGAAGTATAATTTTTGGTTTGATAGCAAGTCTTTCTGGTTTTCAGGATATTTTTTATGATGAGTTATTATGCATGTATTTTAAGAAAAATGGAGAAATACATGACCAGTCAATCTGACCTAATTTTTGATGAATGCTAAAATTGTGTCACTGTCACTGTGTGACTGTTGAATTGTATACTTCAATGTACCGCAATCGACAATATCATGTTGGTAACATGACAAGACTGTTTAAAAGTAAAACATCAACATGTGAAAAATTTATGTCAGCCAATGCAGCAAAATAATCTATCACTTTAAAAAATCTTAAGCTTTCCAGTCTTTTAGTTTCTGGTTTAGGTGTACTTTCACTTTCACATTCTGGTTTTGTTTTGTTTTTATCCCTCCATATGCCATCACTTTGAATTATGCAGGCTGTTACATATAACAGTTAATACACGTGGTATACAAAAATAGATAAGCTCTCTCTCACACACACACACACACACACACACCCCTCTTCTAGTTGTGACTGTTTAGAACGGTTATATCATATGTCTATCTGCACCTGAACATGATGATGTCTATGAAGAACTCAGGAGAAGCTTCCTACCACAGGGAAGAGGCAGACCACTTGATCCACCTAAAGTGGATCTCACCAATAGATTGTTGCTACAATTCGCACTTTGCAGACTGAGGGCAGCAAAATCAGAAAATACGCAAGTCATTGACTGACTGAGAATGAACTGTGTCACTTGTTATTACTCCTTCTTCTCCTCCACTTCTTCCACTTCTCCTCCACCCCTTCCAGTTTTACTGTTTTAATTAGTTTATTTTTTGAATGCCATTTTTCGGCACAAGGTGTTTAAAACAATTTAAACATTATTTCAGATTAGATGTTATATTTCTGTAGAAATTGTGACTTTATTCAAAATAAAGAGTATGTTTTGCATCAAGTTATTCTACACTTAAATTGTGAAAAAAAAAGAAAAAAAAAGTTTGAATTCTCTCTCCCTCTAGCTTTCTCTCTCTCTCTCTCTTACAGTTACACACACACACATTCTCACTGACTAATAAGTGCGTGCATGTGTGTGTGCATATATGTGTGTGTGTGTGTCTGTGTGTGTGTGTGTGTGTGTGTGTGTGTGTGTGTGTGTGTGTGTGTGTGTGTGTGTGTGTGTGTGTGTGTGTGTGTATGTGTTGCAGGTTGCTGTTTGTTTGAAAAAATGTTTCCTTCTTATATATGTTATCCAGCAAGCCGTCTGAGTGGCATGATGGACCACCTCTTTAAAAGAATCAAGGACCTGGCTGAAGGTGGTTCACAGGAGAAAGAACTTCATTCTTTTCTGCCAACTTCTGTCGACTTTGACTTTGTGCCATTGTCTTTGAGCAAACGTGGACTCAAACGAGGACAACTTATTTTCCATGATAAAACAAATTTGACTCGGTCATCTGAACCTCAGAGTCTTACACAGGAAATTATTGTGGATTTGGAACACTTCCATAGCAGAGAAAAATTGAGAAGACAAGAACACATTGTCCATTTGAAAATAAAAGAAAAAATACTTGAAAACAAGAGATTGAAGCAGTTGAAGGAGGCCAAATTGGCACAGAAGAAGGCTGATCTCATCAGGCTTGTCTTAGCACATGGTGGGCCATGTCACAGAAGAAATGATGTCATCCACCTTATCAGAAGACATAAGTGGAGCATCTACTGCCAAAGTGAAAAAAAATTGTCAGGGATGAAATTCGCTATCAAAACTCTGTTGTTATGAAAAAATGAACATTGAGGCCGACTGGCACGCTAAAAGATTTGACAAAGTCACTTGAAAGCCATCTTTCTTCTTATGCAGCTGAGTCACTGCCTGAAATGCTGCTCCTGTTGAAATCGGACTGATGTTGGAAGACTCTGAAGAGGAAATATCCGTTACTGGTCCCAGTGCTTTGGAACAAGTTGAAGACTCTTCTGGGACTGATGAAGACAAGCAACCATCAGAGTTGCAACTCTTTCATTTCACTACTCAAGTTCAGTGGGTTTTGCCGTTTTCTACAATGAAAATTGCTGCATTGGTCAAATCCTAGAGGTGAAGAAGAATCATGAGGAAGGTACTGTCCACTTCATGGAACAGATGCATGGCCGAAAAGACCTTTTCAGATAGCCAAGACATGAAGATGTAGCTGATGTGAAAGCTCAGTACATATTCCAGTGGGACTTTGATAACCTACCAGTCAGCGATGATAACAGAATTTGACAGGTGGCTGACATCAACAGCACTGCTTCGGCCCACACCAGAATTTCCCAACACCAACTTCCACCACAGTATCCATATATACAGTTTGATCATCCGTGAAGGCATATATTTCAATTCTACTTGTTCTGCAGATTCCACTGATATAAAATACTTTTCTGTGGGTCAATTCTGAGCTGTGATATGAATGTTTCATGATTTACCCAATTAACATTTACATGCGTCATGAAATTGTGGGCGCAATTTAGCATTTTTATACTTTTGATATGCTCATCAATTGGCTATAAATGGTATGACATGTCTGGAAAAATTCAGCTAATAATGTGTTATAGTGAACAGATTTCTAGCAAGAAAGTTAACTCACTCGGTACGACGGAACGCTATAGCAGTCATGATGAAAGGCACGGTTCTGTTCGACGGAACGCGATAGCGGTTTCGATGATTAAAAATTTTTAGACGCTCCCCTTTAGACCTTGCATGCCTACCATAGCCACACTGGTCACTGCAAACGTGTCAAGGGTCAAGGGGAATGTTACTTCGTGAGATTCTGTAGCCATACACTCGTTGGGAAACGATTGACTTCGCCAACCCACGCGACTGGTAATCTGCATTCGTGTCGAAAATGGCGTTGCAGGCGAGTACGAGTTTTCAAACAAAGTAGATCGCGACAGCGGCGTTTTACTGCTGCTGAAGTGATTGAAGTACTTCAGACTGAAGGATTGGACATCAAGGAGTATGATGAAGATAATGGTGAAAGTGTATCAAGTGATGGAAGCTGCCAGTAACAAGGTACTGACAGTGACCCAGTTTCAGACGACAGTGAAGTGGGAGAGGGAGGTGGGCGTACACTTCACGAGAGGCGAGCGGTCAGCGTGCCAAGCACAGTGAGTCACATGTCTGATGGAGGTTTCATTCACTTTCCTATGCATGACTGGCATGAAGATTTTAGTTTTTCTCCCACTTTGCCTCCGTTCTCTGGCTCTTGTGGCCTGCATGTCTCATTTGAATGCCACGCCCCCATAATACCCCTGTGTAACAATTTGTAACATTTATTCATATATCACTAATAATCTTTTTTTTTTTTTTACCCTGAGCAAAGTCTACTTTATTCATGTTGTTTTGTGCATACAAAGACCTTCTCACCTTTGACTGTGTGTTCATGGAGCTGATCAAAATGGGTGATCCTGACCACAAAATTTGGGGTATTTTCAACATGGCACATGAAGAAGAAATATTCAAGGAAGAACTTCAAATATTTTGGCATGAACTAACCCAGCATGTAAATATTCAGATCTGAAAGTTTCATTTTGTTCCTTTATGTTTTTTTTTTGTTTTTTTTTCCTTACCCTTCAAAATGGGCCGTCCCTGGGGAAATGCAAGGGGAAAAACTCTCCATCCCGAGTGAGTTAAACTTCATGCTTCTTCTTCCGTAGAGCGACCACAATCAACACACTGATTCTCCTGCTGCTTTATATTCAATTATTCAGATGTGTAAATATAGACATTTATGCTAATTTGAGAGGTGTACGAAATATATAACCAAAAATAAATTATTCAAAAATCCGTAACTTGCTTATAAATTGTTGTAGCCTACAAGAAAAATAATTATATCACTGGAATCAGAAGAACAAAAAGTTCTATAAGAATACACAATTTTATTTTTACTTTCTACAACTTCAAAAATCAGTTTGAAGTACCTAAATTAGAAGTATTGGGAATAGCTGATGTAAGGAAGTAGAAAAATATCACTAAACAAACTACTAAGAACTATCTGCTTGTGTGGAATGGAACAAAGGATGGCAAGGGAGCAAAACAAGAAGTAGGGTTTATTATCAGCCCTGAGAGAGCCAAGCTCATTAACAGATGTCAAATATATATCAGGAAGAATCATAAGCATCAGGATGATGGACCGTAAAGAAACAACAATGTATATTTCAGTATATGCACCATGTAACGACACCTATTCTAAAGAAGAAAAAACAAAATTCTATGAAGATCTGAGTGACCTTGTCAAGCTATTAAACATCAAATGATTCAAAGAAAATGACACCGTAATGGGAGATATTAATGGAAGAGCTGGCCTCCTGGAGATCACCATGAATGGAAAGTATCTTGATCCTCAAAGTGAACATGATACAAAACACAACAGCAACAAATAAGTGCTTACAGTTTTATGCTGAACATGACCTCCTCATCACAAACTTTTTTAATATAATGCTGCTGTGGCCTTTTTCGTCAATGGCGACGGTTGGCAGTGGAAAATTAGTTATCTAAAAACACAATGACGCTCATGGCTAAAACAACCAATGCGCAATCGGCACGGTTTCTGACAATGACTACAGTAGTAGTATACTGTGGAGTCATCCACCATGGAGCATTTGCGTCTTTGTCTAGCCTCTATAGCGCGCTCGACTCTATCCTCTTCATAGCTCTTTGCTCCCGCGAAAACAGCAGCTCTCCACCCCACTCAATCCTGGGCAATCGTATCCCAGTTCGCAACATTGATAGAAAATTCCATCATGGACGTTTTACACTGGTCCTTGACGCGAAGCTTGGGTCGTCCAACGTTACGCATGCCCTCAGATAGTTTCCCATACAGTATCTGCTTGGGGTTTCTGGAGTTATCCATGTGCGCAAGGTGACCAAGCCACCTGAGACCGCAGGATGGGATATAGTGACTGAATGCCAGCTCTTTTGAGCGCATCTGTATCCGGGACTCTATCTTGCCATTTAATTTTAAATTTTTTTTCGTAAACACCTCATATGAAAACTATTTAACCTCCTCTCCTGACAAGCATACAAGGTCCAAGTCTCACTCCCGTAAAAGAGTGAGAGGATGCATGTTTGGTAAATTGGAGTCTTGGATTTTATCCTAAGCTTATCATTTTCCAGTGCTCTTTTCAGAAGTTTCTTGAATGTGGATGTAGCCTTTCCTATTCTGCTTGTCAATTCCTCATCCAAAGATAGGGTCGATGTTATGGTGGATCCCAAGTAAACAAACTTATCTACTGTTTTCAGAGATTCACCACCGCGTTTTATCTCTGGTGGTGAGTTTGTCCCTTGTTCAATTACCTCAGTTTTCTTGACGCTGATTGTTAACCCGAAGAGATCGCATGCTTCCGCTAAACAATCGACCAGTCTTTGAAGCTCAATTTCACTGTGAACCGCTACGGCAGCATCATAAGCGAAAAGCAACTCTCTGATCAGCACGTCAGTTGTTTCAACTTCAGTCTTTTCAGATTGAAAAGAGATCCGTCGAACCTGGTTTGGAGGTAAACTCCATCCTCGCTCCCATCAAAAGCATGGTGCAGGAGAGCAGCAAAATAAATGGCAAAGAGAAAAGAGAGTGGGTGCCAGGACACAACCCTGTTTAACTCACCTTGAACGGCTCTGATGTATCTCCATTGAATTGAATACACGCATTCATGTCCTCATGAAAAGAAATGACAAACTGCAAAACAAGAGGTGTACAACTGATTTTTTCCAGTACCTTATAGAGTGATTTCCGGCTCACAGTGTCAAATGCCTTTGTCAGATCAACGAAGGCAATGAACAGTGGTTTTCTTTGTGCCCTGCATTTTTTCTGCAGCTGGCGCAGTGTAAAGACCATATCAGCTGTTGATTCACCAGCCCTAAAACCAGATTGTGTCTCTGGCATGATGCTATCAGCCAACCTTTGCAGGTGTTTCAGAAGGACCCTAGCGAAGATCTTACCTGCCACAGTAATTATTACAGTCACCCCTGTCACCCTTATTTTTTTTACAGGGTAATGATTTTGGCGTCCCGCATTTTGTGTGGTATTTCATGTTGTCACCAGCATTGCAGCAGCAATGCATGCAACTGCGGGAGAAGAACATCCTTGTTTTCCTTACAAATTTCAGCAGGAATACCATCTTCGCCCCGTGCCTTCCCATTTGTCAGGGCACTTATTGCTTCAGAAAGCTCTTCTTCAGTAGGCTCCTCATCCAATTCTGCAAACATGCTGAAAGAGGGCAAGACCTCTTCCATACCTGGATGTTCAGGGAGGTCTTGAGCATAAAGCTTGGAGTAGTGTTCCATCCATCTTTCTAGCTGTTTAGCCTGGTCTTCTATTGGTTCGCCATCCTCAGATTTCAGTTTTGCCAACTGGGTAATGGTCGGGCTTAGAGCAGTCTTCATTAGAGAGTGCATTGTGTTTGTATCTCCATGATCGGATGCTGCTTGACTTTCTTTGCAAAGATTTATCCAATATTCATACACACACACACACCCCTTTCCTCGCATTGCAAGATGGATTTGGTTGTGCGAAGATATTCCTTTGATTCTGGACTTGGATTTCTCTTATCGGCTAAAAGTGCTTTCTTTTTTTATATCATACAGCGGCAAGAGGTGGTCGGCATACTCACGCACCCAATCTTTTTGAGCTATTATGAGTACACCATAGGTCGACTTAGCTGACTCATAAATAGCAGTTTCCATCACCTGCCAGCTCTCATCCACAGATTCACGCAGTTGAAAATCATTTTTGTTTTGTATTTCATTTTTAAAATTTCTTTTTTGGAATAATTTTTACACGTTGACATTTATTTTTGGTTCTGCAGTTGGTTTAGAATGGTGCTTCGGCTTAGGCTTGCCGCTCAACTTACTCACAACGAGAGTATGATCCGTGTCACAGTCCGCGCTGTGGAAGCTACACGTAACACGTACGCAGTTAAGGTCAATCCTTCCTGCCAGAACGAAATCAATCTGATGCCAATGCTTAGACCTGGGATGACACCACGATACCTCGTGTTGATCCTTCAAGACAAAGAAGGTGTTTGTTACTGCAACTGTGCAAGATCATTGATGGTACAGAACTCTAATAGCCTCTGACCACTTTCATTCATCTTGCCGATCCCATGATAGCCTAAAGCTCGGGGACCAATGACTCCGCTGATTGCCGACACGTGCGTTGAAGTCTCCAAGATTTGAAAAGCGGTTCTTAAACATTCATGAGCCTAACAGTGTCTGCTAGAGCCTCATAAAAATAATCCTTAACATCTGGAGAGGCACCAAGTGTAGGAGAAGACACACTGACAAGGTTAACATCGCTCTTTGTGGTTTGGAGGTAGAGCGACATAATTTGTTCTGAAATTCCTGTAGGGGTGCTGATCGACGGCACTAGTCTATTTTGGATGTCAAAACCAACACCATAATGTCTGTGCTGGTCGGCATTTACGCCTCTCCAGCAAAAAAGTATAATTTTCCTCTTTGAGAGATCCGCTACCCGCAATAGGAGTCTCGCGCAGGGCAACTATGTCAAGATTCAGACGTGATAGCTCCTAATCAATGACAGCCGTTTTCTGAATATGGCCGTGTGACAGGTCCATATTATCAAGACCTGCCAGCGTTCCAATCCGTAAAGGCAGCGACTTTTTGTTTTTCTTTTTCTTAAGGCCAAGTTTAATGTCGACTTTCAACTTTTGGTTATAGCTCCATGACCCTAACTGAAGCAATCCTGACTTGGCAGGTCGGTACCTATTGTCCTAGGGCTGCCAGGATTAAGCGGGCGTAACCAACTGATGTGGCTGAATAGCCATCCCACTGTCGATTGTGACCCCTGGCGCTCCCTGTATATGCCAATTTGGGGAAGCTTATAACCGGCAACTGTCACAACCCGTGTTTTTTTCCATCCACTTTCACAGTGACCAACGAAGTGTCCTCTCCTCTTTATGTCTCGTGTCCGTGAGGTCGCCGTTTCTGCTGAGCCTGGGCTTCCATTTTAGAAGCAAATGTCTTGCCCAAATAACACTCACTTTCTCTCCATTCACACGAACAATCCGCGAAGGAAAGACAGGTCAATATGTTCGCAGTATCCATGGAGTAGCAGGGGATGCCTGATATTGGCCAAGTTGACCAATTACCGCCTACGGGTCCCTCCCTTGTGTGAGGTTTACTCCTCCAGCCTTTCTCAATTCAATGAGACCGCAAGGCAACGGGAAATGGCACCCAGCTGCTTATTTTCATATTCGCAGCTGACTTCCATATCTGAAGGTACGTTCCTCGATACGCCCCCGAGGACGAGCAGGAAAAGTCATGTAAAAACATGATACAAATGGAACAATTCAGAGCAGTCGTCACAAACCAACTTCATACTTGCAAAGAGACTCATGGGCCATTCCAAACTACATTACCAATACTGACCATAAATCAGTACTCATGACCCTTGCCTGTGCCAAATTCAAGATGATTATCATCATTTTGTTATTGTTATTTTTGTTTAAAGCCCAGCTGACTGCGTAGAGCCATATAAAAAAAAAGAGTAGAGAAAAGAGAACATTTCTAGCACAGAATTTTACCTTTTGAAAGAATTATATAACCTCCTTAGAAGCAGGAAATACAGATGTTGAGCAGGAAGTTTTTAAGGACCATGTAACAGCTGCACTGACCAAAGAATGTGGAACAAGAAAATTAAGACAAGGGAATTCAGTGTTCTGCAAAATATTGGGGACAGTGAAGAACAATGTACAAATCTGAAAAATTCTGGATCATTCTGGGTCTTCTCCATCACAAGGCACCTGTGACATTAGTGCATATGTACTTCATTCCAAGCAAGGAGACTTCATCTTCATAAAGTTTTATGTACATACATTTGTAGATACTGAAGAAATTGCTCACAGGAAAAAGACTGGCTACTTAAAATCAAAAGATGGTATGATTACTATGGAAAAAGACAAACATTTGATAGAAGGGGAGAGTACACTGAAGACCTTTTTGATGATAACAGAAGGGAGGAACACATTAGAAAGATCTTTGAAGGTCTACCAATGATGAAAGCTGAAGTTAGAACAGCAATGAAAATGATGAAACATGGAAAAGCCCCAGGATCAAAATATATTACAACAGAAACAATTGAGGCTCCAAATTCAGTTAAGTTCATATTGTTTATAGCCCAGCTGACTACTAGAACCATGTCATGGCTACCATCATGTCAAAAACGACAACCTGGTAAAAGACCATGCTCACCATTAACCTTGCAAATCTAAAATGCAATTAAAGAAAAACAGCCGTAAAATCATATCAGGTGAAATCTATTCATCTCTTGTAAAAACTGGAAAACTGCATCAGGAGGGACGTCTCGGAAGAGGTTCCTTAAGGAGTCCGCCATGTAGTACTTTAGTCTCACATCGTTCTTCAAGTCCCAGCAATCAGGTGTATGATGCTCAACGGCTCAACACCATGCTGCTTCTTCATTTTTCAAAAGGTACAAATGAGTGTAGGATGCATGACCCGTGTGTAACCTACATCTCAGCGCTTAGATTTGATTTTATCAAGATCTTGCGCTATATAAATATTGTAATTATTATTATTAATTATTATAACACTCTCTTCCTTACGGTTCCTTGCAGCAGATGGGAGAATTTCTTTCAGGTTAGGGTGGATTTGGAAAAGTTTGTTATCTGTCTGTTCATTCCAATCCTCCTGCCACAGATTTCTCACGTAAATGTGTATTTTCGATTTTACATCTGTGTAAGGAATCAAGGATTTAGACATCTTTTCCCTTGTGGCATTCTTGGCCAGGCAGTCAGCCTTTTCATTGCCTCCAATTCAAACACGGCCAGGAATCCAGGCAAAAACAATCTGGTAACCTTCATTTGTAAGAGTAGAAAACAGTTCGAAGAACTTCACAAGCTCAGGGTGACTAATGTTTTGGCAAGCAATTACCTGCAAAGCGGAAAGGGATTAAGAAACAATGAGAAAATCTTTATGTTTGGATTTTGGACACCATTTTTAGAGCCAAAACCAGAGCAGTCAGTTCAGCAGTATAAATGGAACTGTCAGATGGAACATGTTTTGAAAATGCTCAATTGGGAATCGCAGAACAGAAGACAGCAGCAGCAACACCTTCAGCAGACTTGGATCCATCAGTGAACATTCTGTGGGATGACGGAAATTTCTGACAAACTTCTGCATAAAACGACTTGTACACCAGTGAACTGGTACTGTCTTCGGTGCTTTCAAAGTCCATGTTAACAATTGCTAAATTTATATCTACATTTTCCACATGAGGACGGACACAGATTCCTAAAGGAGGAGTGACTTTTGGATGTTTTTCAAATTCACTTTGTAATCAGGGGTTGAAGACACAAGTCATAGGCTGGGTTTTCCAGTTCAGAGAACAGTTTCAAACACAAATTTAAGGTTAGTTTCAGGATACCCTGTGTTTTGGTTGCGGAAAAAGTAAAGCCATTTGTCTCTGCCCACCACTGGATCCTATCTACGCACAACCGCAGCCGCCACTGAATGCCTGCATAGAAGCTTCCACTTGCATAAACTGCAAAATCGTCCACAAACAGGGAACAGTCGGAACCCTGCTGTACAGACTTGACATATTGTTGACCTTGATACTGAACAGCGCACGAGAAAGAATGCTCCCTTGTGGTACACCCAGCTCCTGCTCATGGATGTTGGACAGAATAGTACCAACCCGCACTTCAAACTGTCGCTCAGCCAAAAAATTTTGGATAAAAAGGGTAGGCGACCCTGAAAACCCAGTTCGTGAAGATCCATAAGAATTCCTGATTTCCAGATCAAAGAAGATAGCTATCACATGCTGTTTGTTCAGAAATGCATTACGGACGGTCATTTCAGGGCAGATTAAATGGTCCACTGTGGAATGGTGCTTGCGCAATTGCGGAAACCGAACTGTTCTTTAGCCGAGATGCCGTCATTCTCCAATTTCCACATCAGTCTGCTGTTGACCATTTTTTCCCAATCACTTTGCAAAGACAACTGGTTAGTGCTACTGGCCAATAATTGGAAGGATTGCATAGATCTTTTCCAGGTTTAGGTACAGGGATGATCAGGGCTTTCTGCCACGAGGGAGGAAAGAATCCTGTTGTCCATATGTAACTGTACACTTTCAATAGAGTTTCTTAACCCTTTTCTGGGAAATGCTTCACGAGTTTGTAATGAATTTCATCTAGGCCAGGAGAAGAGTGATAGCAAGTCAGAAGAGCACCTTTTAACTCGCCTAACGTTGCGGCTGAAAATGCCTTTTTTATTTTATTTTACTATATTTTTTTTAATCAAATCTGTTTTAACTCACTCGGGACGGAGAGTTTTTCCCCTTGCATTTCCCCAGGGACGGCCCATTTTGAAGGGTTAGGAAAAAAATCACAAAAAATATAAAATACAAAGGAACAAAATGAAACTTTCAGATCTGAATAATTACATGCTGGGTTAGTTCATGCCAAAATATTGAAGTTCTTCCTTGAATATTTCTTCTTCATGTGCCATGTTGAAAATACCCCAAATTTTGTTGTCAGGATCACCGTACAGTCACACACTCTGATCAGCTCCATGAACACACAAAGGTGAGAAGGCCAGAAGTGCTCATTCTGCTTGCCACTCAGTTCTCTTATGCCTTCTGTTATGACAATGGAATTTAGAAAGTCTTCTGTCACAAACTGATTCAAGAAATCAAAGGGGGCGTGGCACTGAACTGGGACATGCAGGCCACAAGAGCCAGAGAACAGAGGCAAAGTGGGAGAAAAACTAAAATCTTCGTGCCAGTCATGCATGGGAAAGTGAATGAAAGCTCCATCAGACATGCGACTCACTGTGCTTGGCCCGCTGACCACTCGCCTCTTGTGACGTATATGCCCACCTCCCTCTCCCATTTTACTGTCGTCTGAAATTGGGTCACTGTCAATACCTTGTTGCTGGCAGCTTCCATCACTTGATACACTTTCACCATTATCTTCATTATGCTCCTCGATGTCCAATCCTTCAGTCTGAAGCACTTCAATCACTTCAGCAGCAGTAAAACGCCGTCGTGATCTACTTTGTTTGAAAACTCGTACTCGCCTGCGACGCCATTTTCGACACGAATGCAGATTAGCCAGTCGTATGGGGTGCCAAAGTCAATCGTTTCCCAACGAGTGTATTGCTACAGAATCTCACGAAGTAACTTTCCCCTTGACACGTTTGCAGTGACCAGTGTGGCTATGGTAGGCATGCAAGGTCTAAAGGAGAGCGTAAAAAAATATTTAATTATCGAAACCGCTATTGCGTTCCGTCGTACGAAACCGTGCCTTTCATCACGACCGCTATAGCGTTCTGTCGTACCGAGTGAGTTAATTCTCCTTTCACAAGACAGGCCCAGCTGCGTCTCACTAAGGTTTTTCTCTCCGGAGACTCTGGTCTTCCCTTCAGCCCCTTGGCTGTTGGTTTAGGATGTTTTTCTTCCAAGGTCAGACCGGATTTGTTGCACTAGGCACGATCCATTTACATCGGTCATATTTCTTGATTATATATTTTCCCATTCAGTCGATCATATACTTATATTTTCTCTTATGCTAGGCACAATCCATTTACATCAGTCATATCTCTTGATTACGGTATATATTTTCCCATTCAGTCGATCATATGCTTATATTTTCTCTTATGCATTATTTAATACTACTTACTAGGGTACTTTACATTCAAAAAACTACTTTTAGCTAGTGCATCATAGTTTTAAGCCCTGGACCCTCTTCAGGATAAAACAATATTAATATGGCATGACCATTTTTCAAATTGCAAAATTCGTCTCACTTCCGCTCTGACATCATATTTACTCACAAACACATTATGTCATTTTAGTCAGTTTAGTCTTTTTCTCACACTGGACGAAGCAGCAGGGAAGTTTCAGTCTTTTTCTCCTAATTTTAGTATTTGGTGTTTGTGTTTGTGATCTTACGCTTGACAAAGGCCAGTTGGCCGAAAATTTGCACCTATCTTGTCTGGTTGTGTTAAATACACATTCTGAATCTTTTTTGTTTTTTTTCAGGTTCCCGTTTGCTTGAATGCGGGTAGTCACACTTGTTTTGGATGTCCGATAGATTCAGATGGTCGACAGAGGGACAGGTGTTTTTCCCTTTAATTTTAAAAAAGTTTTTCACACTTTCTTTTTTGGAGTTCGGGACGTCAGTTTGGAGCAAAATTCTCTCCACAGCTGTCATTTACTTGTTTTAAAAACATACCTTGACTTTGCTCAGAGTTTTTGATGAGACTGAACACTGTCCGCTGGTGAGTTTGGAAGACATGACGTTGAGCTCTCTTGTGGTCTTGTTTTATTTGTTTACATTCAGAAGTAAACCACCATGTTTTAGGCATGTGCAGTTTCTTTGACGATGTGGGAATTGCTTTTTTGGCACAATTTAGGATGACATGTGTTAGAGTGTCTACCGGGTCATCACTTTGCAGGACTTTCTCTTCCTTTCAATCGCTTTGGATGGTCCTTGCGAATAAATCCCACTTAGCCTTGTGAAAATTCAAGTGTTTTGGTAAGGATTCATGTTTGACATTTGTATTTGTTAAGAGAACTGGAAAATGGTCACTTCCATGCAGATCACTGAGAACTCGCTACTCATAGTCCAAGACCAGTGAAGCATCACACATTGATAGATCGAAACAGGAAAGTGTACCATTTGCAAGATGAATGTAAGTCAGAGATCCATCGTTTTGACAGCGTAAGTCTAATTTGGAGATGATGTTTTCCAGCAAGAAAACATGGGTTGAAGAATCTTCACTACCCCAAAGCGGGGAATGGCCATTCAAATCGCCCAACAAGAAAAAAGGTTTTGGAAGTTTCTCAATCAGATCAACCAGTTCTTTTGTAGCAGCAACAGATGGAGATAGATACAGAGACTCTGAGCAAATGGTTATGGTTTTGTCTAGAGATACCCTAGCTGCTACTGCTTGCAAACTAGTGTTCAGATTAACAAAGCTAACACGGCAAAGTAGCTGGAGCTCCTCTAAATTGGAGTTGACAACTCTTATGTTCCAATGGACAATACTCTTCATTTTTAGTGGAACAACAGAAGGTAAATTCTGCACGAAGACAGCCAAGTAACATGCGAAGAGATCACTCATGACACTGGCATTAGTCGTGGATCATTTCATGTGATTTTAACAAGTAAATTTAGAATGAGACATACTGCTGCAAGGTGGTCCCATACAACAGACGTACTGATGATAAAAATGGGTGCACGTCACTGTTGAACTTACTTAAAACTGGCTAGTTGTCATCAGCAAGACCTCAAAATAAGGGTGACAGCGTTTTAAATTGGATAACTGCCATTGACAAAACCTGTTTTAGATGCAATAAACCAGAATCAAAGAGACAGCTGTCAGAGGAGTATACTACTGCTTCTCCAAGGCCCATCACGTTCTAAGCAAGAAAATTTAAAGATGACAATATGTAACTATGATAAAACTATATATTGACAGTGTATCACAATCGAATAGGACTAAACTTTTAATCAAAACTACTACAGCCATTAAACCTAAATAAATAAGCTTCTATTAGGTACCGGCAGGCAAAATCAGGATAAACATGAAGAACTTAGTCTTAATACTGCTCGTACAGAACTTTTTAATAGAAACAAAATGAAAAAAAGTAACGTTCTATCTCTTTTCTTTCCTGAGATAATGATATTTTAAGATGACACCTTTAACGTAACAAGCAAAAACTCTGTGGAAAGCTGTTTTTGATTATGTGTATTAAAAAAAAACAACAACTAGAGATTTCATTTTAAAATAACTGATTCTTTGTAATATAGGGTTACATGAAAACAGAAAAGCAGGACATTTGCTCAGTTACAAAGAGAGTTACAAGGGAGCAAAAATAGCAAAATGCGTATTTTTCATAAGTTCAAATTAGCACAGCAGGGTATGTTTACAGGTTCATACCTTGGAGAAGATGTGCTTTAATTGCAACTTATGTTTGTACTTTAATACAACTGTCTATATAGACATAGTCTAATTTTTTTGAAGATGAACAATAGCCACGTTTGTTTGTTATAGAGATCAAAACTTCATGCAATTGCCAAAATCGCCTGTGACGGAGGCACCAAGTTGACATAGGAGTACAAACAACTGTAACTTTTGAACCAGTTGATGGATTCACTTCATATTTGGACACAATATACAGAATGCTGTCTTCTTTTACATTATTTAGTTGCATTCAAATTGAAATAAGGTATGAGGTCAATACCTCACTAAAATATCCAAATTTCATCAACCCAATGTGAAATAATGCTAGTCACATCATGACAGATGGCCATTATAAAAGCAAGAACATGAATTTTAAGCTTGCCTACTTTCTAGCACTATAAACTTATGTCCACTCTGTATTGATAAAGTGTGTCAGTATTTATGCTATACTTATAAATGATTTCATACACAAATGTCAGGGTTCCAAAGGGACCAATGTTGAAAAAGGACTGTGCGATTTGTGTTGACACAACAGGCATAGAGTTGTACTATTACTAGACTAGAGTAATACTAATACATGTGGTACTAGTTTGCTTTCTTATTTAACAAAACAGGGTAAAACCTGAATTTGGATCTAATTTCATCCAAGTTGGCCAAACTCCAGGTTCCTCTGCTGGTTGATGAAGGGACCAACTCTATGTCTGACGAAATGATGTACTTTCTGTGGACTACATCATGTTCTTCTCACCTAAAAAGTGTATCTTCTTTTGTAGAGAATTTATGTCTTTGAGAAGACCAAAAGATTGAGGCACAGAAGACAACACCGGATTTCCTGAAAGAATCTGTGAACATGAAAGTCCAGTCTCTTCAAGGAAAGGGCTAACACTCAGTTATCTCCACAGTCTGAGAAAGAAAAGCTGTTCTCTGAGATGGGTGTGTAGTCTTCAATTTTGTCTCAGTTTTGATGGAGATAGCGCAGTCTGGAAATTTCAGCAGATGGAAACAGTTGCTGGAGAAACTGTGCTGCCTCATCAATTGACTTGTTGCCCTGCTCCATTAGTAGCATCACCTGGTGACATAAAGGAAGACAGTGACTTTTATTGTATGTGTATAGATGGAGAGAGATCAAATTTGTACTGCACATGTCTTCACAAGTATTGGAAAAGAAATGACTGAATACAAGACTGACAGTCTTTTGCGTTCATGAGCTGCAAGTCCCACATGTTTTCATTAACCAGGGCTTAAAACAGGAGGAGGAAAAAACCACTGAAACTAGGGGGGTCCGGGGGCAAATCAGGGCCATAATTTGCGCGCCGTTGCTATGAACGCTTGCAAGCCAATCACAGATGCCTTGCTCTTTTCGTTGTTGGTTGTTGTTTTTTTATTTGTTTTTTTATTTTTTATTATTTTTTTCATTTGACAAACCGAAATCGCCAAATTCCGCCCAGACGCGGAACGTTTTAAGCCCTGATTAACGGCTTGTAACAGCCAAGTAGGAAGTCATATCGCTTTTGGACTTTGGGATCAGAAATAAAGTATATGTCTTCTACATGATTTGATCTCCTGCATGCCTACACACGAAGGTGGTCAGGCACTAACAGGTCTGCGGTTAAGTTCACCTTGGAGATTGGAAATATCTCCACCTTTCCGTATTTACCCATCAGACCCAGACAGGATCCAAACCGTAGATACTCCCGTAAAGTTTTGATGCTCTGACTATCTGGTACTTGATTACCATACCCATCATATGCAATCAATGCTTAAATAAATAAATGTTTCAGTAAATGTAATAGGATAGAAAGGGGAGATAAGATAGCTGAACGTTTTTAACCTATTGATACTACAGATAAAAATTTGATGAAAATCAACCATAAACAGCCAAGATCTCTCTCCTGACAGTAAAACATAGTCTTTACCTGCACATACTTCTGCTCAGTCTTCTTGATATGATACACTGTCCCATTTTGAATGATGATACATTGTCCCATTTTGAATAAAAAAAAAAAAATGGAGATATTTGCAAATTCCCGTATGTGCACTTGTCATAATTTTACTTTTTGCAATCCACACTATATTCCCCCACTTCCTCATTTTATTTAATACCCTGCCTAACCCTCTGCCCTTCTGGAAACATCATACTACATTTATTTAGTTTACAAACCTGCAGAAGCAAAGTGTTGTCTAGTGTCAACTGTGGGAGATTCAGACAACGGCCTTTTCCACTTGCCAGAAAAAAACTTACTTCAGTTTGAGGAACTGATCATTTTCTGCAATAAACGAGACAAAACACTACTCTGATTTATACTTCAGTCTGATGCACACACAAACACCAACACCCACAAACACACACGCACCTCTCAAATTATGTACAAGTCACAAACAATTTATGTCAGAGTGGCACAATTCATTAAAATACCAACAAACATAGCACATACACATATACGGTACCTAATACTGAAGTGCACACACAACACACACACACAAACATACACACATTCACTCACACACACAAACACACACATGCGTATACACATGTAATACACACACTATATCCAACAACACTTGCATTCTTGATCTACAGAAATAGTAGGTTTTATTATACATAATCATGTTTACTTTGTAAACAATCATTCATAAAAAAAAATTCAGATTCTAAGGTATCTTATATATTATCATGTTTACTTTACAATCATTCATAAAAAAAAAATTCAGATTCCAAGACCTTTTATATAAATTTTTAAAGAAATTAATCATCACTGATCTTATACTGATCTATATAACCATGTTTGATCTGTAAACATTCATAAAAAAGGGATGATGTCTTTGAGCCCCCGTCTCATTGGGCCCCCGTCTCTTTGGGTCCCCGTGTCTTTGAGCCCCCGTCTCTTTGGGTCCCCGTCTCTTTGAGCCCCCGTCTCTTTGGGCCCCCGTCTCATTGGGCCCCCGTCTCTTTGGGTCCCTGTCTCATTGTGCCCCCAAGTCTATATATGACCTTTTGGGCCTCCGTTACAAGGCCGAAAATGTCACACCGGGCCGGTCCAAAATGTATTGATGTATATGCCCGACCAGTGGTCAGTTAGGTCTATTTCACAGTTTGACAGCTAAATAGGCCAAAATGATCAATGCATACATACATACATACATACATATACACATACATACATTTACATTCATACATACTGACAGACTGACGGGCTCGTTTCAAGCTCACACGCAAAACGCACATTGTTTATGGAGTTTTACCTATACTCAAAACTCTAACTATATGGTAGCTGGAATGCACAAATGTGGTCATTTTGAATTGGTGCGACATTTTGGGTCGATCGACATTTTGGGCCTCTACTAAACATAATAAGTTTTAATAAAATTGCCTAGCAGTTTTCTCTGGGTGCTATTCCACAATTTTTAATCAATCAAACACACACACACACACACACACATTTGCAGCAGCAGGGAACATAATTATCTTGTTTATTATGCTGGGGGCCCAATGACACGTTTTCTTATTACTACAGAAAAGTGTGGGGGCCCAATGAGACGGGGCCCAATGAGACGGGGACCCAATGATACGGGGACCCAATGATACGGGGGCTCAAAGAGATGGGGGCTCAAAGAGATAGGGGCTCAAAGGACGGGGCCCAAAGAGACGGGGGCCCAATGACACGTTTTCTTATTACTACAGAAAAGTGTGGGGGCCCAATGAGACGGGGGCCCAATGAGACGGGGACCCAATGAGACGGGGGCCCAAAGGGCAAACCCCATAAAAAAAATTCAGATTCCAGGACTTTTTGTATAATTTTTTGAAGAAATTATTCATCACTGATCTTAAACAGATCTACATAATCATGTTCTTCTTCTTCTTCTTCAGTGTTGAGGGCCCACAATCAAACTTGATTATTCTGGCGCAGATACATCTGGGCAGTAGACGTGTCTTTAGAGTTCAGTTTTAATCATGATGATGGTGGGGTGGGGGTGGGGGTGGGGGGAACGAGGGTGATGGGCTGAGGAGGCAGGAGGGGGAAGAGGGGGAAGGGGGGATGAAGAGGGGTGGGGTGGGTGAAGAGGGCAGCAGGGGGGTGGGGCAGGGGCTCTGAGGGGAAGGGGGGCGGGGGGTCGGTCTAGTCTGGGGTTTTGGAGGCCCTTGACACGAATGTGTCAAGTGTTGTGGCCTCAACTGTTTGATTTGTAAACATTCATAAAAATAATTCAGATTCTAACTTTTTTTTTTATAACTTTTAAAGGAAATTATTCATCGCTGAGAGTCAATATTTATGGAAAAGACGAACTGAAGTTGCCTGGCTTTCTCTCTTCTGAGAAAACGTGCGGTTTGTGATTCCTTCCTTCCTTTCCTTTGGTGCCCACGATCTTGAGGATGATCATTCCGGCACATAAAGGGGGGGGGGGGGGGGTGTTGTAGACACAGTCCATTCGTAAGCTCCGATCATTTCACTATTCTCATTGTCCGTAGCCATTGCTGAAATCCGTTACCGAAAGGGCCACGTGGTGTCCAGAAACTCACTGTTGGGCAGAGACTCGCGACACAAAAGCATCGACTGTTGCTGCCTCTACTGTTTTGTTGGGAAGATGGTTCCAGTCCCCAACAGTCCTGGGTAGAAATGAGCCACCTCTGTACTGAGTTCTGGTGTTGATGTTGATTGAAATGATTGTTGCCAGTTCTGATCAAATAGCTTAAAATCTATTCATCTAATCCCACAGCAGAGTAAAACTTACTCATAAGATGAAAAAATGTGATTTAATTCATCCATACTTACCGATATGTACTCGAATTTCTTCAAAAACTGACGGCACAGAATCGAAAGTACTCGACGCCATCTTGGTTTGAGATCGGCAAACGATGGAAGTCGGTACTCATTCAAACCAAAGAGAATACTGCTATTCCTTTTTGTTCAAACTGACAAAAGTCCATTCGCGACAGCGTATGAATGTGACTGTAACCATGCGCACACGAAAGAGTACACATTGTTTTATGTTTTCACCTGAAGATGGCATATTTTCAAGATTCGTGTTCGTCAGAATTCAAACTTTTAGAACACCGTGCGTACAAAAGGGGTAATATCTTGCAAATGGTTAATCAAATCAGACTGACTGTTAGATATTCGATTTCCTTCATGGTCTGACCGACAATCTGATACTACATTAGGCCTATATAGCTATGCAATGCGAGTGTCGCGCCTTGGACTTTCAGTCGAAAAAGCGAGTGTCAGTTTGGGGCTTCACTCGGCCTCTACCAAATAGCGGCACAAACAGCGATCACACACACGGCCGGTATTTTGTCATCGTCCATTCACCACACACATTCAGTAATAACAAGAATACACTCGATTGAAAGAAGAGAAATGAATCTTTAATTATCTCATAATGGTTTAAAGTAGCGATGAGACAGCTGAATATGCGTTTGATAAAAAACACTAAAATCGTCAATTTTTTATAATGATGTCAGCAAAATTACGTGCCTGCCGGTACCTACTTCTATGCGCTAAAGTTGCACTTTACAGAAAATATTATACACAAAATCAGAACTCAAACAAAAATCAATAATAAACACATGACATGAAACAAAACAAAAGTAGGAATACAACAGCATCTTACGTATGATTGGCGAAATCCACTCGCCCGGTCGCCCGAAGCGAGTAAAAAACCTGTCGGGCGAGTCAAAAATCAAAAACTACTAGTCCGCTGGGCGAGTGACAATTCTGAGCCCTGCAGTTATAATTTATTTCGATTTTTCAAACTTTCCGATCTGCCGATTGATTTCATTGATCTGAAATGATCCAGTCTGCCCTGTCAACGTTCGCGCGAAAACGCGGCTATCTAGGGAAAGACAACTCCTGCTTCTCGTAGGCCTGTCAGTGAAAGGAGTCGATACGATACAATTCAGTGTTTACAGACCTTTTGCCCAATCCGTTACTTTTGGTCGAAAGGTTAGAAGCTTCAAATTAAGTACGGAAACCAGACAAAATAATACACCATATGTCTTAACGAGATCAAGGGATAGGGAGGGGAAGAGAATGTGTATGCTATTAGCAAGGAAATTTGAGAGCCAAGAGCAAACTTGACGCATCACTTGATTAGATGATACGTCAGATAAATTAAAGGCACAGATACTTGATTTTTTTTTTTCGCATTATCTTCACTTGTCTCTCAGGACATACATTTCAGTTAGAATGGATTAAATATTTTCAAAGTGTTTTCACTGCACACTGAACTGCTGAAGTAAAAACAAAACAAAAAAACACAAACAATACGCCCCACTACCCCCCCCCCCCCATACACACACACACAAAAGAGACATAAGCATACAACAACAAAAATGGTCTCATACTCTCTTTCTCTCCCTTACACACTCACACTTTAAAAGTAAGTGATTAAAATTATGAAAGGGGAAAATACTGCAGGATGACGTAGTAATTTGAAAAACGACCAGTTGGACTAAAATACACTTTGGCTACGTAAGCAAAAATATAATGATTATAAAGAGACACTGAACTATAGAATTCTCTCAAACTTACACAGAGAACCCATGTAAACTTTGAGATCAGTCATCTGCCTTTTACATCTTCATGTTATCGCTTCATCACTTGATGATCACTTGATCTCCCACTGTTCACACCCCCCCCCCCCCCCCCCGATGAGTTTGCAGTGAAAATTTTACCCTTGTCATAACGATGGCTTATTCTTGTGAATATTTTTGGTCATCATCATAAAGAGAATTTTACTATTTTTCGGGGCAACATGCTGGACTAGTGAAAATATCTGCGGGCTAGTAGATCTTAAAATCCACCACTAGTCTGGCTGGATAGAAGAAAATGTTAATCTTCTCCAGGCTTGTTATGTACATGTAAAGTATGAGAACATTCTTCCACATGAATGCATGCCTCACTGCCTGATACAGCCATACACAAACATAGTCACAGGTATATGATATACACATGCAGACAAACATAGATACACAGGGACTGGCAATTTACAGCTTCACAGTGGTACACATTCATGAGCACATACACATGCAGACGGACAAACATCTAAGCAAGGACTGGCAAATGTACAGAAACTGATGCAGGCTCAAAACAACATTTTTACACATCAATGAAACATGTATGCAAACAGCATTACCTAACACAACCAATTATACCAATATGATACAGACAACTGGATGAGAAAAAGAAAGGAAAAAGGTGTGAAATGTACTTAACTATAATAGCTTGATATATCATGTAAATTTATCAAAGGAAAGAGTTCAGTCAACTGTAACAGCATGTGTCTTCTCTGCATAATTTGGAAATAGAACTACTCTATTTGCTCTGTTCCCACTTTATCATGTCTTCATGACCAGGATGTTTTATGTCCAATGTGCACTCCTTTACATGTATATATAACATGTATACATTCACATGCACATACACATGTGTATGTTGGAATACAATTATTCATATTAGATGGAAAAAACAAAACTGCAACAATTTCAGCATTAAGAAAGGTATCCACCTCATTTCATCTTCACAAAGCAGGTTGTGAAAGAGCAGATACTGAAGACATGGGAATAAAAATTGGAGGTCAAAACATCACAAATCAACAATATGCTGACGATACTGCACAGATGTTGGACAATACAGGCCTGGAAAAGATTACAATTTTCTACTACTAGTACTAGCCAGCCGGGCCAGTGGATTTTAAGATCTACTAGCCTGCAGATATTTTCACTAGTTTGACATGTTGCCCCGAAAAATAGTAAAATTCTCTTTACCATGATAACTAAAAATCTTCAGCAGAATATGCCAGTATTAAACAAAGGTGGTCAAACTTTCTTTGGAGACTTTCGTCACGTTGGGGGAGGTGAACAGTGAGAGATCTAGTGGTAACACGATAATGTAAAGGCAGATGATTGATCTCAAAGTTTACATGGATTCTGTGTGTAAGTTAATATATACTCCTAATCATAATTTAAGGGCCACTTCTTCCTTCCTCTCTAATTTTAAGTTGAAATAATTGACAATGTTTAGAATTGATTCTATGTTTTATTTCATCATTTCCACACCTGTTTTGGAAAAAGAAATTAGCACAATGACCCATTAGTGAACAGCACATGCATTTAAAGGAACATCCCCCCCTTTTCAAAAAACAGAAAGTGTCAGATTTGGCCAATCTGTTTTCAATATCGCGTGTGTCCGCCCCGAGCCTGGATGCATGCTTCACAGCGCCGATGCATCGACCCCACAAGGGTACGGAGTGTGTCCTGAGGGATGGCCGCCCACTCGATCTGCAGGATGTCGACCAGCCTGGCCAGGGTGCCCGGTGGGGGGTGGTTGTCCCTGATGCGCCTCCCGAGCACATCCCAGAGGTGTTCAATTGGGTTCAGGTCAGGTGAGCACGCTGTCCAGGCCATACGGACGACTTCATGCTGCTCCAGGAAGTCGGTCACAAGGCGTGCTCGATGCGCAGGTGCATTGTCGTCCTGGAAGATGGCGCCTTGACCAAGGTCCACAAGCGCAGGCAGTGCCACGGCCGCCAGAACCTCATCCCGATACCGGACCCCGTTCAGGATGCCGTCAATGGGGAGCAGGGGGTCCGGGTACCACGGCTCATGCCACCCCACACCATCACCGACCCGCCGCCGTACCGGTTATGCTCTTGGACAGTGGCGTCAGCGAACCTCTCCCCTTGACGTCGCCACACCCGAGCCCGGCCATCGTTAAAGGTCAGGGTGAACCTGGACTCATCCGAAAACAAGACCCGGGCCCACTGTTGCCTTGTCCAGGTCACGTGCTCCCTGGCCCAGGTCATGCGGCGCACTCTGTTGACCGGTGACAGCACGGGTCGGACGGCCGGTCTCCGTGACCTCAAGTTTGCCTCATGTAGCCGTCTTCTCACCGTGCTGCAGCTGATGTTAGCACCTGTTGCGTCCCTCAGCTGACCCCTCAAGGTCACCGCAGTGGATGCCCTTTCCCTCAGGACGGAGAGGGCAAGGTAGCGGTCTTGCTGTCTTGTCGTTACTCTGGGTCGACCCGTGTGACGCCTTTCCTGGACTGCTCCAGTCTCATTGAAGCGCTCCAGCAGTCTCTGGATTGTGGAATGCGACACTTCAAGTCGTCTAGCAACTTCCCGCTGCGCTAGGCCTTCATCAAGCAGAGCGAGGGCTCTCCCCCGCTGCTCATCCGTCATCCGTCGTCTTGCAAGCATGGTTAAAACGAACCAAGAACGGGTCCTTTTTATCCTCGTCTGCGGGCAACTTTGGCTGGAGTAGTGTTCAAAAAGGGCTTGCCTTGCACGTGCAAAGCGAATTTTGTCGCTACCTTGCCTGCGTCGTCAGAGAGACCCTGCTGAAGATTCGACAATTTCGTGTGGAAATTGTCTTCCTTGGGCCGCCCATTGCAAATCGGCAAATCCCCAAACACGTGCCAAAAGGAAACTGCAATGTTGTCTGAGCTCTTATCCATTCAGTTACTGCAACGAATTGGAGAAAAGAGTAAGAGAAAATAGGTTATTTCTCCTTTCAAAAATTGACTCAAAAACGTTCCTGGCCCTTCAATAATGACGTGTAGTATATATGCTTTTCGATTTTTCGTCCGCTGCGAATACGATTTCCGACAAAACCGGAAATGACCTTTCAGTTTCATCTGGGTGTAACGTAAAGACTTCCACCATAACAGTTGCTAACATCAAAACATCATCGGTCATCCTTGTAACTCGTAATTCAGGTATGTGTTAATTTTTCATTGTAGTAATTGGTTTAAGTTACATTATCTTTTGGGGTAAATTAACAGACTTTTGAAGTGTAATCATGGGAATTCAACAAAGGTAATTTTAAATCATTTTTTTGTTTGAAGGCTAAATGATAAATAATTCAGTGATTGGTTTAGTCAGATGCGTATTCATAGTTTGGGAACATGATCACTGATATAATGTTTTGATTTTTTAAATTAAACAATTGCTTTAATGTTTCTGGATTGAAAATAAAAGTGAAGACATGAATGAACATTGTTCATTCTAGTACTGTATTCTATGGGGGAAAAATGTGATGCATTACCAAAATGGTTGTGGTGCACTGACAGTTATTATTTTATCATTCTCATGGTTAAATAAATTTGTTATGGTTGAACATTTTTTCTTTAAAGCGTATTAGCTGTTTGTTAACACTAACTTTTTAGCTCAGTTACTACATTTGCAAAATACTTGCACAAAAAACATAGAGGTCTCATGATTTTTTTTTTTTTTTTATCAGCAAGTTGTCAAGTAGATGTGAAATAGTCACCATTTTTTGTGGAAAAGAGAATACAGAATTTTTGTACACTGAATAATAACAGTTCTGCTATTCAGTAAGGAGACAAACCAAACATTTTGTCTCAGGATCATTGTGTAGTCCTTTTGATTGTAAAGACCTCCTAGATGGTGTGACACTGATAGATGCTCACCATTTCATGTGTGTGCAATAGGTTTCATTTTGCTTATTGAAAACATAAGCATGTGTAACCTACTCTTAATGTTTTTTATATTTTTCTTTCATTGGATTATTCATGTTTTTTACAGTTCATGATTATTCATTCAAAAATTGAACCGCATTTTTTCTTTGGTCTATTCATCAACATGTCATATCATATCATACATCATATCATGTCATGTCATATCATGTCATGCCATGTCATGTCATATCCTATCCTATCCTATCATACAGGGTTGACTATTGAGGTTGATGGTGTACAAGGTGGTACTTTGTTTTGCTATGTACTCTCATGTGGGATCTCGGGCTAAAGTGTCTGATGCACACACGCGGCTGCTCACTTGATACTTGATGGATCACTCAACAGTATTGATCACTCTACAGTATTGGTCTTGACCTTTATTGCTGTATGCTATTCATATCATATCATATCATATATCATATCATATATCATATCATATCATATCACATCATACCATACCATATCATATCATACCATATCATATCCAATCATATTTTATCATGTCATAATCATACCATAAACGATTCACTTCAAATGGAAAACTGACCAAATGTATGTATGGAATCTGTTGCAGAGCTACATGTTGCTCAAGGGTTAGATTATTCATAGTTTTAAATCGGTCAGTCTTTTTTTTTCAAAAAGGGGTAATCCCCTGTGACAACAAATTGTGGTCACTTGTATTTATTTTGTTACTTTTTATTAAAATTTAAAGATCTTTTCTTTTTTGGCTTTTAAAGTTTTTTTTATTGAAAGATTGAAAGTAGACTCAAAACCCACAATGTGAAATCACTCCACATGTACATACATACATACATACATACATACAAGAATCACATACTTCTCACACTCATTCATTCGTTCATTTAAAGCAGGATTTTTTACATGTAGGAAAGACAACCATACTCCGCTTTTGGGAGACACACATATTCGTTTACACAATCACAGAAGTGGTTACATGTGAGCATGTTTGAGGGAGAGAAAGAGAAAGAGACAAGAGTAGGAAACCACTGAAAAAAAAAGAAAGAGAGAGAGAGAGAATGTATACATATATGTATGTGTAACACATGCGTAACACAAATAGTGAAACATTTTGGCATTGATAAGACTTGTATGTTCATTAAAACTAATAAAAGCAAGTCTAGCAGAACAATTGGCAGTTTTACCTACAAAGAATAAAACACAGTAAGTTTGTAGCTTTTTAAAGAAAACCATTTTGATTCCATTGGATGTCAGCCACACCTCACTGTTGGCTAGTAGTAGTAGTAGTAGTATTAGTAGCTGAGGGCTGGCTCATAGCCTAGGCCTTCTGGCCTTTTAACGCCCTATCTTTTTTGTTTTACGCTTTCTTCTTCGGGGTCTGAAAAGCATGCCTTAATATTCATACTTGAGCAAATCTGCTTCAGTCTATTTTTTTAAAATAAAATTTTGAATTCTGCGTCATCGTCCAGGAAATTTTTGAATTTGTTAATGCTGTTAGTAAATTTAATTTCAAAAGGAATTTTATTCCACAATTTAACAATTCTGTTAGAAAAACAAAACGCTCTTGTGTTAGTATTTCTGTGTTTAATAAATATTTTACCTTCAGCATTCCTTGTTATACTAGCTTGTGGAAAGGAAAAAAATGTTTCAACTGATAGCTTATCCATCCCATTCATTATTTTGTATACCTGTATTAAATCCCCCCCTTACCCTCCTACCTTTCAGTGAATGAAGTTTTAAAAACTTAAGCCTTTCTTCATAACTCATATTTTTACACTCTATAAGCAACCTAGTTGCCCTTCTTTGTACATTTTCAATCATTTTTTACTGTCTTATCAAATACGGATTCCAAACAACACTTGCGTATTCCAAATGTGGTCTAACAAAAGCCTTATACAACATTAAAAATGTATGTTTATTCATGTACAAAAATGTTCTTTTGATAATTCCTATCATTTGGTTAGCCTTATTTGTTACTCTTTTAATGTGCAGGTCAAAAGATAATTCACTATCAAATGTAACTCCCAAGTCTTTCTCCGTTTCACACACACTAATTTTCTGTACATCATTTCCAATTTTCATGAAATACTCTCGTCTAATATTCTTCTTACCAACATGCATTACATGGCATTTTGAAACATTAAAATATAAATTCCAAGTATCTGACCAGTTTTGTAGTATTAGCAAGTCCTGTTGAATTAAATTAACATTGGCAACCTTGTCATATAGTTTTGTATCGTCAGCAAAAATTTTGCAAGTACAGTGCAGTGAATCAGGTAAGTCATTTATAAATACTGTAAACAAGATTGGACCCAGTACACTGCCCTGAGGGATCCCGCTTTTTACTTTTGTTTCTTCTGATTCAGCATTTCCTACCATTACCCTCTGCTTTCGATCATACAAAAAATTTTGGATCCATTTGAGTGTATTTCCTGTAATACCATAAGATGCTAATTTTATGAGCAGTCTTTCGTGAGGTACAGAATCAAAAGCTTTTCTAAAATCAAGATACACGATATCAAAGGGGTCCCCATTGTCCATCATATTGGTGAAATCCTCCATAACTTCTAATAACTGGGTTACACAGGATCTTTTCCCTCTAAATCCATGTTGACATTTTGCATAAAATTTATTACTTTCAAAGTGGAGAAATGATACAATCTCTTACTAGTGATTCCAGTACTTTACAAACAATACAAGTTAAACTTACAGGTCTATAGTTCCCAGCGTCACTCCTATTTCCTTTCTTAAACAAGGCTTTAACATCGGCTGTTTTCCAATCCTTTGGTAACTCACCTGATTCTAAGGACTTATTAAATAATATACAAAGTGGCTTTGCAAGTTCTTTACTTACTTCCTTTAGTATCCTAGGGGATATCAAATCTGGTCCTTTAGCTTTATTCGGGTTTAGTTCCTGTAACTTTTTTTCTACCGCAGTTGGAGTAACTCTGATATCACATAATGATATACCATTTGACTTTGAATTTTCTATTAAATCTGGTAATGTACTGATATCTTCTGTTGTAAAAACGCTTGCAAAAAATTTATTTAAAACTTCAGCTTTGTCTTTATCTGTAACAACCAGTTTTCCATCATTGGTTTTTAAGGGGCTAGATCTAATACCTGTATTAACTTTTGTCCTTTCTTGTACATATTTCCAAAAATTTTCGGGTTACTTTTACTTTCCTTAGCAATATTTTTCTCATACTCTTTTCTGGTTTTCTTCAACAATTTGGCACATTCATTTCTACCTTTTTTGGTTCTCAAATATCTTTTATATGTATTATACTTCTTTTTAATTTTCCTCAGAGCCTTTTTATCTAACCATATAGGTCTGAAATGTTTATAATTACTAACTTTAATTTTTGGGACACATTCCTCAACACCATCATTTAACACTTTTTTTTATCATACCCCAAGCACTCTCAACATCCATATTGACCAAGTCACTCCAATCTTCATCCTTCACAATATTATTAAGTTTTCTGTAATCACCCTTATTAAAATCATACTTGTATTTGTCTACTATAGGTGCATTATACATTGAGACATACAATTTGAATTTCAATACGTCGTGGTCACTTTTACCAACCGGTTGTAAGTGCTCTATATCTGAGATTAAGTTTTCTTCATTTACTAGTACCCAGTCATCCAGAGAAGGAATTTGTCCTCTCCTTCTTCGAGTAGGTTCTGATACCTTTTGAATTAAAAATGCATCACGTACATTCTCAATTATTTTGTCATTTTTATCACCTCTCCACTCTCCATCCCAACCAACATTTGGAAAGTTAAAGTCACCAACAATACAAATCTTATCATACTTATTAAGTTTATCAGATTTTAAAACATCAAACAGCTTTTTGTCATTTTCTACTGTGCTTGTATTAGGACTTCGGTATATACATCCTAACAATACTTCTTCACCATTAGCACCACTAAAAGAGCACCACACACTTTCTTCAAGGTCTTCATTATTTAACTCTTCACACTCTCTTGCATTCAACCTTTTTTCAGTATATAATACAACTCCCCTTTGGGGATTTTTTGACACAAACATATCAAAATTAGGAAAAGAATATTGATTCTCAATAAAATCTCTCACATTCTTCGGCTAGATTTCTGTCAGCCCAATCACACTTGGTTTTAAATCATCTATGAGGGCCAAAAACTCATCTTTTTTGTTTAACAAACTATCAACATTTGAGTATACAACAATGCATTCTTCCTGAGTTACATGTTCACTTCTATTTACATTATGTACATGATCTCCTTTGTCGGTTCAATATGTAGCTTTCTCCCTCCCACTTCCTGTTGGCCCTTTCCCACCCTCTGCTCCTCTTCGCCTGGAACTCACAGTCACAATCTGTCCATTCCTGATTACTATGTTCTGTTCGCCCTCATCCCTTCTTCTAATCAGTTCTTCTCTCAGCTCTTTATACTTTTGCCTCTGTTTGGGAGTGTAGTCATGGTTGACATATATTTTTTTTGTCAGATCTGTCACTCTGGCATTCAGCTCAGGAGACTTTCTCACTACTTCTTTCTTCTTTTCCTCATTTGTCATGGTTACCTTCAACATCC
This sequence comes from Monoplex corrugatus, assembly GCA_030674185.1. Lineage (NCBI taxonomy): Eukaryota > Metazoa > Mollusca > Gastropoda > Littorinimorpha > Ranellidae > Monoplex > Monoplex corrugatus. The sequence continues at coordinate 29,407,008 of JAPXFY010000015.1, forward strand.
TGGGCCTATTTCCTCCCACCTTTCCCAGTCTGACAGGCTCTTTCACATCATTGTCTTCTATCTTTGTCAGTTTTCCCAGAATCGTTTTGGCAGCCTTCAAGTCGTCTTTCTTCCTATCCTCTGCACTTTCTTCAGAGCTCTCTCTAACACCCACTATGATCACATTCATCTTTCTTTTTTCTTTCTCTTCTCTCTCCTCCATCGCCTCCTCAACTTTCTTACTCACTGCCTCATCGATTTTTTTGTCCAAACTTTCTCCTCCTAGCCCTTGCTCTAGATCCTTCACCTGTTTGGTCAGATCATAAACCATTTGCAATAGTTTGTCTAGGCGGACATCGGAACGCGATTGTATGTCCTGACTGTCCATGCATTTAAGGCAAACATACTGCACATTCGGGCAGTTCAGTGTATCATACATTTCGTCCTTCATTTGGGCGCACTTCTGGTGTGTCCACTGTTTACAGATGAAACACTCAAGGTCTCTAGGTCCCTCGCTAGGGGTGTCGCACACCGTACATTGCCATGTACCTAATTCCTCTATTTTGCTCTTTCCTCTTTGCCCTTTCCCCACGTGACCCTGATTTCCACCTCTACCTCCACGACCCCTGCAGGACATTTTAGTTTAGCCTTCTAAGTAATAAAACTACAATTGTACTAACTATTGAACAGTATACTTACAGCCTGACAAAAACTTTGGTTAGTAATGAAAAAACGAAAAATGAAACTGTGAACATGCTGAGTTTTCTTGTTTCAGCCACAGAAACTGTGAACGTAAGTAAGTAAGAGTGAATACTGAGTACTGTGCGTGCTCCAACAACACAACACTGTTGCTATCTAATAAAATCCTGGAAGCACGTTCTGGCTATCAGCAGCACTGACAGTCTTCACTAATACAAGTAAATATGCACAATCTTTCACAAAGTTAAATAATATATAATATGACTTCAATTTCCCTAATTTCTTAACGCTGAACTGAAAAACGCCGCCATTTTCCGCGCATGCGCCCCGTAGGCCAGTAGTGGTACTGAACTACATATAAGTTCGCTTTTGTTGATTGGTTGATGTGTGTGTTTTGTTTTGTTTGGTTTGGATGTTTTTTGGGTTTTTTTCAGTTTTTTTTTCAAATTCTTCTATTTGTTGTTGTTGTTGCATAAGTATCATTGTCTCTGTAGTCTGTGTGTGTGTGTGTGTATGTGTGTGTGTGTGTGTGTGTGTGTGTGTGTGTGTGTGTGTGTGTGTGTGTGTGTGTGTGCGCGCGCGTGCATGCACATTTTCTTGACTTCAGCAGTTCAGGGTGAAGGGAAAACACTGAAAATATGTAATCCACCCAAACTGCTATTTATGTCCTGAGAGACAAATGAAAATAAAGCAAGAAAAATTGCCAAGTAGCATCTGTGCCGTTTAAACTAGTTTCTTTGATATCTTACCAAGTGTGAGGATAAGGAATCGATTCAAAAGAGAAATAGCAGATAAACAGTGTGGATTTGTGGAAGGGAAAGGAACTATTAATGCCTATACATCCTAAGAATACCACAGAGAGGTCAATCGAGATGAATTAAGGTTTTATATTTATGCTTTGTTGACAATACCAAGGCTTTCGATCGGGTAAGACATGAAGAAGTGATCAACCAACTAGAAAGACTCAATATTGATGGAAAAGATCTACAAATAATCAGAAATATGTATTGGGAACAAACAGCGGCAATGAGAATAGAAAACAATATAAGCTCTTTCCAAAACATCAAAAGAGGGGTCAGACCCGGTTGTGTTTTGTCACCAGATCGGTTTTCACTTTACAGCGAAAACATCATGAGAAACCTAGACGGCTAGAGGAAGACCCTGGATTAAAAGTTGGAGGAAAAATGACAAATAACATTCGATACGCTGACAGCACCGTGCTAATTGCAGAAAATGAAAGGGACCTACAAAACCTTGTGAATATACTAGAAATAGAAAGCAAAGGTAAGGGGTTGGAACTAAACAGCAGGAAGACTGAAGTCATGGCGATCAGTAAAAAACATGAACTCCCCTCATGCAACATAACATTAACAGCAAACGGCACAACCTAGAGACAGGTTGATAAATACCTGGGAACGATCATTTCACCAGACGGCAGATGCACATCAGAAATAGCCAGCAGAATTGGCAAAGCCAAAACAGCATTCAAGAAGATGAAAAGCATTCTTACTAACAAATGCCTATGATCAATTAACATCAGGAAGACAGTTCTTGAATATTATATAGAACCAATACTTTTATACGGTTGTCAGGCGTGGAAAGTCAACAAGCAAAGCCAGAACATGATTGAGGCAGCCGAGATGTGGTTTCTAAAAAGCATGTTGAGAGTTTCATGGACAGCAAAGAAAACAATCGAGACAATCTTGATGGAGGCAGACACAAGTAGATCATTCATAAGGAAGATTAGGAAAAGACAGGCAACATTTATAGGCCATTTTATGAGGAAAGGGGAATTGGAACACCTGGTCACAATGGGAAAGCTGGAGGGAAAGAGAGCACCAGGTAGACCCAGGGAGAAGATACTAGACAGACTTGCAGAGTGGCTGAAAACAAAGAGGGTTGAAGAGATGCTTGAGGCAACAAGAGATAGAGACAGATGGAAGTCCTTGATCACCACTGCCATGTGGCAAGGCACCTGATGATGATGATGATGATGACCAAGTGATGAATCAAATTTGCTCTTGTTTCTCAAATTTCCTTGCCAATAGCACACACAATCTCTTCCCCTCCCCATCCCTTGATCTCGATAAGACATGTTGTATTTTTTCCTCTGCTTTCCATACTTGATTAAACAGGGCTCCCACTGAGGAAAAGCAAAAATCCCTGAAAATCAGGGGGGGGGTCCGGGGGATGACTTGCCCACCTGGAAAATTTTGAAAATTTACGTTTAAAATGGCGCAGTCTGACACATATCTGAGCTTAATTTATAGATTTTTATAGTTTTTTTTCGTGGAAAATTTTTTATTGTTGCGGATTTTCACTCTCAGTTTTAGTGGAAATCCACGAGTTTGCGGAAAAGTGGGAGCCCTGATTAAAAGCTTCTAACCGTTCGACCAAAACTGACAGATTAGCCAAAAGGTCGATGATCTGTATACACTTTATTGTATTGCACCGACTCCCTTCGCTGATAGGCCTACAGGAAGCAAGAGCTGGCATTTACCTAGACAGCATCGTTTCGCGCAAACGTTGGCAGACTCGATTATTGCAGATGAAATCAATCAGCAGATCGGAAAGTTTGAAAAATCAAAATAAAATATACCTGCAGGAGTCAGAATTGTCACTCCCCCAACGGACTAGCAGTTTTTGATTTTGACTCGCCCAACAGGAACAAACACCAAATACAAAAATTAGGAGAAAAAGACTGAAACTGCTGCTTCCTCAGGACTGAGGGAGAGAAAGAGAAAAGAGTATAAAACAGCAGGAAAGTTTGATCTTACATTTATGCTTGACAAGGGCCAGTTGGCAGAAAATTTGCACCTGTCTTGTCTGGTTACATTAAATACACATTCTGAGAAGAGTGGCAGAATGGTTCAGACATTCGCCTGCCAATAACTAAACTTGAGGTTCCAAGGTTCGCTCCCCATAGAGGCCTCGACTTTTCTCCTCAGTTTGACTGGAAAATCGAACTGAACGTCTACTCCTTCACAAGGGGATGAAAAACGAGTTGGACCCGTGTGCCTTCTGGCTGCGCATGCTAAAAATCATACGGCAGTTGAAAATCGTGAAGAGCAGGGCATTGCCCGGCTGCCTTGGTATAAAAACATTGGAGAGACAGGTTGATTTCCCAGGTCCCACCCCTTGAAGACCAATTAGCCTTCTTGCCTTTCTGAAGCATTGGTTAAAAAAAATCAATCAATATGAAAATGAATTTGAATCAAGGTAGGGGATGGGTGCCAACCTCATGGTGCTGGCCCCTGGAAAAATTGAGGTCTCTGCCACCTCACTCCACTATGACCCCAGGGTTATGGAACTATCTGGGTAGGATCTCAGGACCTGGCCAGCTCATGGGTTTATGTGCAGGCTAAAGCTTCTGCCGTGATCATTCTGGACCTTCTCCATCACATGGCACCTGTGACGTTAATTCATATGGAATTTATTCCGAGCATGGAGATGTCATCTTGAGAAATTGAAATTGAAACTGAAAAAAATCTTATTCTATTTCATGTTTCTGGCTCCCAATGACAACAGTTCTGAAAGGAAAAGTTCAGGACAAAAGAAATCTGGTCAGGTTATCCACCACTTTCATGAACATCACCACCAATATCAGCGCTTGACGATCTGTGAATTTGCAGAAAAGTCAAGACTGAGGAATGAATGAGGAATTGTTGTGTCATCTACTGCAGCATACCACTGAATTTGATGATGCTAAGAGGTGAGGTGACGGATGATATACTGAAGTCATCTACTGCAGCATACCACTGAATTTGATGATGCTAAGAGGTGAGGTGACGGATGATATACTGAAGTCATCTACTGCAGCATACCACTGAATTTGATGATGCTAAGAGGTGAGGTGATGGATGATATACTGAAGTACAACTTTATGTAGTAGTTCTTTGTATCAAACAACTTGCACTAGTGAAAATGGATTGTACTTTGTAGTGACTAAAACTTCACATATCTGAATAAACTACTGTATCTTTTCAAGTGACAGGGCACATCATCTAAAGAGGACAGGATAAAATCACCCAAATTCCCTTTCACTCGACATCGGAAGTAAATCTATACAAGATGAGAGGAAGACACAGGAACACATGGCAACAAACTTTAGAAGAAGGGGATCTACAACCCCAAGATAAGCCTGGACTTCCATATAGAGGCTGGCCCAGAACAGCCAGAGATGGAGAATCTTTATATTTTAGTGAGATCTGAAAAGATATAGCATATATGCCATGGGTAGGTCTACTTTTCATGTTTTCTAGTATGTTATTTAAGAAAAGTACCAGCCTAAACAGCACTTGTCCAAGTATTACCGATGTATTACTGATCCTGCCTTGCGGGATCCCACTAATGACACTCTCCTATAATTATGAATTATTGATTCTTACAGTCTGCTAAGTAGAAAGTTCTTTTCGAAACTTTTAATTTTCTGTCTACATCAAAGGCTGCTTGTTTAATCAACTGACTCAAATGCTTATCGAAGTTACGAAGGCAAGAATTTTTTTTTAATTCTACTCATACATGGATATCTAGCTAGGAGGAGTTTGTCGTACAATCTCAAATCTGTAGTTACCTACTTTAACTTAGTTTAAGGTCCCATCATTTCACTCACAAATTGCCATTTCAGCCTATCTGTCAATGCTACCGCTGTAAATCAGAAACACGCCTTCATTCATTAAATATAAATACACAGATGAGGTCTAGTCTATGCGCACAGAGATAGATAATGGCCTCGTTATTACTCATACCAACTACTCAAGTCTACTGTGCTAGCACAGTCCGAATGTTATTGTAGCAGTCGACGTCCGACTCGGCACTGGGAAACAATGAAATTAATCTCGTGTAATTCTTTGCATTTCACTTTAACATAATTTAAACGTACGACACATTTCTATAAAGTGGTTTCCCCAAGACTTTTAAACAATGTGATCTTAATTATAGCCTATAGTTGACTCACTTCTCGCCATTTCAAGCCAAGCCCTGCTGCCGAGACGCCATGTTTCGAGGATGCTTGATGTATGACGTCATCCGTTCAGCACATCCGCGCGATTCCACAGGACGGCGGGCGTTTGCCGTGTGAATGTGTGTGTGATGTGAGGGTGGTGGTAGAGTGTGTGTGTATGTGTGTGTGTGTACATATATATATATATATATATATATATATATATATTATATATTATATATATATAGCTATATATATGATATGTGTGTGTGTGTGTGTGAAAGAGAGAGAGGGAGTACTATTCGCGGTTTGGGGCGCGGATCTCACCACCACCGCCACCACCATTCCCGTACAGCGTTTTCGAAGAGCTAAACGAAAACGAGAGTTCGTGGTCATAGTTACAGTTTGTGAACAATGTAAATATCAATGTACATATTGTAATCAAAGATCGTGAATAGTACTGTCAGCTCTTTGGTATACGCAAAAATCGCCGAGCAGTGCGAGTGTGTGATGTAGGCGTGTGTGATGGACCGTCTCTGCGTCAGTGCGTGTGTGTATGCGTGCGTGTGTGCACGCGCCTGCCTCAGTCAATCGGCTACAATAAAATTATTATTTGTCGTGGGTGGCTGGGTTTAATCAATCTTTTGATGTGATTCGCGCGCGCGCGCGCGCGTGTGTATGTGAGTGTGTGTGTGTACTCTCGTGAGTAAGTGTGCTTATGCGCATATGCGCTCTACTGTCATCAGTTGTACGAGTCGAGGAAGAAGTAGATGCATGTGTGTGTGTGTGTATGTGTGTGTGAGTATATGGGGGGTGGGGAGATGTCTTCCGCGTGACTCATTCGATAAAGCAATGTTCGCAGTGTCCCGATCGGTTTGGTTTGCGTGTACATCTAGATTTAAGTAGGCCTGGCTGTATCTACTTCAAATTTGCACTGATATGATGTACACATGCGTAATGATCGCGTGTGTTCAAGCGAGTGTATGTGCGTGAGAGAGAGAGAGAGACAGACGGGGAGGAGGGAGAGAGAGGTGTCGCAACACAATTCACACAGACTTGCGCGCGGGCGGGCGCGCGCACGGACGCACACATAAACACACGCACGCATGCACACGCATACACTGGGTTTAAAACGGTAACACTGTAACAGTGAGCTGTCGTCAGCTTCGCAACCGCGATTTCAGTTGTTGCAGTTTCAGTTTGCCGTTTGATTGTGGGGGCGGCTCACTTGGACTAATCTGACTGTGACTAATCCCATCGGGACTATCTTCAGTTGAGCTACTGTCAGCTCCTGTCCCACTCAAAAATAAGACAACTTTACAAGCGCTTGGTTTATCGGTTCTGTTCCATGAACATCATAATCTGAGAACTGTCGTTTGATGTCTGGCCGTGATGCCATTGATACCTCGACAAAACAGGATCCCGCGTGTCTCCTTGTTTTGTGGAATGCACTGTCGTGTCATCCATGATGGTTTTTAGAGTGGGCATTTGGTATCCATTTTTGAGGTCAGCGGGGCCTGAGGTCCTCACTGCTCCTTTCAAGATGACTTCCATTGCTAACACGAACAGCACTGGAGTAATTGTACTGCCCATGGCTATGCCTATTTCCAAATTTATCTAATCTGTAGAGTATTCTTTTGTTGAGAACCGCATTGAGAAGCCAAGGAAATTCTTCTTTAGCATTCCTCTTAAGTTCTTTGGTGCATGATACATCTCCAGGGCCTGTTGAATCATCTTGTACTGGACTGATCCATATGCGTTTGCCAGAGCGAGCTACACCACGTCGAGGTCTTTCTTCTCTGTTTTGGCTCTTTGGCTTGCTTCCCAAATCATCGTGGCGTACTCTGCACAGCCTGAGCATACTCTACACAGCCTGACACTCTTAGAATGTCTCCGTTTTGGACTGACAAATCCAGGTACTCGTTTCTCATTTGGTATTTGGATAACCCTGCTGCTATGACAGAGATTTTCCCTTCGACGATCAGAAGTGATATTGGCCTGAACTTGCTGATATCACTTGAGCTCTGCTCTTTTGGAATGTACGCTCCATCAGCTACCATCCATTGGTTGCTGATCTTCATGTTCCTCTATGCTGATCTTATTAGTTTGTGGAGCTACTTAGGACTGTCAGGCTCGCTAAGACCTAAACTATACAAAGATAGAGAGATAGACCTACTAACATTCATCCAACAACACAACACCTAAACTTCAAACGTACACACAAATTTCTTTATTGATACATACGCGCTCATTCTCACTCACACAACATTATAAATATTCCCCCAAATGGCAGCTACTGTTTCAACATCAGCCAACTAGTGCTGTCTTTTCAGAAACATCTTAAGGAATTTAGCACTTCTGATGCTGAACTTCACAAGTCGAAGGATATATACAAATAGTAGTAGTCAGAAGACGTACATCACAAGTCGAAGGAGGATGCACCCTACAGTTGTCAGAAGATATTTACAAGTGGAATTGATCCACCTACATCACAAGTTGAAGGATGGTTGGCCCAATGGAGCTCCACCAAAGAACAGTTGGTCCGCAGGGGTTCCGCTGATGAATGACTGGCCCACAGGGGTTTTGCTGGCAGTCGGCTGCGGCTCACAGCAACGTAGAGGAAAAAAGGGAAGAAGGGAAGCAATCTTCACAATACACAAAAGGTATACGACGACGATGATGAGAGAGCTGACACTACAAGACGAAACTACAACACTTAAAGCACTTCCATCCCACACCATCTGGAGATGTCGAGTTATCTCTCTGAGTTACATCAAGCTGACGTGGATACACGGACAGTAGTGTTCTAAGGCATTAAACCTAACGATAACACTACTCTGAATCTGTTTAAGACAGATATGACTTCCTCTAAACTTCTAACTCCTACTAGGAGAGCTGAAACTGAAGTGACACAAACTTGAACATACGGACATCCCTACAGTTCTTTTTTTTACCCAAACATCGTTCACATATAAAATTTAGCGAAACACAAGCTCTGCGCCTTCAACGTGAAGACCGCATTCTGCATGAAAATTGCCAACTACGTTCCGCACGAAAACTGCGTCCCTAACACAGAATACTTCTCACGTGAAAATCTTCCTTCCCTATCTCGCCAGTCTGCAACATTGCCTTATTATACTGAATCTTATCCATTTTTTTTATTTTCTTTTTACACCAGTTGATCCAGTTGTGACATACCTCCGTCTTTAGATTAATTCTTTCAAGACGGCCAGTGCGCACCCCAGCGAGTTCCCAGCCACCGGGCCGTCGGCGTTTGTTTTCTTCCCTGCTGACGCACCGTTTTTACTACTTTTCTATTTTATTTTACAGCTACTAAAGTATGATTGATGGCAAAGTATTTGATATTACAAGAAAGCTCAAAACGTGATCTTTGCTAGCATACTATTTTCAAATAAGAACTTCTAACACTTATACGCATCGCTACGACAAGAACAACGTAGGTCACAGAGTATAACCCAGACGCAAGCTCACATCCCAGTAGTAACTGTACTGTGCTGTACTGAAGTTTAAAGGAACCTTTGAAACCACTCTCTCTCTCTCTCTCTTTCTTCCTTCTCTCTCTCTCTTTCTCTCTCTCTCTCTCAAACACAGACACACACAGAGCGAGCAAGAAAGAGAGAGTGAGTGTGAGAGATTAAGAGAGATAGAGATAGAGAAAGAGAGAGAAAGAGAGAGAGATAGAGAGAGAACAGTCAACTTAGATGGTAAAGTTTATAATAACTCCTGAATTCCCACGCCCGGTAGCCAGCAAACAGTTTATGAAGGAAGATAGTGCAGACCTAACACATGGCATTGGAATTTCCTGGTCAGGGGGGTCACTTTATTCCGTTATCAGTCAAAGCATCAACTGTAAAGCTACACCAACTAAACAGACTCTGTCCCTTTGCTGAAACCTTCTACTAAACAGTACTGGCAGTTGTTTTGGATATTCTTTACAGTGAAAGCTGCCAGAATTTTTCAAAACTTGACCGGCACTGTACGGTCGGTGCGTCTGTGGGGAACAGACGCCTTACCGGCACTGGGGTACGGTGCGTCGGGAGGGAACTTTTTTGGCACCGTCTCCGGCAACCGGTGCGTCGCGAAAAGGTTAAATTAAACTCTACGTTTAATTCCAATCACTAGTTCACGAGGATCAACTGCAACACATAATGTACTCTGGACTTTAAACATTTTTCCTTGTAGCAATTCATAGGCAACTCAGAAAATCAACTGCTACGTTGTCCTTGCCAGGAATTGCTTGAATTTCGAATTTTGAATGGCTAGAGCTGCAGAGCCCAACGAGTCACACGTCCACTCGTTGACTTCACTCATTCCATATACTGCAACGGTAGTGGTCTGTTTGCACAAAAAAGTCACTCCATACAAATATTGCCAGAATTTGTACACTCCCTACACCTGAGGTAAACATTCCTTCTCAATGACGGTGAAAGTTTTCTCCGTAGGCAATACCTTCTTGCTTGCACATGGAATGGGATGCAGTACATCTTGCTGTCTCTGTAACAGTATTGCACTCAATCCTGTCTCAGATGCGTCAGTTAGTAAGACGAACTTCTCTCCAGGCACTGGTAAATTGCAAATAGAGGGCGTGCAGAACTTCGTCTTGAGTGTATGGAATGCTATTTCACATTCTGGAGTCCACCTGACACGATTGGATTCACCTGCTTTGATCAATTCAAAAAGTGGTAGGGTGATGTCAGCAAAATTTGGCACAAACCTCCCACCAAGCCCAGGAAACTTCACACTAGCTTCTTGATCTCAGGTCGAGGCGCACTCCATATTTCCATCTTGCCCTCTTCAGCCGAATTTTCCTGACTCCTACTCTATGTCCCAGATATTCCAATTCTGCACATCCAAGTTCACATTTAGATGGTTACGCTGTCAGTGAACATTCTCTCAGCTGTAAGTGCTATGTTTCAGTCTTCGTGGCTACCAAGATGTCATCAATAAAGTTGTCAACATCGTCTGTGTTGAGAGGCTGTAACAATTTCCTCATCATCCGGGAAAGCAGTACCTGAGGTACAGAGGCCGAATGGCATCACCTTCCACTGAAAATGCCCTTGGAGTGTAGAAAATGCCATCTTAGGGCAATCTGCCTCAGATAAGGGTATTTGCCAGTATCTCTTGGAGAGATCTATCTTGCTTAATACCCGTTTTCACTGAGTTCATGCCCTAAAGTTCTCAACTCCTTGGTGAACTTTGCTGACTCTGCACAAATCACTACATCTTCTGGACCTTCCGAAGTTTCGAAAGGAATGACAAGAATGGCCATTCACGTAACTGGTGCGACTTCCACTGGTTCCTGCTCTACCACTTGTGCTTGAATTGGTTTTGGATTTTCTTTTGCCTCTCGTTCTACAAAACGCTTGAGGAGATTTGTGTGAAAGACTTCATCTTTCCATCCATTTGGACTTTATAATCTACTTCACCCATCCGTTGAAGTACTTCTGTTGCTTATGGACAGGAGCTCCACCGTGGAACAGTTGGTCCGCAGGGGTTCCACTGATGAATGGCAGACCACAGGAGCTTCATCAAGGAACAGTTGGTCCGCAGGGGTTCCGCTGATGAATGACTGGCCCACAGGGGTTTTGCTGGCAGTCGGCTGTGGCTCACAGCAACATAGAGGAAAAAAGGGAAGAAGGGAAGCAATCTTCACAATACACAAAAGATATACAACGACGATGATGAGAGAGCTGACACTACAAGACGAAACTACAACACTTAAAGCACTTCCATCCCACACCATCTGGAGGTGTCGAGTTATCTGTCTGAGTTACAACAAGCTGACGTGGATACTCAGACAGTAGTGTTCTAAGGCATTAAACCTAACGATAACACTACTCTGAATCTGTTTAAGACAGATATGACTTCCTCTAAACTTCTAACTCCTTTTGCTAGGAGAGCTGAAACTGAAGTGACACAAACTCGAATATACAGACATCATCACAGTTTTTTTTTCTTCTAAACACTGCTCACATATAAATTTTAGTGAAACACAAGCTCTGTGCCTTCAACGTGAAGACCACATTCTGCATGAAAACTGCTTTCCATATGAAAACTACATTCCGCACGAAAACTGCCTCCTCAACACAGAATACTCCTCACGTGAAAATCTTCCTTCCCTATCTCGTCAGTCTGCAACATTGCCTTATCATACTGAATCTTATCCATTCTTTTTATCATCTTATTACACCAGTTGATCCAGTGGTGACAAGGACACTGGGATACTTCTTGTACAATAGATATGGTGTTCTGTTAGGCCTGGGTGATGATTTGGCTTTGGCTTTCTACACTGCTTTCTTTAATTCATCCAGAGTTGATGGCTTGTTATTAAACATTAAATTTTCTCTGGCACTGCAGGCTAAACCAGACTATGGATTTCAAGCGGTGCCTCGCTCTGAGGATTGGAATATGTTTTTCTGAGGTGCTGTTCCAGTGCTTCTTAGTCCATTGTGAGTGACCCAGATTTAGGCTGCTCAGCTTCCTGGCAAACTGAAAGGGGTCTTTTAAGAAGCGATCTTGGGTCTTCTTCTTTTTGCTTCTTCTCCTTGTCATAGATTCTGCTTTACTAGGGGCGTTATGTTTCGCTTTGAGGTATTTCAATAGGTTCTCTAGACCTTGCTTCTCAAATTCTGGAGCAGCCTGACTTTATTTGTTTCATCATAATCCTTTTGTTCCTTCTGATGTCCTCCATTTGACACTGGCGTCTGGATTTCTGTAGAGCAGTTTTCATATTTGATTGCTTTACTCCATAGGCATCCTACATGGTGCACACATGTTTCTCTAGAAGTGGCCAGTTTGTGTTCTAGGATGCTTCTTCCTAGTAGCGCATTCAGTTTTTGGACAATTTCTCTATCCAGCCTCTCCCATTCCTCTTTTGCAATTGCAGGTGGCAATACAGTTTCTGGTGCTTAACATCAAAAGTCTGTACAAATTCCTCGTCTGAGTAACAACGTGAATGTCCTTAGCACTGTAGTTTGCTTCCTGGCCTTGGTTTTCTGACGTCTTATCTGTTGGTGCAGTGCGCTGCTGTTATTCATCAGAGTGTGGGCACAGTTCTTTTTTGTTCTGTTGATCTTCATGCCACTCTTGGTGGAGAATCTTCTTCGACAGACACACGAAAATTCCATTTGTCCCATACTCGTTGTCCATTGTGCATTTCCAGTCGTGATCGGGTTAGCACTAATTGATTTATTATTCTCTCCCCCTTTCAGTGAATCCTGGGAGCATTTTTTTTCTTTCTTGAACTAGAGGCAAGTTAAGGAAAGGCAAGATGGGAAGCCAACCCAAAAGCCCATAAGTCTGATCTTCCCAGTGTCATCTGGTCTTTCCCGGTCATCCACCAGACTGTTCCCAGCAATTAATGGTCTAACCATATGTCAGTAATAAGGGGAGAACTGGACAGCAGAAGGTCCTCAGAAGAGAAACACCCGTCAAACAGGTTTTTCAGCCCATAACTTCTGACACTCTAACAGGGTCAGGCCACATCCAGGTCATGAATCTTGGATGCTCCTCTGCAGTCACTTTTTTTTAAAATAGAAATTTTGTCCTCAAACTGGAATCAAACTCACACATCCTAGGTGGTCAGGTTTCTCAATGCAAAGTCATTCTTGTGACGGGTGTCTTGACACTTGGCTATTGGTCACCAGTGACATATAGGGGAATTTAAAGCCTTATGAAGTTCACTTTTGTTCCTGGTCCAGATCTAGCCGGACCTCTTTCCGCTGCTTCTGCCATTATCCTTAGAGCTCTCGTCCTCTCTCTCCCCAAAATCGATGGCTGCCTCATGAGATCACAGGCTGATGTACCTACCAACCCCCTTGCTCCAACCTCTATAGCTAGGACTCATATATACATATACATACACATACATATGCTTACAACACAATCTCACATGAATAAGAAAATAAAAATAAAAGGAAATATAAGCAAGCGGTCAACTGAATGGAAAAATATATGATTGAGAGGTATTGCCGGTGTAAATGGATCTGCATAGTGCAACAAATACAGTCTGACCTTGGAAGAGGAAGAAAAACATCCTAATCCAACAGCCTGAAGGGAAAACTGAGTACTCAGAGAAAAAAAAACTTGGACAGACGAGGCTGCACCTGCCTTGTAAAGCAAGAATTAAAACAGATAAAAAGCATGAAGCCATATGTGCAGCTGCAAAGCCAACACATTACTCACTAATGTAAGGGGAAAAAAGGTGATGATATATCAAAGTATCTTATTGCTAAACTGAACTGTACTACCGCTAGGCCTATCAGACAACAGAGCCACTTAATTGTGACTTCTTGCAGCGTTTTTCTAGACTCTGGCCACCCCGTATGCACAGGCGTCGAGGTGCGTTAGCTCTCTAGGAAATTCAGGCGAAGCCTGTAGTAGTGTTAAACCGAAAGCACTGGGATTTTAACCTGTCTGGAGTTCTTCCCAGGCTTTGGAGCGTTCAACCAGTCAAGAAGTGCCGCCCACTGGGAGAACCTTGACTTCAGCTTGACTACAACTCACTCACCCCGTACGTAGTTCCTCTCTGCACATGCACTCTAGGCTCACTTCAGAGTCACGACAATTGTCGTCGGGAAAAATACAACATCGCATTAAAGAATCACGTCCTTATGAAGAAATGAAAACAACCACAAATACAAGCACATGAAATGATCCTTGTACTCTATTCTGTAGAGAAATCGTTAAGGTTTGTCACTGAGACCATGTGGCTTGTGCGCTACGTTTATTTATGAGTTGGAATTTTCTGGCTTTTAGAGTGCTTGGATTTTCCATGCACACATTTTGGTCAAACAGTTATACACGAACATGTCAGCATGCGATATCGCTCATAGGTGGAATTCTTTCCCACAACGCCCAGCAGGGCAGCATTGAATTAATTAGTATACTGACATTTATTCAAAATTAAATAAAAGATTTAGCAGACGGCGATGCTGCAGTGTCCCCCTCGTGTGAGATACTGGTTCATGATTTAGGTAAACAGCATAGCTTGTACACGGTGCGCTTTATTGTGAAGAGTGGACGGACCAAGTCCACCTAACAACAATGTATTAAAATGAAATGGAGTTTAATGGTAGATGGAGACTTTATTATTGAGTCCTTTGAGAGAGAGAGAGAGAGAGAGAGAGAGAGAGAGAGAGAGAGAGAGAGAGAGAGGAGAGCGAGAGGGGAGAGAGAGAGAGCGAGAGGAGAGAGAGAGAGAGAGAGAGAGAGAGAGAGAGATTTCCCTTTCAGATACACTAACAATAGTGTTCATCCCATTATTTTGAAATGTACGTTTTGTTGTTCTTGATACGTAAAAACTGATGTGTGCACAGGGAGGTGTGTGTGTGTGTGTGTGTGTGTGTGTGTGTGTGTGTGTGTGTGGTGTGTGTGTGTGTGTGTGTTTGCGTGTTTGTGTGTTTGTGTGTGTGTGTGTGTGTGTGTGTGTGTGTGTGTGTGTGTGTGTTGTGTGTGTGTGTGTGTGTGTGTGTGTGTGTGTGTGTGTGTGCGTGTGCGTGTGTGTGTGGTCTAAGTCGGCACAAATCGCGGCATCTGAACAGCCGTGTTGTCTACTTTTTTTTTCTTTTCTCCTCCAGATTCTCTGATTTTCCATTTAAGCCCACTGGTTGTTGGATTAGGACGTTTGTCTTCCTATTCTAAGGTCAGACTGGATCTATTGCACTAGACACAATTCAGTTACATCGGTAATGCCTCTTAATCATATATTGTACCAGTCAGTCGATTATTTGCTTATGTTTCTTACTATTTTCATTTTTGTATATGGGTTTGTATGTGTACACATATATATATGCATATGTATGCATATGTATATGTGTGTCATAATGGCTGATGTGACACGTTTAGTGTGTTGGCTAGTGACTGTACTAGTCACCTCTTGCTTTCAGAACACACTGCTGCTCGCAGCTCTGCAAAATGGAGCGCAGGGTACGTACATCTCTCTCCGTCAGTACATAGCCTCTCCATCAGCAAGCCCTACGTTGTGCCTGCCCATGGCGAAACACGGCAACTGAGCACCTCACAGACTCAGGCTAAACTCGAGGGACTCTTAGGAGATCTGGCCCCCAGACCTGTGAACATACCCTGTGCTCACGAACCAGACCCTCAGCTATCGGTAAAATTATTACATAGCACCTCTGCCTTGTGGGTGTCTCAGGAGAGACAAAGGCAAAGGGAGTAAACCCTGACAGAAAATCACCACTGCCTTGTGGTTATCTGCAGAGAGACCAAGGATGAGGGAGTACACCCTGATAGAAAATCACCCCCACTGCCTCGTGGGTAGTCATGGGAACGAAAAAGGCTAGAGGAGAGTCCATACAAACCGATGGAAGGCAACGGGAAACCACCATCGTATCCTCCCTTGATAGTCATGGCCAGCTGTAAGAAAGGAAACTAAACGACGTAAATAGGGGCTCCTAAAGAATACCTTTGCAGGTGACACCCACTCATCAAGCTACTGCGATAACATTCCAAAATATAAGAATGGCAACACGGAATGTAAGAACATTACTGCAAAAAGGAAAATTAGAAAATGTCAAGATAGAGATGGAAAGGTTTAACATCAATATTTTAGGACTGAGAAAGGTGAGATGGAAGGGCGCAGGCATGATAGCATCAGACAAGCATAAAATTATATATTCTGGTGGAGACACACATGAAAAAGGGGTAGACATAATAATGGACAGTGACAAGTCAAAGTCTATCAAAGGATACTGGGCAATATCAGACCGAATTTTATTAGTTAAACTAGATGGCAAGCCATTTGATATCAACATCATTTAAGTAAATACTACCCACATTCGCAAGTACTGACGAAGAAATGGACAACTTCCATGAAGAATTAGAGACAGCCAAGACTCTGTGTAAATCACAGGACATTAAAATAATAATGGGAAACTTCAATGCTAAAGTGGGACAAAAAAAAGTAGATGACATAGTTGGACCTCAAGACCTTGGCACATGAAATGAAATGGGAGAGAAACTTGTTGACTGGGCATAAGTAAATGAATTCATAATAGGTAACACCTGGTTTTAGCAAACTAACAGAAAAAAATAGACATGGATGAATCCAGGAGGCAGCACAAAAAAGAACTCAAACTGAATGAAGGATCTAAAATTAAATAAAAAATTTAGACATTCTTTCATCATCATCATGTCGAGCTTGCTCGGCTATCCATGACACGTTTCTTCCATCCTCCTCTGTCAGACATTGCAGTAGGTAGTTCATTATACTGACAGCCCGTATCATCCATCAGTTGGTCGATGAAGGTCTTCTTTGGACGTCCTGGTCTTTGTTTGCCATGACTGAGTCTCTATAGTAGAACATCCCCCACCAGTTCTTCTTTGCTATGCCAGTAGTGTCCCGCGAAGCGCAGTCTTTGCTGACGTATTGATTTACTGATTGGTGGGATCTTACCATATAACACTTTGTTACTTGGATGTTCTCTCCAGGATTTGTTCAGGGCTGCACGCAGCATTCTTGTATATGCTCCATCAATCTTCTTCTCCAATGTCGTTGTTAGGGTCCAAGAGATTGATCCATATGTAAGAACGGACTCCACCGCTGCTCGGAAGAAGTTCCTTTTCAGGTTGTCTGGCAGATTGGATTTCCAGATTTTGTCCAGTTGATTTAGAGCGCCCCAGGCATTTCCGAGTCTGGTGTTGACGTCTTGTTCTGTGGAGTCAATGTAGCTGCCCAGGTATCTAAAGTCTTGAACTTGTTTGATTGTATCTCCATTGAGACTTCTCATGCCTTCTGATGCATCTTGGTTCAGACAAATGAACTCTGTTTTGTTCGCATTGAGGTGGAGCCCGATCTCCATTGCTGTTCTTTCGACACTGTGAAGGAGAGATGTTGCATCCTTCAGAAGGTCTGCGAGAACAGCCAGGTCATCAGCGTAATCCGTATCTGTTATCTTTACCGCAGGGTAGCGTCTGCTCTTCTGTTCTGTGAGGGTAAAACCGAGTTTTTTGTTCTTGTCCACTGCTTTCCTCAGCACATAATCGAGACAGAGAATGAAAATGTAGGGGGCAAGCGTATCTCCTTGAAGGACTCCGCAGTGATGTTGAAGAAGTCTGTGTCTCCGTCGGGGGAGCGAACCATACAGCGGGTATTCTGATACAGCATCATGATGGCGTCTACTGTTTCTTTGGGTAGTCCATAAGCAGTTAGAATCTCCTTCATCTTTCCTCGGTGGATCGAATCAAAAGCTTTGGAAAAGTCGATAAATAGGATAAAAGCTGGGAGGTTTTTGGTTTTTATGCCTTCCAATATACGTCTGATGGTGAGTATTTGTCCTGATGTCGATCTGTTTTGGCGAAACCCATTTTGGTTTTTCCTCAAAACTGGATCTATCTCCGGCCTTATCCTATTTAGGAGCATTAATTAAAATCTAACGATAGCACGATTATTATGGAAAAAGACAAAATATTAGGATTAGGCCGATGAGGATAGTACACTTCGTAAGACCTTTTTGAAGATGACAGAAAGGAAGAAGAACACATCATAAGAAAGAACGTTGAAGAACACAAATAATGAAAGATGAAGTTAGAGCAGTGTTGAAAAAGGTGAAACCTGGAAAAGCCTCAAGATCAGACAATATTGCTACTGAAATGATCGAGGCTCTAGATGAATTTAGTCTTGAAAAAATAAATCCTCATAAATGAAATTCATGATATGGGAAAAATCCCTAAAGATATGTCAAAATAAATTTTCATTGTACTTTGAAAGAAAGCAGGGGCTATGGAATGCCAAATCCATCGTACCATCAGCTTTATGAGTCATGTGAAAAAGCTTCAATTAAAAACAATCATGATGACAATGAAAGAATCAACAAAATAGCAGAAGAATAATGTGTATTTTTTAAGCGAAAGTAACTATTTATGCCATATACAAAGGCAGATGTGATGCGTGTTGTGTGTTGGCTAGTGACTGCGTGCTTGTCACCTGTCACTTTCAGTCTGCACCGCTGGCTAGCACTGCTGCTTGCAGCTATGCGAAAAGGAGAGCAAAATGCGTCTCTCTCTGTCAGTACATACCCTTTCCGTCAGCAAGCCCTACGTTATGGCTCCTCGTGGCGACATGTGGTAACTGAACACCTCACGGACTCGGCTAAATCTCGAGGGACTCGGAGGAGGTCTGGCCCCCAGACGTGCGGCACGCAGGCCCACCAGCGTGTTTATATGCCCTGGTGCCCACGAACCAGACCCCCCAGTTATGGGTGAATAGCTACACTGCCTTGTGACATCTTGGGAGAGAATAAGGCTAAAGGAGTAAACCCTGAAAAGAAAAAATCGCTCCCACTGCCTTGTAGGTTGTCGTGGGAATGACAAAGACTAGCAGAGAGACCGTAAACAAACCGATGGAAGTCAACGGGAAACCACCATCGTATTTTCTCATGATATCATGGCCACACAATCCAACGAAAATAAGTGTAGCGACGAAAATAGAGGCTACTATGGAGCAGCTTCGTCCGGTAGGGACCGTCATGCTGCGCAGGTGACACCAGACCGTCAGCAAGCTACTGCGTTCAACCTCAGAAAAAATACCAAAATCGCAACATGGAACGTTAGAACATTGTTGCAAAAAGGTAAATTAGTCAATATCAAAATGGAAATGGAAAGGCTTAAACATGAGTATTTTAGGACTAGTGGAAGTGAGATGGAAGGGGGCAGGCATGATAACATCAGGAGAGTATACATTAATACATTCTGGTGGAAACTCACATGAAAGAGGAGTAGGCATCGTAATGGACAGGGACAAATCAAAAGCAGTTAGGGGATACTGGGCTGTTTCCGACAGAGTTTTGCTGGTTAAATTGGGTGGCAAGCCATTTGATATCAACATCATTCAGGTGTATGCACCAACATCCGCAAGTACTCAGGAAGACATCAACAACTTCTACGAAGTATTAGAGATGACCAAGGCCCAATGTAAATCACAAGAAGTTACAATAATAATGGGAGATTTTAATGCTAAAGAGGGACAGGTGAGGGTGGAGGATATAGTTGGACCTCGTGGCCTTGGTATACAAAATGAAAGAGGAGGGAAACTTGTAGAATGGGCACAGATGAATGAGTTCATAGTAGGAAACACCTGGTTTGAGCAGCCTAATAGAAGAAAATGGACTTGGATGAGTCCAGGAGATAATACCAAAAAATCAGATTGACCACATCCTGATAAATAAAGAATTAAGAAATTCTGTACTGTCAGCAAAACCACGACCAAGCGCAGACTGCAACAGTGACCACAATCCTGTAGTGGGAAGATTTAGGCTGAAATTAAGGAAAAGGAAACAGACCAAAAGCAACATCAAACTAAATCTTGGACTCTTAAAGACAGGTGAAGTGATAAGTAAAAAAATTTAACGTACATGTTCAAAACAAATTCAGTGCTCTGGAAGACATTGGTGACAGTGAGGAACAATGGACAAAGTTGAGAAATTCGATAAATGAAGCTTATGAAGAAATCCCTAAGGTAGATACAAAAGCAAAAAAAGAAAAAAAAAATGGATGACAAAAGAAATTTCAGGCTTGATGGAGGAACGGAGGAAGGCAAAGAGAAATAAGGAGATATACAGGAAGATAAACAAAGAAATCAGGGATAGGTGCAATGAAGCGTAGGAAGCTTGGCTGAAAACAAAATGCAAAGAAATAGAAGACGGACACAAAACGGATCCTCAGGGTATGTACAGAAGAGTTGAAGAAACTGTCCACAGGAATAATACATGCACATCAACTGGTTGCTTAAAATCGAAAGATGGTACACTTATCATGGAAAAAGAAAACAACTAAATATCAGACAGATGGGAGAGTACGTAAAGGACCTTTTTGACGATGACAGAAACGAAGAACACTTTATAAGAAAGAACGTTGAAGGACCACCCATAATGAAAGATGAAGTTAAAGCAGCATTGAAAAAGATGAAACCAGGAAAAGCCCCAGGATCAGACAACATTACTACAGAGATGATTGAAGCCCTGGAGGAATTTGGCATTGAAAAAAATAACAGTCCTCCTAAATGAAATTTATGACTGGAAAAATCCCCAAAGATATGTCAAAATCAATTTTCATTGCACTTCCAAAGAAGACAGGAGCGATAGAATGCAACCATCATCGCACAGTCAGCTTGATGAGTCATGTAACAACAATCCTATTAAGAATAATGATGATGAGGACAAGGAATAGAATCAAAAGAGAAATAGCAGAAGAACAGTGTGGATTTGTGGAAGGGAAAGGAATTATCAATGCCATATACATCCTAAGAACTATATAGAGAGGTCAATCGAGATGAATAAGGATTTATGTTTATGCTTTGTTTATTGTACCAAGGCTTTCGATCGGGTAAGACATGAAGAATTAATCAACCAACTAGAAAGACTCAATATTGATGGAAAAGATCTACGAATAATCAGAAACATGTATTGGGAACAAACAGCTGCAATGAGAATAGAAAACGATATAAGTTCTTTCCAAAACATCAGAAAAGGAGTCAGACCCGGTTCTGTTTTGTCACCAGATCTGTTTTCACTTTACAGCGAAAACATCATGAGAAACCTAGAAGAAGACCCTGGATTAAAGGTTGGAGGAAATATGTTAAACAACATTCGACACACAAATGACACCGTGCTAATTGTAGAAAATGAAAGGGACCTACAAAACCTTGTGAATATACTAGAAATAGAAAGCAAAGGTAAGGGGTTGGAACTAAACAGCAGGAAGACTGAAGTCATGGTGATCAGTAAAAAACATGAAATCCCCTTGTGCAAAATAACAGCAAACGGCACAACCTTGAGACAGGTTGATAATTTAAATATCTGCGACGATCATTTCACCAGATGGCAGATGCACATCAGAAATAGCCAGCAGAATCGGCCAAGCTGAAACAGCATTTAAGAAGATGAAAACAGAGTTCTTGAATGTTATATAGAACCGATACTGTTATACGGTTGTGAGGCGTGGACAGTCAACAAGCAAAGCCAGAACAAGACTGAGGCAGCCGATATGTGGTTTCTAAGAAGAATGTTGAGAGTTCCATGGACAGCAAAGAAAACAAACGAGACAGTCTTGATGGAGGCAGACACAAGTACATCATTCATAAGGAAGATTATGAAAAGACAGGCAACATTTATGGGCCATTTTATGAGGAAAGGGGAATTGGAGCACCTGGTCATGACGGGAAAACTAGAAGGAAAGAGAGCACCAGGTAGACCCAGGGAGAAGATAGTAGACGGACTTGCAGAGTGGCTGAAGACAAAGAGGGTGGAAGAGGTGCTTGCAGCAACAAGTGATAGAAACAGATGGAAGTCCATGATCGCCAACGCCATGTGGCAAGGCACCTGATGATGATGATGATGATGATGACATCCTAAGAACTCTCATAGAAAGATCAGTCGAGTTGACTAAGGATATATATTTATGTTTTGTTGATTATACCAAGGCTTTTTATCGAGTAAGACACAAAAAATTAAGCATCCAACTAGAAAGACTTAATGTTCATGGAAAGGATCTAAGAAATATGTATTGTGAACAAACAGCAGCAATGAGAGTAGAAAATGATATAGGCTCTTTCGAAAATATCAAAAACGATAAAAAACAGGGACATGTTATGTCACCAGATTTGTTCTCACTTTATAGTGGAACCACCATGAAAAACCTAGAAGAATGCCCTTGGATAAATGTTGGAGGAAAAATGTTCAACAATCCTCTTTACGCAGATGACACCGTTCTAATTGCAGAAAATGAAAAAGACCAGCAGAATCTTGTGAATATGATAGAAATAGAAAGCAGCAATAAAGGACTGGGGCTGAATAAAGTACAAAAATTTTAGATTTGATTTCATCAAGATTTTGCGCTATATAAATATTGTAATTATTATTATTATTATAAAAAATCCGCACATGCAAAATAACAGCACATGGCACAACACTGAGACAAGCTGATACGTTTGAATATCTGGGACCAGTCATCTCACTAGACGACAGATGCACATCAGAAATAGCCAGCAGAATTGGCCAAGCTAAAACAGCATTCAAGAAGATGAAAAGCTTCCTTACCAACGAATACCTATCAATAAACATCAAAAAGAGAATTCTTGAGTGTTGTATAGAAACCAATGGTGTTGTAAGGATGTGAAGCGTGGACAGTCAACACGCAAAGCCATAAGAAGATTGAGGCAGCTAAAATGTGGTTTTTAATAAGAATGTTAAGACTTCCATGAACATCAAAGAAAATATACGAGGCAGTCTTGAAAGAGGCAAACACAAAAGGAACAAAGTTAATCTTTTGACTCCTACACCCTGTCTCTCAGCATCCTGCCTTGTCAATCATGCTAGCAAAGCAAGAACTGAACCCTTTGACTCCTTCACTCTATCCACCAGCAAAGGTAGCTCAAGTGAAGATTGTTCATATTTTGCTCTTGTTTGGCATATGTTGTCCATGATGTGTTGACGCAGGCGTTGTACATTACCATCTTGGTCGGATTTGTCAGCTTTGGGCTCTCCCAGACATGAGCATTAAGTCTGTCCGAAGTTGTTGCAGCCATGCTAATGCCCTTGCTGATCTTGGCATCAAGGAACAGATTGTTGCTGGTGAAGGAACCGAGGTATGTGAACTGGTGGACGACATCAAGTTCATAGTTGTCAATGGTGATGTCAGGTGGAGTGTCCACGTCTTGGCTCAGAACGTTCGTCTTTATCAGGCTGATGGTCACACCAAAGACTTTGCAGGCTTGGGAAAATCTATGAGGACACTGGAGTTGTTGCTCAGTGTGTGAGATAAGAGCAGCGACATTGGCGAAAAGTAGATCTCTGATAATGGCCTCGCATACCTTTGTTCTTGCTTTCAAACTTGCGAGGTTGAAGAGCCGCCCGTCGGATCTGGTGCGTAGGAACGCTCCTTCCGTTGCAGTCCCAAAAGCATGCTTCAGGATCATGGATGGGTCAAAGGGTTAGGACATGCTGTCCTTGTACTGGATGGTAGACTTCATATCGCCTTGGAATGATCTCTCTCTCTCTCTCTCTGTGCGCATGTGTGTAT
>JAPXFY010000015.1:29435684-29493184 GCA_030674185.1 Monoplex corrugatus
ACACAGATGGAACCATATCATAAGAACAAACGAAGAGAAAGGCCAAGCCCTACTACAGCGTTTCATACAACAGAGTGACCAGAAAAATCTACATGAGAAAAGAAAATTCACAGTGGACATAAACAAAAAACTGACACAGACTGGATAGGTAATGAAATAACTGAACAAGAAATGCGTGAAGCACTTACACGGTGCAGAAAAGACAGCCCCTGGTCCAGACAAGATTCAATACTTTGACATCAAAACGCAGTTTGAACACGACAAAACTGAATTGTACACCCTCTATCAGGACAGTTTTGAGAAAGGTCAGGTTCCTGAGGACTGAGCACACAGTTACCTGACGTCTCGGCAGATCATACTTTTGAAGTGATCCCTAAAAGTATGATCTTGGGAGAAGAGTGGCGGAATGGTTCAGACGCTCGCCTGCCAATAATTAAACTCGAGGTTCCGGGGTTCGCTCCCCGTAAAGGCCTCGACTTTTCTCCTCAGTTTGACCGGAAAATCGAACTGAACGTCTAATCCTTCGGAAGGGGACGATAAACGAGTCGGACTCGTGTGCCTTCTGGCTGCGCACGCTGAAGATCCCACGGCAGTTGAAAATCGTGAACAGCAGGGCATTGCCCGGCTGCCTTGGTATAAAACATTGGAGAGATAGGCTGATTTCCCAGATCCCATCCCCTGAAGACCAATTAGCCTTCATGCTTTTCTGAAGCCTCGGTAAAAAAAATGTGAATATGAACATGTGAACTTTTTCTACTACGCTATTTGGGGTATAACAGTTAACAATGGTGTGAGTTGTTTCTTGGATTTTATTTCTGTAAATAATATATTCTGCTTGATTTTTTTATCCGTATTTTCATGTGCTACTTGTTTGTTGATTAGTATCAACAGGCCCTTAATTGTTTTTCTCTCTTTGTAAAACATATTTCGTACTACATTCTCTGTAAATTCCTGTACTGTTTTTCCTTCTTTTAAAACATCCCAACACATTCTCTTTTGACTTCTGTAATTAAGTTATCTGTTATGTACATTTCTTGTAAGCATGCAATGTCCAGCTGTTTTATTTTATAAGTAGTTGATTTATTAACTCTTTTAGTGTATTTTTAATTTCTTATACATTTCATAAACCAATGCAGATCTCATTACCTATTTTAAAATATATGAAGATATGATTATAATCCACAAAACGTTAGTCTAAAAAACATAGCCAAGACAATGATTGAGGGAGAAGTTAAGGAAGGTAGGACCAGAGGAAATTGTCAAAGCCCTCAGAAATACACACACACACACACACACACACACACACACACACACACACACACACACACACACACACACACACACACACACACACACACACACACACACACACACACACACACACACACACACACAACACACAAAGAGTAGAAAAAGAAGAAAACTCACAAGTATAACCAGAAAGTGACTAAATGAACCGCTCTCAAGGAAATAATTCAGAATATGTACTTGAAACCGTGCTATTGCAAGAAAAAGAAGATCAACTATTGAGAAGTAGACCAGGAGCCAAATAGGGATAACTTGCTTTGAGAAATAGTATATGAGTCAAATAGTGATACATTGCTTCTATTTCAGAGTAACATTCTTAAAGTGTATTCTGAATGATTTTAAGGCACTGATTATTACTCTGATGGGTGCCAGATTAAAAAACACATTTTGTGATATATTCAAAACTCCAAATCCGATGGGTGTCAGATAAAAAATATTTGACATTTTGATATACATATAAAAATCCATTATGGCCGCCACAGTTGTTAGCTTATACCAGTTCCAAGCCATGCAATGACTTGCTTTTCTTTGAGAGTAATGTTTTTAACCATTCTAAATGAGTTTTTTGGCATTGATTATAAGTCTGACGGGTAAAACACATTTGCCAAAGCTCCAATATGGCTGCCACAGTTGTTTTTGTGTGTATGGCTTAAACCAGTTCAGTAATGATGATGATGATGATGATGAGATGAACAACAATAGTCACATCACTAATGTAACTGCCACCAGCATCATTTTAAAAGTGAATGCACTTGTTTGTCTAATACACCACAATTGATACACTTTGACAAAGATCAATCCTGGATATGTTGACGCATTCTTTGGAGTTTCAAGAGGGATTCATCGCATTCGGACAATTCAACGTGCGCTCCGCCCAAATCTGCAACCAACTAATCGACATGATTCCCCAAGTCTGCACAAAACCCTGCACGCTGTCAAGGTCTTGAAATGGGGAAAAGGGTGAAGAAGGGGCCTATGAAACACTATAAGCTGATACCACCAGAATGATGGAAGCGTTAAGATTCGCAAGCAACAGGTTAGTATTTAATGTTGCAGGAGTGGGGATGGGAGGTGGGATGGGATTGTCTGCGCAGAGGGACTAAACGTTTACATTTACGAAATGCTACACTGCAGGTGAGCTACAGCTTTTTAGAGGTGCAGAGTACGATACGACAGTGTTTTCCACAAAAGGAGACACGCGGGATCGTGAAACAGTCGGAAAAAAGTCGCCTCATCTAGGATGAATTTCAAACCGAAATGTCACGGAGCCTTTCACTGAGGGAGGAAAGGTAAAGTAGACGACACAGTAAAGTTTACTTGTTGCCCATCAGTCCTTTCCAACAGTGACAGAAGAACCAGTGAAAAGCCTCGGAATATGGTATGACGACTCCTTGAAAGATACACAAAGGGATAAGGCAACCAAGCAAATAGCAGAAGAAAGTTTGCAGGTAGTACACCGCTGTGGCCTTTTTGGCAAATACAAAGTATGATACCTGCAGTTTATGCTGATTCCAAAGCTTCTCTGGCCTCTGCACAATACGATATCTGCACAAGTACAGTGGATCGAATCAATGGAAGTCAAAATCAACAAATACACAAGGAAATGGCTTGGTGTCCCACCGCATCTAACTGACGTTACGCTCTATTGTTGCCAAGCAAAGCTGTAGCCTCCCCTAGAATCCATTGTTGAGGAGTACAAAGCATGAAAGGTCAGGTTCTTTAGTATGTTCACAGACCCGGGAGATAAGGTTGTAAGATAGATCCAGCCCAAACTGAGGACTGGTAGAAAATGGAAAGTCCAGGAGGCGCTGGTCGCAGCGAAGGAAAGCTTCATAAAGAAATAATAGGGCACACGCAGACCAATAGACAGGGACTGGGATAAAAAAAAAAAGGAATGGTGGTCAAAGGCCAACGGAAAGACAAAAAGAGAATGATAATACAAGAGATGGTGAAAGAACAGGACGCCATAAAACTCCAGAAGGCAGTCCAGCAAGGCCAACAGAGACATTCCAAAGAAGCCTAAGCTGGAATGACCTGTAGCATATGTCTCCTTTCGGAATCAGTTTTATCCTCAGATCTGTGTATGGCCTCCTGCCCTCAATTGCTAATCTGGTGAAAGGGGGGAAATCAGATAACTCTGCTTGCCCACTCTGGCCAGGGCAAACAGACAGTGGAACATGTTCTGAGCTCTTGTAGGGTAGCGTTAACCCAAAGAAGGTACGCACGGAGGCACCATCAAGTGTTTCAAGAAATCGCACAAGCGATCAGTACTGCCAGAGCAAAAAGCTTGTCACTAGAATCTCCAACAACGTTCTGTATGGCAGGAGGCAGCAAACTCTGGCCTGAAAAAGATGCAGCACCCAGATAATGGAAACGGGGTCTGCTCGATAGAGCGGAGGACTGGGAGTGCACAGCAGCAGATATTCCAAAATGAAAATAAAAAAATCACCCAGAAATCATTAGCAAGACAAGCATGAGACCAAACACTGTCCTCCATTCCCGTTCATCAAAACAAATGATCCTGATCGAGCTCACTGTACCGTATGAAAGTAGAATGGAGGAAGCCCATATCCACAAGACTGAAAAGTATGCCAGTCCAGCCAGCAACGTGGAGACATCTCAGTTTCAAGCCAAAGTCCTCGCCGTAGAGGTTGAAGCAAGGGGGTTGATAGGCACGTCAGTCTATGACCTCATGAAAATGCTCTTGATTTCTGGGAAAGAGAGGACCAAAGCTCTAAATGCAATGGCAGAAGCAGCGGTAAAGACTTCCAGCTGAAACAAAACTGAACTCCATAAGGCTTAAAATCCCCTATACGTTGCTGGTGACCGATAGCTAAGTGGTTAAGACATCCGTCCCAGTGGTGATTTGACCTCGAGACGCTGACCACCTCGGATGTGTGGGTTCGATTCCAGGATGAGAAAATATATCTTAAAAAAAAAAAAAATAGAGGCGATAGCTTGAATAGCATCAAGGAGTCATGGCCTGAATGCGGTCCAAGCCCCCCTAGAGTGTCAGGAGTTAAGGGCCGAAAATTTGCCATTTGCTGTTATTTTACCAAAGGGATTTCGTGCTTTTCACTGATTACTGTTACTTCGGACTTCTTGCTTGTTAGTTCTAGCCCTTTGTTTCTCTTTCTATTTCTAATACATTTACAAGATTATGTAGGCATTTTTTATTTTTTGCAATTAGAACGGTGTCATCTACATAACGAAGATTGTTTGTCATTTTTCCTCTGGCCTTTATCCCAGGGCATTCTTCTAGGTTTCTCATGATACTTTCGCTTTAAAGTGAGAACAAATCAAGTGACAATACACGTCTCTCCTGTGATATTTTGGATAGAGCTTGTATTACTTTCTACTCTCTTGCTGCTGCTTGTTCCCAATACATGTCCTTTATCATTCTTTGATTTTTTCCATTAATATTTAGATTTTCCAGTTGGTTGATCAATTCTTTGTGTCTTACCCGATGAAAAGCCTTGGTGTAATCAACAATACAGAAAGAAAAATCCTTACTCAACTCAACTGATCTTGCTATAAGACTTTTTAGGATGTATATGGCATTGATAGTTCCTTTCCCTTCAACAAATCCACATTATTTTTTCTGCATTTCTTGTTTGATTCAGTTCCTTGTCCTCATCATAACTATTTTTAATAGAATCTTTGTGACATGACATATCAAGCTAATTGCACGAGGGAGTTCGCATTCTACAGCCTGTTTAGTCTGCTCATTTCTATTTTGACATTTTCTAATTTTCCCTTTTGGAGTAATGTTCTAATAGTCCAAGTTGCAATGTTTTTATTTCATATTGATAATATCTACACAAATTCACTTGAAAACTATTAGAAACGCACAAACGCCTAAACTGGCCATCAGTGACCGAAGTGTGATTAGTTGAACAAAATCTCTCAAATAGCCAAAGATGAAATCAAAAGGTCGCACATACATCTCATTTCAGTCCTTTAAAACTCTCGATCAAACTGCATTTCTATCTGATTTATCATAAGCAAACCCTAAGTCCTAGAAATCCGGTACCAAATATTCTATCATATCCTGAACAAACACGCCTCAAAAAGGCATAAACGAGTAAAGCGTCTCAAATTACCACCCTGGTTGACCAAGAGTATAATGGAAATTATGTCTCACAGATACACATTAGAAGCTAACAAAATGTATACAAAATATAACAAAGCTAGAAACAAAGTAAAGAACATGGTAAGAAACGCATGGACAGATTACTTGAAAAAAAAAACTAATTGAAGACCAAAGAGACACATCAACAATCTGGCGAGATCTAAACGTAATTTACCAAGGGCTCATCTTCGAAATGCATAACACTTGACCAACAGCGTCTTCAATGAACATTTCTTATCTGTGGCTGAAATCATAACACTAACTGGAGCAGATGAACCAATTTATAAGTACAACAAACAACTCGTCCATTTTTGTCAAGAGAAAAATAAAACAAACGATTCATTCACCATTCCTTTCATCACCGTTCCTAAGGTAAAAAATACGTCAAGAGAAAAATAAAACAGGATCCATTCCCAATTCCTTTCATCACCGCTCCTGAGGTTAAAAAAAGACATCTCAAATGTGAGCAGTAAGATATCAACTAGCCTAGATTAAATCTGCAGCAAAATGTTAAAACTATCCATGCCTCACATCTTTGAAACTCTAACACATATATTCAGTTTATGCACTGATCAGAAAATCTTCCTGGCAGAACAATCCCTTTACCAAAGACAAGAGATCAAAATACTTTAGACAACTACAGGCTCATATCCTCCCTTTCTTCCAATCATACCTTAAGCGAAGGGTACAGTGTTTACATGTTCATAGTAGATTCTCTTTTGAAAGAAGGGTATCGTTTGGTGTACCACAAGGTTCAATCCTAGGCCTTATCATATTTTGTATCTACATCAATGACTTAACCTTACGCATGATATCGAATTCAATGTCATATGCTTGCTGACGACCGTACTGTCAACACCTCCGGGAACCAGATTTCTGAAATCCAAGAAATTTTACAAGTATCAGAATGGTGTAAAGCAATCATACAAAAACAAAATCAATGGAAATAACAACTCGTCAAAAACACCAACTCTCTAAACTACATCTTCAGTTAACTTTAGATGGCCTAAACATAGAGCAAGTTTCTGAGCGCCATGTATTTGATGAAGTCCACATTGATCATCTCAGGAAAACCATTTTTTAGAATTTATTTCGTCTTAGTAAACTCTCATGTTTTGTTATCAACACTGAAGCAAAAAAGAAAGGCTTATTTTACACAGCGCATATTAAATCCCAAACTGATTTTGCATCACTGATGTGGGATGATTTCAGTGAAGCTGCATTGAAAAAAAATCCCAGCACAGAAGAGCAGGAAAACTTCTAGTAGCTGACAGCTCCCATTAATTGATTGCGTTACAGTTGCCATGTAACCCGTCCTTCTCCGCTTTGTTTGTTCATTGTTGCTTCTTTTACGTTCTTCTCGTACGCTTCCATGTTAGTAATCTGTAATATGGGCCTACATTGTTGTTGCTAGGGGGTGATTTGTACTTACTTGTGTATTAGGTAGGCCTGTCTTCCTTCATCTCATGCTTTTGTAATGCACTTGATCGATTGACAGTATGAAAATTGATTTTTTGTTTGAACTTTGTACAACTTCTATGACGTGGTATATTTTTAGTTAACCTATTATCGTCTAAACGTCTCCCATTTGGAACAAAAAAGAAAAAAAAAAAAAGGGGGGGGGGATGTGAATGGAGTGGGGGTGGGGCATAGAGTGTAAGTTCTTTTACATTCTATGGTGTGAATATATTACCCTTGTTGTGATTCGCTAGGGCTTGCCTACCTAGTCTCTTCAAAGTCTACATCTGGCGGACTGCGCAGAAGAAACTACTCCTGTGGTTCAACGGGCAGAAAGGCAGTTGTAGCAACGGCGCTGTGGAGCATCAACAGGGCATTGTGAGGCACAATAGGACACTCTGGCCATCCACTGCATCCCTACCCATCACCAGTCGTCTTGATCATGTCTTGCCACTGGATCACGATGGTTCGGGACGAGAGAGTGAGGTTGACGATCTGCGCAACTCTCCCTCACTATAATCCAATTCACGCACAAGTCAAGGCATCACTACTGTAAAACTGGAGTCCTAAGGCGATTTGCGAGTGGCGAAGTGGCAGGTCTGGATAACTGGCTTGCTTACCGCGGCAGACGGGGATCCCACTCATGCGATCGAAAAACAAAAATAAAAAACTCTCGGTGACTCCGCTCACTATCGGCACATGGAATGTGTGCACGCTCTTGGACAACCCAAGTGCAAACCGATCTGAACGACGTACAGCACTGATTGCAAGAGAACTCGATAGGTACACCATCCACATCTCAGCTCTATGCGAGACCAGGCTTGCAAACGAAGGCCAGTTGTCAGAAACGAAAGCTGGCTATACCTTCTTCTGGAGTGGTCGCGGTAGCGGCGAACGTCGTGAGGCGGGAGTGGGCTTTGCCATCAAATCAAATCTGGTCGGTAAACTAACCAGCCTCCCGAAAGAAACTAACACCGATTCATGTCGTTGCGCCTTCCACTAAGAGGAAAACGTCATGCCACCCTCATCAGCGCCTATGCCCCTACAATGACCAACACAGAGGAAGCAAAGGCCAAGTTCTACGAAGACCTGGAATCCCTACTCGCGACTGTACCCAAAGAAGACAAGTTGTTGATTCTCGGCGACTTCAATGCCAGAGTTGGGACAGATCACAAAACGTGGGAAGGGATTATCGGACGAAATGGAGTCGGAAAGAGCAACAGCAATGGGCACCTACTCCTGAAAACCTGTGCGGCACATGACCTGCTCATCACCAATACAATCTTCCGCCTGCCAAACCGCAACAAGACGTCATGGATGCATCCTCGCTCGAAGCACTGGCATCTCATCGACTACGTCATTGTTAGGAAAAAAGACAGGCAGGACGTCAGAGTAACGAAAGCCATGTGCGGCGCAGAATGTTGGACTGACCATAGGCTCATCATCTCTAGACTCAACATCTCTATCCAGCCGAGACGACGTCCACAAGGAAAGAGGTTCAACAAAAGACTGAACGTCACAAAGCTGGAACGACCCTCTGTGTATCAAAACTTCAGAAATGACCTTGATGCACAGCTCGAAGGCCTAAATCTGGGCTCCAAAAGTGTGGATGAGGACTGGGCAGCCTTCCGAGACGTCATCTACAACTCAGCGAGGGAGCAACTCGATATCAACCAGCGTAAACACCAGGACTGGTTTGATGAAAACGACGCCGACATTCAGATATTGTTGGAAGAAAAGCGAAAAGTCTTCAGAGCACACCAGCAAGATCCAAAGTCTACCTCCAAGGAAGCTGCCTATAAATCAATCAAAAACAAAGTGCAGACAATGCAAGACTCCTGGCTTAGCAGAAAAGCGGACGAAATACAGAAGCATGCTGATACCAACAACTACAAGTGCTTCTATGACGCCCTAAAAACCTTATATGGGCCACAGCCCCAAGGAACATCGCCGCTGCTCAACGCCGACGGATCAACACTTCTCACTGACAAAAATGCCATCCTACAACGTTGGGCCGAGCACTTCGACAGCGTCCTCAATCGTGCATCTACTAGCAACAGCGAAGCCATTGACCGTATGCCGCAAGTGCCAATAAACACCGAACTGGCAGCGCCTCCAACGGAATCAGAGATCGCGTCAGCAATCAAGCACCTTTCAAACGGCAAAGCTCCAGGCTCTCACTCCATTCCAGCAGAAATATACAAAGCAGGTGGACCAGTCATGACCCAAAAGCTAACAGAGTTGTTCAAGAGCATGTGGGAACAAGAATCCATCCCCCAGGAACTGAAGGACGCGACCATTGTCCATCTCTACAAGAAGAAGGGCAACAGGCAGTCCTGTGACAACCACAGGGATCTCTCTGCTCGCCATTGCCGGTAAGATCCTTGCAAGAGTCCTCCTCAACTGCCTTATCGTTCACCTGGAAAATGGCCACCTACCAGAAACACAGTGCGGCTTCAGAAAATCACGCGGGACAATCAACATGATATTGGCAGCACGACAACTGCAAGAAAAGTGTCAGGAACAACACCAAGACCTGTACACGACATTCGTTGATCTGACAAAGGCCTTCGACACGGTCAGCGGTGAAGGACTATGGAGAATTATGGAGAAGTTCGGATGCCCATCAAAGTTCATCAACATGGTACGCCAATTTCATGACGGCACGCAGGCACGTGTGTTGGACAACGGAGATTGCTCCGAGACTTTCTCAGTCACGAACGGTGTCAAGCAGGGCTATGTACTGGCGCCAACACTGTTCAGTATGATGTTTACGGCCATGCTCTCAGACGCATTCTATGACAACCATGTCACATGCATTGGCTTCAGATACAGGACAGACGGAAGGCTCCTCAATGCCCTCAGGCTTCAGGCGAAGACTAAGGTTGAAAAAGACTGGGTCCGCGACCTCCTGTTCGCCGATGACTGCGCTCTGAACGCCACCACTGAAGCAAAAATGCAGCAGAGCATGGATCAATTCGCATCATCCTGCACAAACTTCGGACTCACCATCAGTACAAAGAAGACCGAAGTCATGTTTCAGCCTGCACCACAACAGCGGTACTCAGAACCAAGCATCACTGTCAAGGGAGAAACCCTGAAAGCTGTGGACAATTTTACGTACCTCGGAAGCACGATCTCAAGACCAGTGAACATAGACACTGAGGTAGACACACGCATTGCCAAAGCAAGTTCAGCTTTCGGACGCCTCAGGGTATCGGTATGGGACAGGAGAGGTATCAAACTGTCCACCAAGCTAAAGGTATACAAGGCAGCCGTTCTGTCAACTCTTCTGTATGCCTGTGAGACATGGACCGTATACGAGCGCCATGCCAAGAAACTCAACCGATTCCACATCAACTGCCTCAGACAGCTCCTGAAGATCACGTGGAAGGATAGAATACCTGACACAGATGTCCTCGATCAGGCCGGAATGACTAGCATTCACACCCTGCTCAGAAGAGCCCAGCTCAGATGGGCCGGACACATCGTGCGTATGCAAGACACGCGTCTCCCGAAGAGACTGCTTTATGGTGAGCTAGCACACGGCATACGCTCGCGAGGAAGGCCAAAGCTGAGCTTCAAGGACACACTTAAAGCGTCCCTGAAAAACTTCGGTATCGACACCAAGACATGGGAGGCCCTTACACAAGACCGCTCATCATGGAGAAGCTGCGTTGGCGAAGGTGCCGCCTCTTACGAACAAAGCAGGATCAGTGGAGCACAAAAGAAACGAGAGCTGCGTAAATCCCGAGCCAACTCCGAAGTCCACAATCCAGCAGAACACATGTGTCTTATCTGCGGCCGAGCCTTCCGCGCACGAATCGGCCTCAGTCACAGCCGGACACATGAATCGTGATGCTCCTTGGTCATCGTCGATCACGACGGACGAACAACAATTATCGTCATTGTCTTATTGACGTGTCTCCCCATCCCCCTTTTTTCTTCTTTGTGCTTCCTTTTCTTCTTTCTTTCCCTTTGATTATAATTATGTCTCTAATATACTTCTTTTTTAATAGAATATTAAGACAATTACTAGCAGTAGTGTTATTTTATTGCTGTTCTTCTTGTTGTTATTGTTAAAGGTTCATTTTCATACGTGTGTTCTTGTTTTTTCTATCATGCTTTTGTAAAGCGCATGACCATATGTGTTATTATCTATCATGCTTTGGTAATGCGCATGACCCATTGGCATCTATGTAAAGTCAATATTTTATCGCAACTCATGTTATAACTTGTTTAACAATTCATGTTTAAAAAAATCTATGGTTACAGTTTGTGTGCATAGTACCTAGGACCAGCTGTAAAACAGGTCCAATAGGACCTAATGCTACTATCCTTCAACAATAAAGTGTTCTGAAGCCTAAAGTCTGAAGTCTTATGTTTACATGCCAAATCATATTAAAGCAGTGCAGTTGAATGATGTGTGTTTTCTTTTAAATAAGATATGAAAGTTTTGATGAAATTGGGACTTTTTAAGATCTCTTGTAATTTTTTTGCATAATGTGTATCATATAAAACGAAAACTACAGGCACGGCTTGACCATCGTTACACAAAAATCATTGACTGTTGTCATATTTAATTTTCTTCTTTAATATTTGTCTACATAAGGCCAATGGTTTGCTTTTCAGGAGCCAATATCTAAATATTTTTTTAAAAGTTGCTTTGTATATCTTCCACTCCTCGCAGAAGCTGAAGTCTAACATTACATACATACACTAAATGAAAAAATTAGATAACGCTGCTCCAAATAAATTTTAGTCATGTGTGTATCAAACATACTTTCTCGATTTTTCAATGAATTTCTGCATACTCAAAATATAGTTTAATTGTTAAAGGAAATTATTAGAATGGCTTGACCATCTTTGGTTTTTTTCCTTTGCTTTTTACGCCTGATGACAAAAACAAGGATTTGAATCAAATTATACGTGTTCTTTCTTCATAATCATATTTTTGGTCGAAAGGGTTGATAATACTGCCACTTATGAACAACATTGTAACGTCCATTGGAAGCTGTAACTTTTTCAGTAATTGGAGTTACTACGAGATAGGATCGCAATCTCTACAGGTAAGATTTTTTTTTATCTTATCACTGAAAACTACAATCTTTAATTTAATCTATACTAGTATAGTCTCCGATTATAGTTTCTACTCGGTGGAATCAGCAATTCAACGAGACTGCACAGTCTATTGCGGCAAAGAATGTGCAGTTTACCCTGAAGAAGGCCTATGGCCGAAATATAGAAAAGATGCATTCGGTGCTCTTGCTGATTGTCTTTTCATGACTGAATTGAACACACGTATACATATACATTTATATGATAAGCGTGAGGTCCCCTGCCCCTTAGTTGGAGGGTTCTGAGCTCTCGCTATTTTGTGTCTTTTTTGGAGCGTTTGTGTGTGATGATAATTTGTTTGTGACAGTCTTCGAAATGTTGCGGCTTTTTTTTTTTATCTGTGTCCTTCCATCTATTGCTTTTCAGTTTTTGTGTTTTTTCTTTCTTCTAAAATTTTCAACATTAAACTGGCCTGTTCTCGATCAGCCAGATAACTGGACTACAAAAACAACATGAATATGAGAATCGTGATAACAAGTGCGCCATTCCAACCTGTGTTTTGCTTGCCTGTAGATCTGAACACCGATCAACTAACAGTTTTCTTTTACGGTTCACACGCACTCAGCTCCTTGACATATCACCGTCACGCCTGACTCCAGAAACAATGAGTTCAATCCACTCGTCCCGAAAAACCTTCAGACGAAACAAGAAAAAACACTCTCGACCAACTACACCGCCAATATCTCCTCCTAAACGAGAACTGCTGCAGTTTCTTCCATCTGTCACCACCACATGATCTCCAGTTTCGACTTCCTCCATTTGTGCCACCCTGCCTCACAGCCCACTGTTGCCCTCTTGCTATGTATCTTCTGCAAACTTTACAGTCTGTTTGTTCAATGCTCAGTCTGTCTGTCGTGATCGAATGACCGATTCTATCACAGATATTATTTTTTAAAAACAACTTTGATCTGATTTTTCTGACAGAAACTTGGCTGAAATCAAGAAGCGATAAGCCAGAAGTTAAACAGCTCACACCTGGTTACAAACTCTGTTCCTTCCCTCGAACCTCCCGCGGAGGTGGGATTGCTGTTGTTTATAAAGATGTGCTTGAATCCCGCCTCTCCTTCATCCACTCATTTCCCTTTTCTATATTTTAAATGATCAAAACCGCTGCAGTCATTCTTCATGTCTGGTCAAACCGAAATTTTCTCCTGTATTTAACATCCTCCTCCCAGCCGTGTGAACAAACTCTCTTCTTCCATGTTTCATAATGAAATTGAGTCTGTCATTGATTACTACTCTCTAAGATCAGGAAAACGTGTCATTCTTGGCAATGTCAATGTACATTTTGATAACAAAGATGACTGTGAAACAAAGCATTTGTGTTTATCTCTTACCATTCTCTAACCATTATGTTTAACCATTCTCTCTCTCAGCTTGTGGCCCAGCCTGTACATATTAAAGGCCATATTATTGACTGACTGATCATCCATAACACCGATGAACTCGTTACATCAGTCTCAGTCTACATGTAGACCAACTTCCGTAAGATCATTCTGCTGTGTGTGTGTGTGTGTGTGTGTGTGTGTGTGTGTGTGTGTGTGTGTGTGTGTGTGTGTGTGTGTGTGTGTGTGTGTGTGTGTGTGTGTGTGTGTGTGTGTGTGTGTGTTCACTTTGTCTCTCTAAACCTGTAAAGCCATAAGCAAACTGTTAGCTGTTGCAACCTGAAATCTACCAATATTAAGTCCTTCTCGTCTGAAGTTGTAAATCGTCTCTCCTCTCTTTCAGATGCCTCCAATCCTGCTCGTCACTACAGTTCAGTCTTGCATCAACTTTTAGAAGAGCATGCTCCCCCAACTGTCCATGTTCTGCCTGATACACAAATAGAATAAGAGTGGCAGCCAAAGTACAATGTAGCTTGCAAACATGCCGAATGCATGCACTGATTTTTCAAAAACATGCGAAAAAAGTCTCGAAAATTATCTCGAAAACTAAAACTATTATTGTCCCTAGATCTTTGAATCTAAAAGTACAAAACGCTTGTTCTCTGTCATGTCTGATCTTTTGGGTACTATCATCTCCACTTCTCTCAAACATCAGTCCTCCACATCTCCCAGGGTCTTTTTCAACCTTTTTTTCTTTTCCAAAATTACTGATCTTTGAGCCAAACTAAAGAAAACCACTATTCTTCCATATCATCTTGATCCTCCATTCACATGTCTCCCACTCACTGAATTTCAACCAGCATCCTGAAAGAAATGACATTCAAGTCTTGTGACCTTGACCCCATACCTGCCTCTTTTCAAAAACACTTCCTGGGCTTCTTCCATCCATAATGCTATCATCAACACTTTTCTTCTCACTAGAACTGTCCCATCTTCTTTCAAAACAGCCATCGTTCGACTTCTGCTGAAAGGAATAACCTGCATTTTAACATTCTCAGAAATTATCGTCCTGTCTCTAACTTGCCATTTCTTTACAAGCCTCTTGAGAAAGTCGTTTTGAAACAATTGAATAACAAACAGTCTTTACCATCTTTTTCAGTCAGCTTACCGTTCTGATCACAACACCGAAACTGCTCTCGTTCACATTACGAATAATTTGTTACTTTCAGACGACTGTGGCCAAATTTCACTACTTATTCTTTCAGATCTTTCTACTGCTTTTGACACCATTGACCACCGCGTCTTCTTCTGTCAGCTGGAGCACACATTTGCAGTCCAAGGTAGTGCTCTTTCGCGGTTTATGGCACACCTGTCCGACTGTTTTCAGTCAGTCGTGGTAAATGAGTCTAAAATCCAATCAGTTAAACTTGCATATGGGTCCACCAAGGCTCTGTACTTAAACCAATTCTCTTCACACTTTACACCTCACCACTTGCCATTGTCTTCAGTCAGTATAACATCAAATATCATTTTTATGCTGATGACTTCCAGCTCTACAACAGTGCATCTCTTGAAAATCTTTCGATTCATTTTTTCCGATGCCTCTGACTGCTATGTCAAGATCCAGAACAGGCTACAGTCAACTGGAGATGAGACTGAAGCAATGGTCATTGGCACAAAGCACAATCTTTCCACCGTAAAAGTTTGTTCTATCCAACTAGGTGACAACACTATTGGACTTTCTGAATCAGTCAAGAAGTTTGGAGTTGTTCTTGATCTTCAGTTCTCTATGCAGAAATTCATCACCCAAAGTTGTCAGTCTTATTACTGTCAGTTGCGACGTTTCAGTTCTTTTCGCCGTTATCTTTCAACTTCAGCAGTATCTGAACTTGCGACTTATCTGATCCTGTCTCGCATCGATTATCAAAACTCTCTGCTCTCTGTTTCTTCTGTTGCATGACTCCAGTGTATTCAGAATTCTGCGGTCCGTCTTGCCCTTCATAAAAAGATGCATGGTCATGGCACTCCCTTGCTTCACTTTCTCCACTGGCTGGCCATTTCTCAAAGAATTTCGTACAAAATCAATATCTTATGCTACAAGTGTATCAATTGTGCTGCACTTATTTATCTTCGTGACCGCCTCGAAATGTACATCCCTGCCTGACATCTCCATTCTGCTTGAAACAAATAAACCACAGTCGGTCGCTGCTCTTTTTCTGTGTTGGTTCATACAACTGGAACGATATTTACCCCTCTGTTCGGAAGTCACAAACTCTGTCTTCCTTAAAGTCCTTAAACTCTGTCTTCCTTAAAGTCTCGCTTGAAGACATACATTTCATTTTCGCCCAGCAGTGATTTTCGCCTCTACGTGTTCACTGTTTTGTCGCACTGCCCACATATCCTTCTCCGCCTCCCGGTTTGTGTGTGCTCCGTGCCCTGGAGTTTTGTTTGTTGCTTTGGTGAATGATGAGAGTGCGCGCTTTTGTTTGATTCTTCTATCAAGATTTGGCGCCTTATAAATGTCTATCTATCTGTCTATTTATCTGTTTATCTGTCTGTCTGTCGGTCTGTCTGTCGGTCTGTCTGTCTGTCTGTCTATCTATCTATCTATCTGGTGCGGTGCGGTGCTGTGCTCTGCTGTGCTGCGCTGTACTGTATTGTGTTATGTCATAGACAGACAAACAGATAGCTACTATCTATCCAGCTAGCTAGCTAGACAGATAATCGGTATGTATGTATGTATACGTATGTATAATCATACATATTATAAAATTTGTGTTTGCCTGTGTATCTGTGCATGTCTGTGAAAGCATCACTAGATTTCTCAGTTGCTTCTGAACAGGCTCTTTTTTTCTTTCTTTTTTCCCCCCAAATTTGGATCTTCACGTTTCTGTTAATAAAGGCTCGTTCATACACACATGTGGTTATTCAGAACGTGAAATCACGTTGACACCAATTTTAGAGATAGGAAATGATTTGACCCCTAAACGATTAAGTTTTCAAAAGTGCTGCTGTTTATGTTTGCGACCTCTATGTGAGATCATTTTCAGGGCAAGTGTCCCGTGCCTATGGAGCAAAGTTCTTCTGAGAGACGGACATATGTTAGGCGTTTTCCATTGTGAGAGTAGCAGTCACGTGAAGCGAGAACTTGTCTGTAGATTGAAGGCAGCGCATACCCATGATAGTCAACTTTATACTTATTTCCAGTGCTTCTCTAATTTTTTTAATTTGAATTGCATTTTTAAGAGGCCTCTTTTCCCCTGATTATTAGTGTCCTATTTCTTTACAGTTTTCTACCATTGTCATTCATGGGGAGTTATGGATATGTGTATGGCATATTGGATAAAGCAGGAAGCGAAATGTGAGGAATTCAAAATACAGAGGTTCAAATCCAAACGGGTCAAGACAACAACATCAATATCAAAAGAACAACAAAAACAACAGCAAAACGACTTGTCAGATTTCCTTTTTTCCCCTCTCCATGGGACCTTCAGCGGTGGTTCAGGTGCACATTTTACAGTAAACAAAATAAGAGAAAGGCGCCGCCAATGTTGTACTGAGCCTCCTGGAAGGACTAACTACACCCTGGGTAAATAGAGCTCATTAACCCATCCGTCAAGGAGAGAAAAATGATTAAAAACCAGCGAAGTGCCCCAGCCCTGCTGAAGTGCCCCATGCCTGCGGAGAAGAAGGTCCTGGTAAACGGATATTCTGAACAATAAGACTGCATCTACTTAGGCTATTCTCTTCATAGCAGTTACAGCACTTGTGGAACTACGAGTATCAATAAGTGACAGAGTGAAGGAGAGATTGTACGAGCTATCCATACTTTGAAAAGTCCCTCTGCTGGTCAGACAGGGAAACCAGAACAATGAAGCATTCAACCACCAATTCTGACAACCCCCTGCGACAATGGAAAACTGGTGACGGAGACAGGCAGGGGATGCTGAGGAAGTCTCTAGCTTCGACTCTGTCTATAGGTACTGTGGAATGATAGTCCATCCTAGATTTGAGACGGATGCGGAGCTTGTATCCACCCACAGCTATACGAGTATACTTCAGTAGCCTTTTCTTGGGACAGAACTACTCCTTTTAAATGGTGATGTTGATGAAAAAACCTTGAACAAATCCTACCTCATGAATGAGTGTGCCTCGAAAACAAAGTTTGCAGTAGAACATTAAAATAAATCGAACATTAATTGAGAACGCGTCTAAGAGATCAAAACATTGTACATATGGACCCAGTTCGAAGAAATTGGAAGACTCTAAATCTTTTATTGCATTGGAAAGTTCAAAGAGGCTCAAAGAATCTCTGGTGTTGAATTTGCTATATGCACCAAGCTTGTTAGGACGCTGGAAAGCCTACCACGTGGTATGAATGAATACTTGATAGTCTTGTGTTTTCAGTTCACAAGAGATCACTATGCCACAATCATCAGTGCTTATGCCCCAAAGATGATTTATCCAGATGATGTAAAAAAGCCTCCAATGAAGAACTCAACTGCCTCATTGCTGCAGTCAACCAGAAGGACAAGTTCTGTATTCTTGTAAACTTCGACGTTCGTTCGAAAATGGATATCTCATGGCCAAACGTCCTTAGACGCCAGGTTGGCAAGTGGAACTCCGACAGATGAAGTTGTCACAGTGTATTCACCATGAATTCACTGTCATCAATGCTATCTTACCGCAGAAAAACAAATTCAAGAACAAGTGACACACATCCACGCTTCAAACAGTGGTCCGCGGTGGTTTATGTCATCTTGCGACAGAAAGACAGAGGAGATATGCTCATCACAAGCTGCATAAGAGAAGCTGACTGTTGGTCAGATCACTGATCACAATGCAATGAGTTCAACATTCTATTAGCTCGGAAAACCAAAGCAGCCGAGGACAAATCACTGCAGAAGTTGAATATCATCCAAATGCATAACAACAAAGACGCCTTCAAGAGAAGTTCCAAGAAAATAATATTTGACATAGAGCTTGAAGATTGTAGACGCAGAATGGAAAACCCCCAAAGAAAATATCTGAAGCATCGTGTTTGATACCCTGGTCTTGTAAAACATAAAAACAGGGACTGGTTTGACGACTGTGATGAAGAAATTGACAAGCTTACTGACAAACTCCACACTATTCACAAGAAGCACATCAACGACATGACCCGTGAAAAAAGAAAGCAAAAACTACCAAAAAATAAAGTAAGTTGTCCAGCCAAAACTGCAGCAGATGATAGATGATGCTTAGAGAACTCCAGGCAGCGGCTGATGTCAACAACATGAAAGAAATCGGTTATGGCTTCAAACACAGCATATGAACTAAAGGATTCTGGCTCAACACCAATGCTGCTGACAAAACAAAATAAAACCGTGACATCTTATCACACTGGGCTGAGCACTTTATAGATACTGATCATGGAGTCAACATATCTGATGACACCACTGCAACACTCATCCAACCGCCAGTAAACGAATCTCTGGCAGACACCTCTTCAGTGCCGAGGTTATCAAAGGCCTGAAGCAAATCACATCTCAGAAGGCACGTAAAACTGATGGTATTCCTGTGGATATCTGTGAAAATGGTGGTGAGATTTCCAGTAGAAGCCGATAACCATTCACCAGGCTATATGGCAGACGGAAGAAGTGCTTGAAGACTTTAAATTTGCAATGCTCACCCACATTTACTACAGGAAGGGTGATAAGATCTCATGTGAAAAACATCGCAGGATACCTCTTCTGCAGGGAACGTCTTTACCATCCTGAACCGAGTCAACATCCATGTAACCGAGCCCATGATCACCAGTCTCAATGTGGTGGAGGAGGCACGGTCAACATGGTGTTTGCCATCCGCCAACAAGGCACGCAATGTAACCGCCACTCGCACAAGTGCCAAAAGCGGTTGAAACGCAGACGAAAATTGACTTGAAAAGTGCTCATTTTAGGAGTCTTTTGGTTCGTGATCCTGACCTTGGCGCTTTACCTTCCTAGCTTATGCCTTCACGATTCCATTACAGTTCGTATCTTTGACAAAAATCCATTAAAAAATGTCTACCCATACAGAGTTAGTAAATTTTGTCCACAAATTTCTGGCCCAGATACAAACACAGATACTGATGCACAGAGTGAGGGGAAGTCAGGCAAACGTGCACTTCTGATAGAGATTAAAGCAAGAAATAAGTCACTCTACCTTCAGTCCCTCTTTCTATAGATTGGAATTTTGTTTCAGTTTCAGTTTCTCAAGATGACGCCTCTGCATTCGGAATAAATTCCATATGCACTGATACCACTAATGCCATGTGGTGGTGAAGATCCAAAATGAACGTGGCTTGAGTCTGAAGCCTGCATACAGCACTATGAGTTGGCAACGTCTTGAGTGATTGTGATATATGAACAAATAGATCTGCCATGAATTATTTCACACACACACACACACACACACACACACACACACACACACACACACACACACACACACACACACACACACCACACACACACACACACACACACACACATTGCACACATTGCACACGGTGACTACATACTTCAGACACAAAGAGTGGGCATACAGTTTATTCACCAAATGAAAGAGACGCATTAA
The DNA here is from genome assembly GCA_030674185.1 of Monoplex corrugatus. Classification (NCBI taxonomy): domain Eukaryota; kingdom Metazoa; phylum Mollusca; class Gastropoda; order Littorinimorpha; family Ranellidae; genus Monoplex; species Monoplex corrugatus. The sequence goes on from JAPXFY010000015.1 coordinate 29,455,623, forward strand.
ACAGAATAGACTTGAGGCTTCTCAAAAACAATCAACCTTCACGTGAGAGAGAAGAGAAACTACTCCCAGGCCGGGAAGGGCCATGACGAGAACTGGCGGTAAAGGGCCCAAGCCCATATGGAGATGCACCAAACTGAGGCATGTCAGATCGGACAGCAGACTGCCGTGCCAGTAAGGAATTCCTGAGAAAATTCATCATCGGATTCATATTAGGCGAGAAACTACCAGGCACCGGAAGAAAATTTCCAGAGAAACTCTGTCTGCTAGCAAAGGGATTGGTATTGAACGAGTTCTGATTTCTGGTGGTACTAAACTGATTTATGGCTGTGTTGATTCCTCTGGAAGAGGGCACGCCTCTGCTGAAAAGATCCAAATTCACAGTTCTGCTGAATAAGCTTGCACCATTTCTAATCGCATTCTGATGAGGGTTTCCACTTAAGATGGACAGGGATGAACTGAAAGGCACAACAGATGGGTTAAGAAAATTGCGGTTTTGGAATGATGACCCACTCAAAGGAAATGAATCCATCTTATCACTGGAGCCACCCTGCTGATAGGATTGACTTGCCAGCCCAGTAGAGGATGGAGCATATGGCAAACCCAGTTTCTGATTACCAGTGAGTCCTCTATTCACAAACGTATGAGTGTCATTTATAGACAAAGGATTTCTGTGTGGAAGAATACCATTGAACTGGAAATTTGTAAATGCGGTGCTGGCAGACAGTTGATCTCCGAAAGAAAACCTGCCAGAAGACCCCAAACTCCCAAACGGTGCACTACCAGGCAGATGCTTTCCCAGTGACAACAGATTAACACGATGTAGATCTCCAAACTGTGTTACACCGACAGTCCGTGGATTTTCAGCTGACAACATACTGCTAGAGTGAGGACTGACCAAAGATAAATTACCAGACTGCTGATTCCCAACAGGTGCTATTCCATTGCTATATGCTAGCGGATTTCGAAACAGTGGAATAGCACCATATGGCAATTTTCCAGAAGATGGCATTCCAATAGACTGTACATTTTCCAACCTTTGATGAATTCTAGAAAACGGTACACCCGACTGTGGATTTCTCAAAGAATTTACTCCACCGATCTGTGAGTTTCCAAACGGGGCTATACGACGAGTCTGTGGATTTCCAAATGACGGTATACCACCAGACTTAGAAAATCTAGATGATGGTACATTACCAGATTGTAACATTCCAAGGGATGGTGTACCGTTAGTCTGAGAAATGCCCAAAGTTGTAACGCTACCAGACTGTGGATTTCCAGAAGGACTTACACCACCAATCAGTAGATTTCTGAACGATAGTGGTCCATCAGTCTGTAAATTTCCAAATGACAGTACACCTCCAGATCGCATAATTCCAAACGATGATGCACTACCATACTGAGGATTTCCAAGAGATCGTATATCACCAGCTGGTAGATTCTGTGATGGAAGGCCATAAAATTGCTGATGTCTATTCAAGAATTGGGAGCTGAAAGCATTTGGCTGTTGCTGAAATCTGGGGATCTGAGGCCTGAAGCTCTGTGGGTTTGGACCTCGAATCACAATGGGTTTCACCTGCTGCAAGACTTTACTGGCAGGATTAGATTCCATGAAGAGCATTTTAGGTGCGGTAACTTTCTGTAAACCAAGATTCCTCAAAAGATTTGAGCCGCTTCTCCTATTGTTATCTGCATCAGTAGTTTTAATGACTTTAGCAGGACTCCTGGTATCAGGTGTGATAATCCTGTTCTGTAGAATACTGTCAATATCAAAACCTTTCAAGTCACCATGAGAACCAGAATTGGTAGACAAATTTCTATGACTGTCAAAACCAGTGGCATTAATATTTGCTCCTGCAGGAACTGAGGATGTATTATCTTTTTCAAGAAATGATAAATTCCTAAGAGGTTTTGGAGTGGATGAGGTACTGCCAACCCGTTGAGAAGAGACTGAAGAGGCATTGCCAACAACCGAAATCGTGTCTTTCAATTCTGAAGACAATATTTCGTTACCTGTCACAGTACCAGGAGGCTTATCTGCTGATCCTTGGTTAGCACCAGTGAGGGGAAAAGACACACTGTCATTTCCAACAGCAGTTGCTGATGAGTTGTTAGCATGCGCATCCAGCTGTTTGAAACCAGTGCTGACATCATCAGATGATACTTTTCTGCCATGGGTAGAAGATCTGAGCTTAACATTCTCACATCCTGGTAGTGAAGGTGTAGTCGCACATTTGACTGACTGGCTTAATTCTTGATTTCTGGAACATAAACAACAGTTTATCAAGTATGACGAAGAGTGTGTCCATTTGGTAAAAAATAAAATGTCTGTGTGTACGCTTGATCATTTCTCTCTGTTTTTGTTTTATGCTATTATGAAAAAAAGAAAGAATAAAAACAGAAAAAAATAACACGAATGAAAAATGAAGAAATAAACGGACAGGAACAAAAGAGCGAATAAGTAACAGAACCTACTGTCCATGATTTTCAACCAACCCAGGGGCGTATGAGGAGCTGACCTCGTTCGGGCTTTACCTCTAAAAGAGAAGTTGCAAGAAAATGAAATTGACAAAAACATTAATAGGCACTACACACCATCAGACACAGAAAAAAGAACAAACGACAGGAATAAAGCATTGTATTTGTATATGTGTGTATGTGTGCTATATTAGTGCTTCTGTGTATATTGTACTCTGTGTCCTGTAAAATGTGTAATGTGCACCAAGTACAAATCAGTTTGAAGAACAGCGCTACACAAGAATGATGTCTTCTTCTTCTTCTTCTTCTTATTATTATCATTGTAATCATCATCATCATCATCAACATTGATATTGTTGTTAATATTATTATCAGTCAATGATTTGTAAAGTGCAACATCCAAGGAAGCAAACTCTAGGCAGTTTGCACTTCACAGAAAATGTACGTATTACGGTGTCAAATAACGATAAATCAACGATCTAAGCATGACGTGACAGAAAAGAAAACAGCATCGTACAGGTATGACGAGAAAAATCTCAGATGAACGAATATACGTATATCAACACACAGACACATAAAAGCTACAAAGAACCTTTCTGCAGTTTGCTGAGAATGTACTGTGGGCGTCTGCAGGACAGAACTGTACTATTCTCATTTCAAAAATAATACTAATACTAGTAACAATTATGAACCAAGTGGTAAGGGGGTGGGTGGGAGATAAGTGAGGTCAGAGGCAGATGAAAGACTTTCACCCGAACACACATAAAGCCAGGATGGTGGTTTGAAAATTCTGTTCACATTTACTTCTCGAGACTACATGAACATCTTCATAAAAAAAAGACAGGGCCTGAAAGGCACAGAAAAGGATTCATAAGTACTTGACTGAGTAGGATTTTACTGGGCCTTGTAAAAGTGCCAGTGCTGTAATGAATAAACATAACCAATACACTGGTAAATATTCACAGTAATACAGTAACTGGAAAAATCCCCAAAGATATGTCAAAGTCAATTTTCATTGCACTTCCAAAGAAAACAGGGGTTATAGAAAGCGAACTCCATCGTATAATTAGCTTGATGAGTCATGTAACAAAAATCCTATTAAGAGTAATCATGATGAGGACAAGGAATAGAATCAAAAGAGAAACAGCAGAAGAACTAGAAAGACTCAATATTGATGGATAAGATCTACGAATAATCAGAAATATGTATTGGGAATAAACAGCTGCAATGAGAATAGAAAACGATATAAGCTCTTTCCAAAATATCAAAAGAGGAGTCAGGCAAGGTTGTGTTCTGTCACCAGATCTATTTTCACTTTACAGCGAAAACATCATGAGAAACCTAAAAGAATGCCCTGGATTAAAGGTTGGAGGAACAATGATAAACAAAGCATCATGGAATGTACACAGTGTAGAAAGCAGTCAGTGGGATGGAGATTAGAAAAGTCCGGGCCGAGGGACGGTCTGCGTTTAGACACAGATGTGTTAGCTATTGATTATTCGTCTGGGTATGCGCCGGCATCCACAACCTGTACGTTTTCGGGGTACATTTGTTCCAGTGCTCAGTTCTCGAAGATGTGAAGTCAATTCACTCGTCAGGGAAGCTACTTGGTCGAAAGCAGCTGCTTTCGAGTCGAGCGCAATGCACCAGAATGTGAAGGATGTAGATCGGTTAGCTGCTGGAGATCTGGCTGGAAACCTGGGTGTTGGGAAGTACAGCGCACAGTGCTATGATGTGAAGCATAAAGCTTACTCAACTATTGCAGGTCTGATCGCCAGAATGTTATATAAAGCGAAGTGTTATGTGATAACAGTTTAAAGTTTATTATTACGATTTTAGAAATAATCTTCTCGTTGCAAAGATTTTTCTTTCTTTCTTGCGAAAACATTTTATACATGCAGTACAATATTTTCTTATTTTCTTCAAGAAAAAACCCTAAATGATTGAATCTGACACATGAAATACCAAAAATAGCTTCATCAGGTAATGTTAACAATACAAGGGTTTTTAATATATAGAATCACATGCACATATGTGATTTTTATCGGAGACTACTACGTGTCAAATGGACAGATAGAAGAACTAATCAAAGTGTCCTGGAAGAACTTGATACCACCAGAAAGCTACCAGCAGACATCAACAAGTGAAGACTAAAATACATTGCCCATGTGTCACGTAGCACCGACACGGACTTCATGGCAACCATTTTTCAAGGAAAAACACAGGCAAAAAGGAAGAAAGGCAGACCTCCAATCTCATACATCGTGAACATAACCAACATCAGTAGCCTAAGTATTCAAGTAGTTTTCCACAAAAGTCGAGACAGAGCGGCTTGGAGGGAGGTGGTGGTGTCAAAGAGTGCAGCGGCCAACGCTGAACCCGGTGACCGCAACAGGTTGAGGCAGGTGAGAATCACATGCATATCGTCTGTATGTAATATGAAATTCTAACCTCTCGAAGAACAAAAAGAGACAAACAAAACACGTACACACAGACACAGACATAGACACACAAACACACACAACACTGATAATTTATCAGATATATCAACAGCAACAAAAACAAAAAAGAAACACACAAACAAACCCAACCCTTCACAAACCTTTTCTCCTTGCCATCCCCTCTCTCTCTCCTTTCTGCCTCACCAACTGTTTTACTATTACCACCAACCTACTGCTTTACTCTCTCCCGCAATTCTTCACGGGTATTTTCACAGCTACGGTGCGACTGACTGTGAGACAAAGCACACCATGTTTTCAGAACGATGAATAAGGACACATAATTGTGAGACACAGCACGTCGTGTTTCTCAGCATGATTAATTTTTTTAATGTTACACATGACTGAGAGATAAAGCATATAATGATTTTACAGTATGGCGATTCATGGCACATGATTATGAGATAAAGCACTATAGCTTTCACGTTTTTCAGCATGGTGAATCATGGCACGTGGCTGTTCAAATCTGATTATGCCCTGCGTGCGCTGCTGTCGCCAGCATAATTCTCTTGCATGTAGTATTTTCCCGGTTGATGATTTTGATGCTGGAGCTGATGAGGCTGGCCTGCAAAGTATCCAAACATTGCTTTAGTGGTCTTCCTCGATCACGGTCTCCTTGCTTTAGCACTTCGTACCACAATGTATCCAGTCCATATGAGTGATGACTCTGTTAAGGATGATTCTATCTTTCCCAGCAACGTACAGGAGGATTATCTCGTAAGTTCTTATCACCATTCTTCTTGTAAATCGGGTGATCATAGTATATTCAAATCTTGAAGAAGCTCTTCATTCTGCCAAGACAGGTACAAGATTGTCAGCTTCTCCCAGAGCATCTCGCCCCCATTCTTAGAGATATCTACTGGAATACCATCAGCTCCTGCTGCCTTCCCAAGTGTGGTTTGCTCATGGCTTTGGTAATCTCGAAACTGGATTACATGTCTGCCAGAGATTTCTCAACTAGCAGTTGGGGGCCCTGGTGATAAACTAGACGGAGTGGTCAAAGCCAGGGGTATATCCGTAGATTGTGCGTGCAAATGCATTTGGCCACACGTTTAATATTCTTTCCCAGTTTTATCCCAGTGAGGTATTGTGTGTGTTTTGAGATAGTTATAGCCCTCATATGGCTCTACACAGTCGGTGTTATCTGCATGACAAACTTAATTTAAAATTTTTCCTCCAACCTTTATCCCAGGACATTCTTCCAGGTTTCTAATGATGTTTTCGCTGCAAAGTGAAAATAAATTTGGTGACAGAACACATTCCTGCCTAACCCCTCTTTTGATATTTTGGAAAGAACATGTCATTTTCTACTCTCATTGCCGCTGTTTGTTCCCAACACATAGTCCTTATTATTCTTAGATCTTTTCCATCAATTTTAAGCTTTTATGGTTGGTTGATCAATTGTTTATGTCTTACCCAATCAAAAGCCTTGGTATAATCAAAAATACACAAAAACAAAACCTTATTCAACTCAATTGATCTTTCTATGAGAGTTTATAGGATGTATATGATATTAATAGTTTGTTTCCCAACAAATCCACTTTGCTTTTCTGCTATTTCTGTTCTGATTCTGTTCCTTGTTCTCATCACGATTATTCTTAATAGAATCTTTGTTCAAATGACTTATCAAACTGACTACGATAGAGTTTGCTTGCATTCTATAGCCCCTGCTGTCCTTGAAACTGCAATTAAAATTAATTTTGACATATCTTTAGGGATTTTTCCGGTGTCATAAATTTCATTCAATACAAAATGCATCTACAGCGTCAATCGTTTCTGTAGTAATGTTGTCTGATCCTTGGGCTTTTCCTGGTTTCATCTTTTTCAACGCTACCCTAACTTCATTTTTAATTATGAGTGGTCCTTAAGCTTTCTTTCTTATGCCGTGTTCCTCCTTTCTGTCATCATCAAAAAGGTCTTTAATGTACTCTCCCTATCTTATCTAATATTTTGTTTTTTTCCATGATAATCGTACCATCTTTAGATACTAAGCAACCAGTTGATGTGCACGTCTGTTTCAATGTTGTGTACATAAACTTAGGGTCAATTTTGTGTCGGTCTTCTATTTCTTTGCATTTTGTTTCTAGCCAACTTCCTTAGCTTCATTGCACCTGTTCCAGATGTCCTTATGTACCTTTTTGTATTCTTCTCTTTTCCCTTTAGCATCCTCCGTTCACCCACAAAGCCGATCTAGTTCTTCTTAACTCTTCATTCAACTGTAGGGATTTCTTGACTAGCTTCGTTTGTGGGGTTTCTCAGATTTGTCTATTGTCCCTTACTGTCACTAATGTACTCCAGAGCACTGAGTTTGTTTTGAACATATACGTTTAATTTTGCACGAGTTGATTCAGCTATCTTTAAGACTCCAAGATTTAGTTTGATGTCATTTTTGGTTTGTTTTCTTGTCTTTAATTTCAGCCTAAATCTTAACATCACATAATTATGGTCACGTCAATGTTGCAGTCTGCGCATGATAATGTTTTTGCTATCAGTAAAGAATTCGTAAATCTTTTATTTATCACGATGTGATTAGTTTGATTTCTTGTGTTGTCTCCTGGATTCATCCATGCCCATGTTCATCTGTTAGGTTCCTCAAATCAAGTGTTCGAATTATGAATTCATGTCTTGTGCCCACTCAACAAGTTTCTCTCTTCTTTCATTTGGCGTTTCAAGGCCATGAGGTCCAACTATGTCATCCACTTTTTGCTGTCCGGCTTTATCTAACTTCGATGCGTTGCGATAACGACAAAATTCTTGGATCAACATTGACCAGTCAGGCTTGAGTGAAACTGATCTCGGCGGTTTCATTCCACGCATGATATATGACTGAAGAGAGAAAATATCTGATTTACGTACAGTACACCACTTCTGATACTATGCATGAAAATGATGATCAAGAAGGGTGATTGAGAGTCGTGGGCTTTATTCTCGCTCTCAACAGCGTTGTTTCCAACTCTTGATCCGCTGATGAAAGTCATATCTTTTTATTTTACATACAATTCAAATATATCATCATCATCATCAGGTGCCCTGCCACATGGCGTTGGCGATCATGGACTTCCATTTGTCTATCTCTCGTTGCCCCTAGCATCTCCCCCACCCTCCTCGTCCCCAGCTACTCTGCAAGTCCGTCCAATATTTTCTCCCTGGGTCTACCTGGTGCTCTCTTTCCCTCCAGCTTTCCCGTTGTGACCAGGTGCTTCAAATCCCCCTTCCTCATAAAATGGCCTATAAATGTTGCCTGTCTTTTCCTAATCTTCCTTATGAGTGATCTACTTGTGTCTGCCTCCATCAAGACTGTCTCGTTTGTTTTCTTTGCTTTCCATGGAACTCTCAACATTCTTCTTAGAAACCACATCTCGGCTGCCTCAATCTTGTTCTGGCTTTGTTTGTTGGCTGTCCACGCCTCGCATCCGTACAACAGTATTGGTTCTATATAACATTCAAGAACTCTCTTCCTGAATTCAATGACAGCCAGTTGTTGGTAAGAATGCTTGTCATCTTCTTGAATGCTGTTTTGGCTTGGCCGATTCTGCCGGCTATTTCTCCATGTGCATCTGCCGTCTGATGAAATTATCGTTCCCAGGTATTTGAATTTATCAACCTGTGTCAAGGTTGTGCCATTTGCTGTTATTTTGCATGAGGGGATTTCATGTTTTTTACTGATCACCATGACTTCAGTCTTCCTGCTGTTTAGTTCCAACCCCTTACCTTTGCTTTCTATTTCTAGTATATTCACAAGGTTTTGTAGGTCCCTTTCACTTTCTGCAATTAGTACGGTGTCATCTGCGTATCGAATGTTGTTTACCATTTTCCCTCCAACCTTTAATCCAGGGTCTTCTTCTAGGTTTCAAATATAACAACATGGAATTATCAGGAAGTACCTACAGTACATTCGTTAAAATTCATCACTTGCTTGACTCTTAGTACATTCGTTAAAATTCATCACTTGCTTGACTCTTTATCTCTATGATCCCACTTCTGACACCATATCGAATACTGGCTGTCTGTTCCCTTGGGTTGTCGAGAAGATCGAGTCCATCATCAATTAGGGCTCTGCTGTTTATATCTTCATATTGGGATGTTAACTGACAACACACACAATGGTCAGATGCCCGAATGTCATCCTGGTGACAGATGTCTTAACCACTTAGCTATCGGACACCTGCAGTATGCAGGGAAAAGTTTTAGTCATATGAAGTTCAGTTTTGTTCCTTCTTGACCAGATCCAGCTGGATCTCTTTTTAACTGCTTCTGCCATCGCCTTTAGGGCTCTGCTCCTCCTCTTACGAGATATCGAAATCAGTTTGATGAGTCAAAAGGCAGAGATGCCTACCAGCCCCCTTGCTCCAACTTCTATGACGAGGACTTTGTTGCCGGCTGGAATAAGAAGATACTTTTTAGTTTTGTACATATGGGCTTCCCCCTTTCATCCGTCCTTTCATACGGCATAATGGTTCAATCAGAATAATATGTTTTGATGAATAGGAGTGGAGAACTATTATACACGGTCCTCTTGCTGATGATTTCTGTGTGCTTCGCTTTTCATTATGGAAAATCTGCTGCGCACTCCCAGTCATCCAACTCTATCCAGCAGACCCCGTTTCCAAGCTCCTGGTGTTACTCTTTTTCGGGTCACAGTTTGTTGCCTTCTATCATGTAGAACTTTGCAAGAACTTATGGTGGCATAGTTTTGGCTCTGGCAGCATTGATTGCTTGAGTGATCTATTTAAGCACTCCATGTGTACTTTCCTTCAGTCAGCGCTACTTTGCATAAGCTCGGGACATGTTCCACTGTTTGTTTGACTGGCAGAGCGGACATGCAGGATCACATGATTTCCCCCATTTCATGAATTTGCATTCGAGGGCAGGCGGACAGATACACATCTAAAGATGAAACAAATCCTGAGAGGGGCCATATGCTACATCTCAATTTAGTTCAGACTTCTTTGCAGTGCACTTTTTTCCACGTTGTCCATTGTCCCTGTTGGCCGTGCTGGAGTGCCTTCTGAATTTATTTTGGCGTCTTCTTCTTTCGTAATCTCTTGTATTACCGTGTGTCTGCTTTTCACTTGGCCGTTTGACCACCATTCCATGTTTGTTCGTCCCAGCCACTGCCTCCTGGTTTGTGTATGATATATTCTTTCCTTGTTTTTTGTATGGCCATGATTTAACAAAACAACAACAAACAAACAAACAAACAAAACAATAAACAAAAAAAAACAACAACAACAACAAACAAACAAACAAAAAACAAAACAAAACAAAAGCAAAAAAATAGAAGACCGACATAAAACGGATCCACAGGGTATGTACAGACGAATTGATGAAATTGTCCACAAGAAAAATATATGCACATGAACTGGTTGCTTAAAATCGAAAGATGGTACTCTTATCATGGAAAAAGACAAAATATTAGACAGATGGGGAGAGTACGTTAAAGACCTTTTTGAAGATGAAAGAAACGAACATATTATACGAAAGAACGTTGAAGGACCACCCATAATGAAAGATAAAGTTAGAGCAGCACTGAAAAAGATGAAACCAGGAAAAGCCCCAGGACCAGACAACATTACTACAGAGATGATTGAAGCCCTGGAGGAATTTGGTATTGAAAAAAATAACTGTCCTCCTAAATGGGATTTATGACACTGGAAAAATCCCAAAAGATATGTCAAAATCAATTTTCATTGCACTTCCAAAGAAGACAGGGTCTATAGAATGCGAACCCCATCGCACAATCAGTTTGATGAGTCATGTAACAAAAAATCCTATGAAGAATAATCATAATGAGGACAAGGAATAGAATCAAAAGAGAAACAGCAGAAGAACAGTGTGGATTTGTGGAAGGGAAAGGAACTATTAATGCCATTTACAGCCTAAGAACAGGAACCAGAAGAACAAGAAAACCAATGTAAGCGCGTATCCAACAAAACAAGACAAAACAAGCGCAAATTTTCGGCCAACCGGTCTTTGTCAAGCGCGAACGCACGGCCACAAACAGATCACAAACACCAAACAATGGATAATAAAAACAGGACTAAAAACTTCCCTGCCGCCTCGTCCAGTGGGTAAGAAGGGGACCAAATGGAATGCCCATGTCTTCATGAGCAGTAGTAAGAAGTGGGGAGAGGGGAGGCAACTATGATGTCAAAAGGGAAGTGAGATGAGTTCTGCAATTTTGAGAAGTGGACATGCTATATCGGTATAGCCCTGTTCTGAAGAAGGCACAGGGCAAGAGCCAAGAGGTAAGGGAGTAGATTGTGCCCAGTGCCATGAATCTGGTAGGCCTGGGAACAGGAAGAAACATGAAACGGCATGTCTGAATTCTGTTGCGCAATGGATTACTTATGGTTTGTCATTAAGACCATATGGTTTGCGTGTTCCAAGTTTATTTATGAGATGGGATTCTCTGTCTTTCCTGTCTATGGTGCTGTTATTGTATAGAAGCCACAGACCTTTCACTCGGATGTCATTGATTGAGTGGTCTGGTTGGTTGAAGTGATTGGGGATAGTTTTATCCCTTTGATGACGGATATCAGCCAAGTGTTCTTTGAAACGTGTATCAAGGGTGCGTCCAGTTTCACCAATATACAGTTGGGAACATTTAGAGCAGCTGATCAAGTAGACAATGTTATAAGTTTGACAGTTGAAATGTTTTGTAATTCTCATATGAGATTTGGGGCCTTTGACTGTGGTGGCTGTGCACAAAAAAGGACATGTCTGCATTTAGGTTTGTTACATGGAGAGGTTCCTGGAGGTTGGCTGACTGGTTTGCTGAGATTTGAGTGCACCAGCAAGTCGCGGAGATTTGTGTCTCTCTTGTAGACGATCAAAGGGCGCTGGTCAAAGGTTTCATCTGTAGTGGGACTGGATTGCAGAATGTTCCAGTTGGACAAGATGATCCTTTTTACTAGGTACATGGACGGGTGGTAAACTAGACTGAGGACTTGCCGATCCTCTGTGGCAGCTTTGGGCTTCGAATGGAGGGCATTTGGCCGAGAGACAGAGTTGACTTTTTCCCGGGCTTCATTGATGACCTCGAGTGGGTAATGTCTGCGCAGGAAAAATCTAGTCATTTCATCTGCTTTGTCCTGGAAATCGTCTTCATCTGAGCAGAGACGTCGTAGTCTCAAGAACTGCGAAGCCCGGAAAAAAGTCAACTCTGTCTCTCGGCACAGCATCAAAACTGACAACAGAATCATTTGATGTCCAGGTCAGTGCCTTGATTTATTCAATGGGTGCAGAAACAGAGAAGATATATGGAAATTTCGTAATAGACGAAAACACGACATTCGATTACGTCATCCAAAAGTTTGACGAACATTTTACTCCCAAGAAAAATACTATTCACGAAAGGGCAGTATTCCATCAGCGTTTTCAGCAACCTGGTGAAAACATTGAGCAGTTTGTGCGAGCGCTTTATGAACTAGCAGAGCATGCAGATTTTGACAACGAAGAGAATGCTATTCTTGATAGATTAGTCATTGGAGCTGTCTGAAAAACTACAACTGGAAGCAGACCTGAAAATGCTATTGCTCGAGCCCGGCAACATGAACAAGTCAAGCAGCAATTGTCAGAGCAGAGAACATCAGTGGATGCTGTACAGTCGGGACAAAGCAGAGTTGGCAGAGGACGCGGCAGTTACCGTGGAGGTACCAAGGGCAATGCAAGGAATTCCAATTTTCATGGAGGCCGTCATACTGGCAACAATTTTCGTAGTTCGCAACATACTAGTACTTCTCAACGTGGAGGGGGCAGAGGTGACGGTAGACGTTGTGGATACTGTGGCAAAAGTCCCCATCGTAACAGACAAGACTGTCCAGCCAGAGGAAAATCTTGCAGGAATTGCGGAAAGTATGGACATTTTTCTCTCGTTTGCCGTCAGCAGAGCATCACGTCTGTCAATGCAGTTCATGATAATGGAAATGAGGTGTATTTCTTGGGTGTCGTAGATACTGCTGATTTTGTTCCCCCATGGGTCACTAAACTGAACATTTATGGTGCCCCCATGCAGTTCAAGATAGATACAGGGGCTGATGTTACAGTGATGTCAGACAAGGAGTTCCAAAAGATTCGACCACTTCCACCTCTTCAGCATACTAGAGCAGTGTTACGCAGTGCCAATGGCGTGATGGACTGCAAGGGGCAGTTCACGGCGACAGTCCAAGTAAACAGCATGAATTTCCGGCTGCAAATTTTCGTCATCAGATCCGACTCCGACAACCTTTTGGGACGTGCTGCTTCAAGTAAAATGGGGCTGGTAAAAAGACTTGATGAAGTCCAGAGACCAGACACGCCATTCTATGCAGCATTCGGTAATCTTACTGACAAGCCGGTGAAATGCAAGCCAGTGAAGATCCAACTTAAGGAGGACTCAAAGCCATACAGCTTGAATTTTGCTCGACGAGTTCCCATTCCTCTCATGGGTAAGATCAAGGAAGAACTTGAAAAGATGAGAAAAGCCAATATTATTGAGGAAATCACACAGCCTACTGACTGGTGCGCAGGGATGGTTCCTGTTCTCAAGAAATCTGGAGCAGTCCGCATATGCATTGATCTAACGAAACTGAATCTTGCTATCAAGAGAGAAAGATACATGATCCCAACCATAGATGACACGCTGCATAAACTCAAGGGATCTTCAATCTTCAGCAAACTTGATGCAACATCAGGATTCTACTAAATCCCGCTGGAAGAAGAATTGATGAAGCTGACAACATTCATCACTCCGTTTGGGCGATATTTTTACAAGCGTCTCCCATTTGGTATCTCGTCAGCTCCAGGGATTTTTCAGAGAACGATGGAGGAGATCCTACAGGGAGAAACCAATGTTGTCTGTTTCTTTGATGACATTCTGATCTACATGTACTCAGCAAATCCACAAGAACACGAAATCCACTTGAACAATGTCCTCAAGAAGCTCAAAGATGTCGGCATGAAGCTCAACCAACAAAAGTCAGAACTTCGCAAGAGGGAGATTCAATTTCTTGGACATTGCATCAGCGCAAATGGTGTACGACCCTACGAGGCAAAAATTGAGGCAATACGGAATATGCCAGATCCAAAGAACGTCACAGAACTCAAACGTACCTTAGGAATGCTGAACTTCTTAGGCCACTACATTCCCTCCATGTCAGCAACACTTCGTCCTGTCACAGAACTGCTGAAAACGGACAAGGAATGGATTTGGGAACAACCACAAGTGAATGCTCTAGCAAAAATCAAGAAGAGTTTGAGCACAGCTCCAGTGCTAGCATTTTTGATCCCTCAAAGAAGACAACAGTTAGCTCTGATGCCAGTAGTTATGGCTTAGGAGTATTTCTTCAGGACCATGAAGGAATCCTACGACCTGTTGCATACTGTTCACGCACACTCACTCCAGCAGAACGTGGCTATGCACAGATAGAGAAGGAGTGCCTGGGAGCTGTGTGGGCATGTGAAAAGTTCGAGAGATACCTTGTGGGACTTGAAACCTTCAAGTTGGAAAGAGACCACAAGCCTCTGATACCTTTAATATAAACACCAAGAATCTACAAGATACTCCACTTCGTTGCCAAAGGCTCCTGCTCAGACTCATGCGGTTCAATGTCAAGGCTGAGCTCACACCAGGCAAACACCTAATCGTGGCAGATATCTTGTCCAGATCTCCACAAGAAGGGCAAATGAATTCAATTTCCACAATGGAAGACGACATATCTGCTTATGTCAACATGATCAGAACTATGTGGCCAGCGACAGATAGACTGCTCGAAGACATAGCTGAAGAAACCAGTCAAGACAAGATACTGAGTGCAGCAATGTACCACACAGCAACTGGATGGCCAGCACACATCAGTAAGGTCGATCCTGCACTCAGAGAATTCTTCTCAGTTAGAAATGAACTGACCATCAACAGAGGCATACGGATCGTAATCCCACAGAAGATGAGAGATGACATTCTGACGAGGATTCATGATGGACATTTCGGCATAACGAAGTGTCGGGAACGAGCTTCACATTCGGTATGGTGGCCAGGCATTAGCAGTGACATCACGACGATGGTCAAAAACTGCCAATTTTGTGAAGCAAGACAGCCAACGCAAACAAAAGAACCCCTACTGACAACTCAACTTCCTGATCGTCCATTCCAACAGGTAGCTGAAGACCTATGTGACTACAAGGGAGATCAATTCCTAGTCCTAGTGGATTACTGCTCAAGATATCTGGAAATATCCCATCTTTCAAGAGCCACTACTGACATTGTGATTAGGAAAATGAAGAATATCTTCGCACACCATGGCGTGCCAGAGACTTTGATGACAGATAATGGACGCCAGTTTACTGCAGCAGAATTCCAAGCATTTGTCAAGAAATGGGGTTTTCATCATGTCACAAGCAGTCCTTATTTCCCTCAGGCTAATGGGGAGGCAGAGAGGGCTGTGAAGGAGGCAAAGAAGATTCTATCACAGAGAGACCCTTTTCTGGCTTTGCTCACTTACAGATCATCACCTACCACAGTTACAGGGGCAAGCCCAGCAGAACTTTTGATGGGTCGTCGCATCCGCAACAGCCTTCCAACTTTACCAGAGAACCTGGAGCCGAAAATCGCCGACAAACAGGCTGTAATCAATTGTGATGCAAAGAAGAAGGAGGCTAACAAAGTCTACTTCAATCGGCGTAATAGAGCCCAAAATTTAACCAGACTTGCAACCAGGTGATGCAGTCCTCCAGAAGCTAGACCTCGAGAAGGTGTGGGCAAACCCAGCCAGGGTACATAGCAAGATTGCACCACGCTCGTACATTGTTGAGACTCCATCTGGTCAGTACAGACGGAACCGTAGGCATCTGAAACCTGCGCAGTGCCCTGTTCCTTCTCCTGTTCCCACCTCTATCCAGTTCCCTATATTCTCCACACCCAGGCCAAAGCCTATCCAGAGCCATTCTCCCCATTCCCCAACAAAGGTGACGACTCCAAATCTTCCAGAAGCTCCAGAAAGCCCAGAAGGCCAGCTTCTACCAGTCTGGTCCAGTCCCAAGGTGCAGCAGACCCAGATCAACCACCAGAGACATCCAGCCACATGGCCACACCTCCCAGAAAGACCCGTTGTGGACGTCTTGTGAAGACACCTGTCCGTTACAAGGATTGAAACTAAGACAGAGACATAAATAGTTACCTCCCTTTGGTAATCAGATAATCGAACAGATAAACAGATAATGTTTCGCACACTCAATTGTTCGAGTATCTAAAAAGGGGGAGATGTAACGATATCACGCGCTGTGTCGTTCCGGCCGGTACGCCCATGCTCGGACAAAGTCGGAAGTTTAGCTGTTGTGTTAATGGAGTTCAGTTAGTAAAGTTTATTCGCATTGAAACGCTGCGTGTGAAGTGTTTTGGGGTACGGTTGTTTTCTATCTTCAAGGCGCATTACAATGTTCAAAACAAATTCAGTGACAGTGAAGAACAACGGAAAAAGTTGAGAAATTCGATAAAATGAAGCTTGTGAAGAAATTCCTGAGACATATAGAAAAGCAAAAAAGAGCTGGATGACTGAAGAAATTTTGGGCTTGATGGAGGAAAGGAGGAAGGCAAAGAGAAACGAGGAGATATACAGGAAGATAAACAAAGAAATCAGAATAGGTGCAATGAAGCTAAGGAAGCTTGGCTGAAAACAAAATGCAATGAAATAGAAGATCAACACAATCGGATCCTCAGGGTATGTACAGACGAATTGAAGAAATTGTCCACAGGAAAAGTACATGCACATCAACTGGTTGCTTAAAATCGAAAGATGGCACGCTTTTCATGGAAAAAGACAAAATATTAGACAGATGGGAAGAGTACATGAAAGACCTTTTTGAGGATGACAGAAACGAAGAACACATTATAAAAAACAACTTTGAAGGACCACCAATAATGAAAGATGAAGTTAGAGCAGCATAGAAAAAGATGAAACCAGGAAAAGCCCCAGGACCAGACAACATTACTACAGAGATGATTGAAGCCCTGGAGGAATTTGGAATACAAAAAATAATAGTCCTCCTAAATGAAATTTACGACGCTGGAAAAATCCCCAAAGATACGTCAAAATAAATTTTTATTGCACTTCCAAAGAAGACAGGGTCTATAGAATGCAAAATCCATCGCACAGTCAGTGTGATGAGTCATGTAGCAAAAATCCTGTTAAGAATAATCATGATGAGGACAAGGAATAGAATCAAAAGAGAAATAGCAGAAGAACAGTGTGGGATTTGTGGAAGGGAAAGGAAATATTAAACTACATTCACAGGCACACAAAATTTCCTTTCGCACGCTACACAAAAAACTCATGCATACATCATTCCATGCACACGACAAAAAACATGTGCACGCACCACTCTGCGAACATGACACCCCCTATCCTTGGAAAAAATTGTGACAGCAATTTTTAAATAGCTACTGCTATAATAGGGAAATCATGTACATGTCAAAATGAGAAGGAAGCATGTATGCAACTAAATACAGTCATCAACTCGTGGATGCTTAACATATACAATAATCAAAACATCCACCGAAATATGACACCGATCAAAAGCCACTCAATTATCTAGATCCCCAGCATATCATAATACTCATGAATTAAATAGGGCTTTTCATAGAATATATCACGATCATTCACCAAAATAGGACATTTCATAATATGTATGACATTCATTCACATATGGCAAATAGTAATAAGTTCAATGTCAAAAAAACAAAAACAAAAAAACCAACTTCACCACATGAAATTATGCAATCAACAGCAATCGAATAATCATAGTTGTGTTCATCATACAAATTGTTGATTCATGTTTCAGTCTAACAATATTGATGAACCATACAAATTCAATAAATCCAACATCTATTCATCATTACATATTCAATGATCATGTCAAAGAAATACATGAAATTGAAAATCAGTCTTTACAATCATACATAAAAAAATAGACTGATATAAATCACATCACATTCTCACATGAAAACAATTTCTGCTGATAGTCCCACATGAGAAAAAATTGTGATCATTGCTTCTGCCACTGTCACTGTCACAGTTTCTTTCTTTCTTTTTTGTTTCTGTTTTTGATTTTTGATTTTTGTTTCTTGTTTTTGTTTTGATACGTGTCGCATGAGTGACAGTAAGTTTTAACTTCTTTTGTAACACCTGGCCAGGAAAATTTGCTGAGGACACGTTGTAATGTTCTCTTGACACCACAATGTCCAGCAAAAATAGCATTATGAGCTGTATGTAATACAGTATTCCTCAAAGTTTGAGGGACAACAATCTGTCGTGACCAGGTATTGTCTTTCCGAACGTATCGAAAGAGAATGTCTGTCTCTATCTTGTAGTATGGAGCAGTCTGACCTTGTTCAACATCGTCCAATGCTAAGTTGTACAGACTGTCCAGAGAAGTATCTTTTCTTTGTAATTTTGTCAGATCCCGAGGTTCTAAGTTGAGAACAGTCAAGTCTGGGACTGTCAGGGGTGATTGTGGTTTATTATCTTTGTCAGCTTGTGCTCTGGTACTAACCAGACAGGGCACAAAAGAACCACCTGTGTCACCATGTATATTCGATACACCTGGCAAGTTACCTAGGATCAGGTCACACACAGGGTCCTCTATCACACAGGCTGTTAAAAGACCTGAAAAATAGGGAGTGTTCACTGGCAATTTGGCTAAGGGGAATTACTCAATTTTTCCACCGAAAGTACGGCACTTCTGGACAGTGTCCAGGTACTGGTATGGAAGTACAAACGATTTCCTGACGCCTGCTGTTGTACAACCTTTGTCTCTGAGGGCTGAAGCCTGAAATCCATTGATAGAACATTGTTCTAACTGAAGGCCTGACATAGTATCCTTAGGGGCTAATACATATGTAACTTCAGACTCAGTAACCTCTGTATCCACATTTGATCCTGACGATGAGTTCATATAAGGACATTGTTTTACAAAGTGGAACTTACATCTACAATGATTACATGTGGGGATACCTTGTGTGTTTTGTTGTTTTTGTATACTGGTATGGGACTTACTTGTAGCAACGGGAGAACGTGGGGTGGGGGCAAAGTTTTGTCTCTCACCAGGGTTAGGAGGTCTAGAATTGGACTGTCCTGAATATCCACTGTAACAAAAATGGTTTGTCTGAGGGCCAAACGTCCTCTGTTGAGGTGTCGCATTTCCAAAACGAGGAGATGGATTGCCGAAACGAGGTGATGGTTTCTGAAAACGAGGTGGTGGAGTGTTATACCCGCCGAAACGAAAGTAACGGACAAACTGCTTTTTTGGCGAATTTACAGAGACATTTGCGTCAAAAACAGAAAAGTCACCTTTTCGGGCACTGTTTTTTTCTGGATGAGCAGCTCGGTATTGATCCGCGGCACGGCACATTTCTTCTGCTGTGCGAAAATCTCGTTCGCGCAAAAAGACAACTAGATCCCTACTGACGCTTTGTAAAAGTTGCTCCTTCAAAAGGGAGATCACGAAGACTGTCAAAATCTTTGTTAGTTTGTGACAATTCAATCCATCGATCCAAATAATGGGAAGTTCTTATTAGGAACGATGGGAAAGATTCACCTTTTTCAGGATGGACTGCACGGAATTTATCACGGAAACCATCGGCGGTGCACTGAAATTATTTTAAAAGTTCCTCTCTCAACTGATCCCATGTAAGTCCTTTTTTGCCGCAAGGGTATTATGCAGTACTACAATACAATACAATATTTTATTTGTATAGCTCAAAATCTTGATAAAATCAAATCTAAGCGCTAAAACAGACCACAAGCACGCACGCACGCACACACACACACACACACACACACACACACACACACAACACACACACCACACACACACACACACACGCACACGCACACGCACACGCACACGCACACGGCTAAAATGGAGAGAAAGAATAAAAGCAATGGAAAATTATAGAGAGCATATTATATACAATTATATATTACAATGTGATTCCCCTCCGAGTGGAGACAGGCTGCAGAGGGGATTGAGTGAGGTCAGGATTTTATGCGGAGAAGAAAAGGTGAGTTTTGAGAGCGGACTTGAAGGAGACAAAAGTAGGTTGCTGACGGACAGAGAGAGGAAGTTTGTTACAGGAAAGTGGACCAGAAACTAGCGCACCTCCCTTTAATAGCGACGTACAAAGTTCATTTTTCCCTAAGCCAACCGCAAGAAGTCGCATGACTCTCAAAACGAAAAAGAAACAAATCAATATCGTCCCTATGTTCGTCGATCAGAGGAAGTTTGGGGATATAAGAGGACTTGTGCCGAGAGCTACTGGAAGAAGTTTCAGAGGGCGAATCATAGCTTTCATTTTGAAATTTTAGCCTCTCTAATTCTATTTCTGCTTCTAATTCCAGTTGACGCAACTTAAAGCTACGTTCTTCTTTTGTCTTCTATTTCCTTCATTTCTTTTTCATGTTCTCTTTGTTTTTCATTTTGTTTTTCCTCATGTTCTCTTTGTTTTTCACTTTGTTTTTCCTCATATTCTCTTTGTTTTTCATTTTCCTGTCTCCCTCTCTGTCTCTCTGAAATTTCTCTTTGTTTCTGGTGCTCATCACGCTCAACACATTGCTGTATATAATTATTGACTTGTTCCCCAGAGAGTTGCAAGCGCTGAGCTTGTTCAAAATATCTATCAAAATTATCCATTTTGACTTTCTGGGGTAAATGAAATTGTCAAAAGAAAAATGTCTAAGAAAAGAAAAGTAAGCAACACACAAAAAACATGAACTCTAAGCTTATTTACGAAAAAAGACAAAGCGCCATACATGTAGCAGACAACAGCTTGCAACAACCACTATTTCGAAAGAGAAATCAGCATTCAATCAAATAACTGCATAAAAAAAATTATTCAAATGAAACACTTGTCAGAGGGGGTACAAATCAAAATTTAACCCCTTTTCCAGTGACGGGGTACAAATCCCAATCTTTCACCAGCGTACACAAACCAAAATCTAAACAATTTTCTTATCTAATTTCCAGGGGGTTAAATCAAAATCTAACCTATCCTTAAGTCAGGGTCACCACTGTCATGGTTTTGTACACATGTTTACGCAATCAACACATGCAAAAAGCATTCGTCCGTCACGCAACCGCACGCACTCCTTCCAACCAATGGTACTAAACAAATTGCGATATGTTTTTTTACATTTATTACTACAAACTTTCACACATCACTCATACAACATACAACATTTCCACCCACGCACCTTCATAGTAACTCTTTCTCTCCTCCTTCGTTTTCTCCTCCCTCTTCGTCTCCTTCCTCGTCCCCTGCTCCTCTTTTTTTTCCTTCTCCTTCTTCCTCATCTCCTTCTTCCTCGTCTCATTCTTCGTCTCCTTCTTCTTTGTCTCCTTCTTTGTCTCCTTATTCATCGTCTCCTTCGTTTCCTCCTCCTTCTTCGTCTCCTATTCCTCGTCTCCTTCTTCTTCTCCTTCTTCACCTTCTCCTTACTCTTCTCGTTCCTCTTCTTCTCCTTATCCTTCTTTTTCGCCTTTTTAAAAATTTTTCTTCTTTTTTCTTCTTCTTCTTTTTCTCCTTCTAATTCATTTTCTTTCTCTTCTTCTTCTTCTCCTTTTTCACTTTCTTCTTCTCCTTCCTCTTCTCCTTCTTCTTCTCCTTCTTCTTCTCCTTTTTCTACTTCTTTCTTTCTTCTTTTTTGTTTTGTTTTGCCTTCTTTTTCTTTACTACTTCTTTTTCGCTTTCTTCTTGTTCTTTTTCTTCTCCTTCTTCTTTTTCTTCTCCTTCTTCTTTCTCTCCTTCTTGTCCGTCGTCTTCTTTTCTACTTCTTTTCTTTCTGCTCCTTCTGCTCCATCTCTCTTCTTCTTTCGTTTTCGCCTTCTTTTTTTTTTTCTTTTAACACCTGTAGCTCAAGGCGGTGTTTTGGAGATTGGCTAAGTAACCCAGTCCACACCAAGTTCCCAAGTGAGCTGTTTTCTAAAACTACATTCACAGGCACACAAAATTTCCTTTCGCACGCTACACAAAAAACTCATGCATATATCACAGGGTGCCCCTCAGACCGCATTGTTAGACGGGTAAGTAAGGTTTGCGTAATGAAGATCACGCCATCCATGATTGGACTGGTTACTCAACATTTTCCACCGACCTAATCCCCCTCAGACCGCATCGTTACGCGGGTTTACGTAATGAAGATCACGCCATCCATGATTTAACTGGTTACTCGGCGTTTTCCACCGACCTCCAAAGGAGTGGGGGGGGGGGGGGGGGGGGGGGGGGAGGGGGGGAAGAATATTCAAGCCCTATCTTACCCGGGTACGTAAGGTTTGCGTAATGAAGAGCACGCCATCCATGAATTAACTGGGTACTCAACGTTTTCCACCGAGCAGGATCTAACGCTCACATTGGTCTTATCCAACTATAGAGGGTAGGTTATCTAGTACACAAAAGGTTTCAGCAAATACCAACGTCCAAGCGAAAAGTCCAGAGGGTTGAATAACAGCCAGGGCCGCCAGGTGCCAAAGATTGCTTGGTTATTCAAATTTCGATGTCCAATGAAAGACAGATGGGAAGGTTTTGTGACAGAAACAACAGAAACGCACTGTATAAAAGCCAGAAAGTCAATCACTATGAGAGACCCATTCGATTGCCACCCAGGGTGGATCGGAGAACCTAGAGAGAACCTAGAGAGAGAGAACCTTGAGTCAGCCATTGACTCAGTGAGTGAGAGACGCTTCAGCGTCCAAACTATCATACAGGTATGTAATCTCACGTTTCATTTTATACTTTTGTTAGGGTAGGGATAGGAATAGGTAGTATGTTTGATTTTCCACAAAGCAAAGAATAGAGTAGGACATAAGAAAGTGTTCAGCATTCTAGTGATATGCAAGTTCTGATGATTCGTAGTGCATCTTAGGATTTTAGGAATATAGGACCCAGGACAGTAGGAATGGTGAATCACGTTTATGCTGAAGTTGACTGATTAAATAAATACGTTGTAGTTATTAATTTATGTGTGGACTGCTTATGAGAATCATACCTAGTGTGGTTAGTGCATTTCTTCTCGTCACTCTCTTTCCTTGTTGTGTGTGTGACTTCTAAGTAGAGAAACAATTCTTCCTATACATCCCCAATTCACCTCCCTGTTACATATAACTCAACCCAAAAACCTTCCCGCGATACATGGTGGAGATACACCAACTCCTTCCTGCCACACATACATCATTCCATGCACATGACAAAAAACATGTGCACGCACCACTCTGCGCACATGACACAGACACAAGATCATTCATGAGGAAGATTATGAAAAGACAGGCAACATTTATAGGCCATTGTATGAGGAAAGGGGATTTGGAGCACCTGGTCACAACAGGAAAGCTGGAGAGAAAGAGAGCACCAAGTAGACACAGGGAGAAGATATTGGACGGACTTGCAGAGTGGCTGAAGACGAGAAGGGTGGAGGAGATGCTTGAGGCAACAAGAGATGGAGACAGATGGAAGTCCATGATCTCCAACGCCACTCGGCAGGGCACCTGGTGATGATGATGATGATGCACATACTGCGTTCTGTGTCACAAGATACATGTATGAAAGAGGGAGAACTGCCTAAAACTAACGTATTGGATGCTCGGAAAGCCTGCGGAAATAAACTACAGTTAAAAAAAAGTAAGATGAACAGCAAGGAGAAGAAAAAGTGAGAGGCCAGGCTGCGGTCCTAAGTGAGTTGGGGGAGTGGATGGCTCAGAAAAACGGCAATTCCCTACATAGCAACAGGGTGCTGTGAACCTGGTTTTGGAACTAGACAAAGCTTTGGGCTTCTTTCCTTTACCGCATACGTTCTATAAGGTCAACTTTCTGCAAGTTTGAGACATAATTCAAGGATTCAGAATTCTTTAGACATAAACGGCATATAAGAGTTGAAAAGCCAAAAAGCTGTTATTCTTACTACTACTACCACCACCACTACTACTACCCTTCATGGGCTGTTTATACAGTTAACGGACACCTTGACATTTTAAAAGAGAACAGTGAAACAAAAATTTAAACTTAACCTTGAATGAGATGTCCCATCCGATGCAGATGACACGTGTAAAGGTCTGTCAGGACTAAGTGTGCTATCCAGTGGAGGTAAACTTGGTGAAGGGTGGGGATGACGTGGTATAGGCCCATCTTTTGGTGGCTGGCTGCTTCCAGGGATCAGGTCTTCGGGTCTGGGAAGGCGCCTGTCAAAGGTAAATCAGGCAGATAAACTATACTTTTTTTTACCCGTTGAAATACATATACACACATTTACTCTCAGAAATGTAGTTCCATTAATCTGATTGTACGCTAACAAAGAAAATAACAAAGGAAAAATAAAGAAACTAAATTACCTGGAAGTCTGTGGCAGTAAGTCCAGTAAGACATGTACTGAAAACATACAAACTTACGAGTGATAATGGTCACCCTTTTATAATTAAATGACATGAGTTCACTAATCTCTCTTCACTTGCGCCCTGAACATGATACACGTACGTGACTCATTTGGTCGTGCGTAACTTTTGTTTAGACAATATGAAGGATGA
Organism: Monoplex corrugatus; assembly: GCA_030674185.1. Classification (NCBI taxonomy): domain Eukaryota; kingdom Metazoa; phylum Mollusca; class Gastropoda; order Littorinimorpha; family Ranellidae; genus Monoplex; species Monoplex corrugatus. Next base: position 29,480,141 of record JAPXFY010000015.1, read on the forward strand.
CAGTTCAAATGGCGTCTCTTTTTCAATCTCCTTTTTTTCTTTCTTTTTATTTAAGAGAGATTCGTATCGACAGGAGAGCAGTGTGCGTCTGTGTGTGTTTCTACCTGTGACAAAATTTGTGTTTGCAAGATTTTTTTTAGCTGTCACAGATTGTATTTGTTTTAGTAATTCGCATCAAAAAAGTCGATTACGAAATTTGTGTTCGCAGGATTTTCTCAGGTGTCTGTGATTGGATTCATTTAAAAATTTTTTTTTTTATCAAATTTGCATCAGAGATGTCGACTTGTCAGTGGTCATGACTGCATAAGATTGAAACGGATGAGGGCCAAGGTCAAGGTCACATGGACCAAAAAGTGCTAAAAATAGATACTTGCGCAGGAGGTGTGTGAATAGCACTTTCTTGGGAACTTCTTAAAATATTCAGATTCTGCAGTCACTGTTGTGAGTCTAATATATTCCTCGCAACTCTCAGTTTTATCAGAGTCTAACATTTTCCTCGCAACTTCCAAAGTTTTACCAAGATTACATATACAGTGAACTTGAGAAGTTGAAAATCTAGATTCTTCTCTGAGCAGCCACTTTTTCAAATTCAATTGTAATCTATGTCAGGATGTCAGATTTTGATTTCTGGCAGTCATCGTGCTCATCACTGTAAGTTTAAGTTTCATTTTCAATTTTTCAATATAGCTTCTCCGTGATCAGACTAAATTCCACATGCACTACCACCTAAACTATCTGCTACCTAAACCAAAGTGGCTGTTTTGTTCGAACAAATAGGAACCAGAAAACACACAAATAGAATCAGAATGTATATTTTATATAACAAACAAACAAACAAACAAACAAACAAACAAACAAACAAACACCACCAAAAATTAAAAAAAACCCAAAAACAAAAAAAACACCCGGGCGCAAATTTTCGGCCAAGCGTACACAGAAGACAACAAAAAGAACAAATACACAAAAATTAAAGGAAAATAGTAAGACTTTCCTGATGTTTCGTCAAACACGAAAACACTTCGACTGCGAAAAAGACCAAACAAATCAAAACAAATAAACACAGAAATAAACAAAAACAAGAACAAAAACAGCATCTTTATTACTAATAGTAATATTCATCATCCTTCCAATTCTCGAACTGTCTTTTCCATTTCTTTAAATTTCTTTGATCTCTGATTCAGATAAAGCCCCAAATGCTTTCAATTTCATATTACAGGAGTCTTACACATTGTTAGTTTTGAGATTGTACCAAATTTGTTTGACTAATGACAGCTCTTTTTTTTTCATGGTGGATTTTTGACCGCCTTCTCTAATATTCCTTTCTGAGTAAGAGGTATGCTGACTTACAGTTTGTTCGCAGAATTTTGTCGAGTGGCTTTACCAGCAAGTTTTGTAGGCACATTCCTTTCCAGAGTGTCTGAATAATGAATCCATGTCAGCTTTTGTAGGTTGATGCTGCTCATTGGTTCATGCCGGTCCAGGGCTCCGACACCATTTCGCTTTTGGAAGAAGGTTCGTCAAGTCAGTTCGGACGAAGGCTTGACTTTCTTTTCTTTAATCGTTTAGCGAAGCAAACCATTTAAGAACATGTGTGTTCGCCTCAATTTCTTATGATAGAAATGTGATATTTTATGTAACAGTTTCTTCGTATATGATGTTTCCCTTTTGTCTGACAGTGAAGTCCCACCTAGATTTGTTATTGGTTACTGAGACATTGATCTGTATGATAACATCTTTGGGGTTGCAGCTTATTCTCTCTGAGAGTCACAACAATTTTGTTTGAAATGCGTCCACGTAACACTGGCATACTAATCATATCTCTAGTCACAAGCTGTGCCATAGCGGTGTTGACAAAAACAATCTTTTTCCTATAGACAGTTTGTAAATCTCCATTTTCAGAGCACGATTCTGACTTCAGCAGCAAGGGTCGCACTGTTTGTGTTTGGAAGAACTTAGAACTTTGCTTTCGCAGAATTGTGTCTGTTTGTCCTTTGCGTCCTAATCCAGGGCTTTGCGGTATTCTGTTTTTCTTTCTTTTTGTTTCTTTGAAAAATCATCCATTTTTCTAAAATTATCTTGATATAAACGTTATCTTCTTTTATGCTGATCCTGAGTTTTAGTGGCAGCGTGTTTTTCATTCCAGACAATCTCAGTGTCAGAGGGCTTGACTGTTTCTTCTTTTCCCTTTTGATTTAATAGTTCTAAGTTTAATGACAATATCGGACTCTGCATTGTCATATTGAAACAGTTTTTTTTTCATCTGGCTACTGAGTTATTTTCTAGTATTTTTCATTATGCTTAATACAACTGCACATGGTCTGTACCATGTGGGTTCAGTATTTCTGCAGTCAATAGTAGTGTTACTTTGGAAAGATGAGTGCTATATCAGTTGTCAGTTGTACTCTCTGTGTCTCCTTGTGCACTAATATGAGTTAGTGCCTTTGTTGTGAGTGAGCTGAGCATTACTGAGTATTACTTCAAGAGCATGTCCCTGGGCGTTGATATCGTTCAGATCTCACATAGCAATTTTTGCTTTGAGATCATCACATACCACACCGGCGTCTCCTAGTTGACAAGAATTTGTACAACATCGTTCTAGGTCTAATTTGGACACTTTGTCTTTTAGATACTTTTTGATGATTATAGCAAGTCCTCTACTGTCATGTTTCTGAGTTACTGTGAAGTCTTCGAAGTCTGTCAAATCTTGGACATTCTGGTATCAAAGTCAAATGCTAATTTCTCAATGATTGATTTTATTTTTCTTGCAATGGCATAGTTCTAGGTACATTTGCTGAAGTATTTCTTTGACATCCGTTCAATTTTTAAAAAAAATTTCCAGTTACGCTTGTATCTTCTTTTCTTTTTTAAGCGCATTTTTGTATTTTCAAGGGTTTTGATTTTTGTCTCTAGTCCTGTATCTGATTGCCGAGGATTAGGTGAGATTGCTTTGTGCGTTCATCTGTTTTCGAAAGACGATGCGCCAGTAGCATACTTGTTGCTCCCACCCTGGAGTCTGTCATCGGGTAGTGCGGTTGTTGTTCTGGGCTACGACCAGTCCGGTATATTTTCTTTTTGTTGCAATTTCAAGGATTTGTCTTTGGGTTTAGAAAAAACTTAGTAGCGCCCGTATCCGTTCCAAGTTTTTATACTCATACCGGGGTTTGTCATCTCCCCACTTCACCATTCGGTTTGTAAACAAGGTAACTGATGACATGGTCCGAATGGGTCATGCAACGCATGGACAGCCCCCCTTTGCTTGATGAAATGACTATCGAGTGGTGTCGGGAGCTTGGGTGTTGACTGTCCGGAGTGTGGCAAGGCATTGCTGCTCCGGGTCTCATCAGCACCCTCGTGGTGTTTCTTATTAACTTCGGCTTGTAGCTTGGCCCCTGAACCAGGGAACCAGGCCTGATGACCGCAGGGAAAGACCTGCTGGCTGCTCGGAAAGACGGCAAACTTGGGATTCCGTTCGGGGCATATGAGACCTTGATGAATAGCAAAATGGGCTGTGTCTGGAGCATCATGCCTGGCTACTTTCGCGACCGTTCAAACAACCCCTGTGGTTGAAGCAACGCAACGTTGGGAGCTTCCGACTGCCAAGTGTCAAGACTGTAGTAAGGGGGAAGGAGCCGGCAGCTATGCTAGCTGGTGGCAGGGCGGGCTGCCCGAAAGAGAGATGAAGACTAGAGTGGGGCGAGAGAGGGGTCTTCCATTCTCTCTTGGTCCGGAGGCTGGGCTGGACCTGGTTGGTGCACGCTGTGTGGATATGTCCCGGGGTTTGTCGTCTCCCCACTTTGCCATTCGGTTTGTAAACAAGGTAACTGATGGCTGGGTCCAAATGAGTCATGCAACGCGTGGACAGCCCCCCTTTGTTTGATGAAATGACTATCGAGTGGTGTCGGGAGCTTGGAAGGTGATTGTCTGGAGAGTGGCGAGGCATTGGTGCTCTGGGTCCCATCGGCACCCTCGTGATGTGTCTGGTTAGTACTGCCTATCTCCGTTTCAAGTTTTTATACCCATACCGGTATACGACGACATATATATATATATATATATATATATATATATATATATATATATATATATATATTGACATGAAAATGTCTTTTGGAATTGCTGTAATGATAGTTGGTGAGAAATAGTTTGAACAAATGGCTGAAAAAGGTGCTTAGTTGCTTAGTAAGAAAAAATGGCCAAAATCCGCTAATAAAAGAAAATGGTAACAGTAGTGGTGATGATACACCATATAAATAGTGCGTTAGCAAAGAAGTACATGTACGATGGTGAGAATGATGACGGTGATGTTGTTAAACACTACAAGTGTTATAAAATAACAAGTGTTACCATATAAAACTGATGCGTGTCAAAGCACATTCGGTGAGGTAATTTGTCAGGTCGGGTCGGCATGCGCTCACGTGTGCCTATGCAATATCTGCGAATTGTGTGTGTGTGTAAAAGCGGATGTGTTGTTAGTTGACATTCCAGTATAAAGACATAAACATCAGCAGCCTAATTGATGAGCCTCGTTCTGAAGAATAACAACGGACTCGATTTTCTCGGCAGCCCAAACGAACCGACAGCCTCCCAATATTCTACAGTCTACACTTGTCACAATAAAACTAAACGATTTTATAACTGTGTTCCTCCAAAGCCCAGTCATATACATCAAACTACAGAATATATTTTTTACATAACGGAAATGATTATTGCCTCCAACCCACCCCCAAAACAAACAAACAGACAAACAAACAAGGGTTGGAACATCTTTCTTTTCTATGCGGAACAGAAAATGTTGATCTGGTGACAGAACACAACCTTGCCTGATTCCTCTTTTGATATTTTGGAAAGAGCTTATATCGTATTCTATTCTCATTGCTGTTTGTTCCCAATATATATTTCTGGTTATTCGTACAGAGAGAGAGAGAGAGAGAGAGGGGGGGGGGGGCGGCACGAACACACGCTTTCTATTTCTGTGCGTTTGTGCCAGCATAAGTGTGCGCTTGCGTAGGTATGTGCATGTTGCATGCGTGTAACTGTATGGTGAGTGTATGTGTGTATGATTAGATATGATTATTTCAGTGTCCATTACCTGAGGCTCTGAAAAGGGTCCACAGCGTCGTTCTCGTATCCTTTGCTCTGCCTGAAAACGAAACTTTTCTCGAAAGCATCCAGGATCGCGTCAGTGGAAGATTTCGATCTCAACAGTTTTCCCAACATCGACAGCAGGTTAACTGTGCGTGTGCCTGGAATAAATTAAAATGTTTCAGTTTACTAATGACATGTCGCAGTACTCCTATCATTCTATATGCTTTACACCACAAATACCGTATGGAAGAAGGCACAAATACATGTCAACATGAACGTAGTTAAATAATACAAGATATATGCGGAGTCCGTCAATGAAGTCAGCAAAATGCAAGTTTGTGATTGTTCTACCTCCGATGCTGACTGTTCCCTCGTGGTCTTCAAGTGCGTCAGCCATTATTCTCTCTAAGAAGATGTTAAAGAGAGTGGGGGAGAGCAGGCATCCTTGGCGTACTCCAACTGTGATTCGGAACCATTCCTATGTTGTTGTCATGGTAGACTGCACTGGTCGCCTTTTCGTTGAGGCATTCTATGGTTCTGATCAGGTTGGCGTTGATGTTGTACAGCCTCATGGTTGCCCACAAGGCTGCGTGCCAAACTCTGTTGAATGCCTTCTTGAAGTCCACGAAGACGTGGTAAAGGCCTTGCTGGTGTTGTAGGTATTTCTCACAGAGCAATCTGAGGTTGAAAATTTGCTCTGTGGTACTTCTTCCTGGTCTGAAACCTGCCTGCTCTTCTTTTATTATCACCTCAGCTTGTGGCTTCAGTCTACTCAGAAGGATTTTTAGCATGACTTTACTTGGATGGCTGATCAGGCTGATGGAACGGTAGTTTTGGCATAGTTGTAGGTTGCCTTTCTTCGGGAGAGTGATGATCAGGGACTGGGTCCAAGGTGTTGGCCACTCGCCTGTCCGCCAGATCTTATTGCAGATGATGAGTAACATATCTATCATGGCCTCTCCTCCTGCCCGGACCAGTTCTGAGGGAATGTTGTCCACTCCTGCCGACATTGATGGACTAGCTGGGCAAGAGCAAGAGCTGGTCAGCTTGATAAAACATCTTGATGAGGCCTCAACAGCATATGGCATGCAGATCAGTGCAGAGAAAACCCAGTTGATGACAAATAATACCAATGGCATTAGCACTGACATTACCATAGACAACAAGAAACTTGAGACTGTCCGTAGCTTTAAATATCTGGGAGCTATGGTATCAGATGAAGGATCAAAGCCCGAAGTACTTTCCAGGATTGCCCAGACCACAGCTGCAATGACCAAGTCATCTGGAACGACAAGAATATCGCTATCGGCTCAAAGATCAGAATGATGCGTTCCCTGGTCATGTCAATATTTTTGTATGCATGCGAAACATGGACCATAAAAGCAGACATTGAAAGAAGGATACAGGCAATGGAGATGAGATGCTTCCGCAAACTCCTCGGTATCTCGTACAAAGATCATATAACCAATAAGGAAGTGAAAACCCGAATCGAAAATACCATCGGGCCGTATGAAGACCTGACTTCAGTGAAAAGACGCAAACTGAGGTGGTACGGGCACGTCACACGATCATCTGGACTGGCCAAGACCGTCTTGCAGGGAACAGTACAGGGGGGAGACGAAGAGGCAGACAGAGAAAAAGATGGGAAGACAATATCAGAGAGTGGACTGGCCTTTAATGGAACATCATTCTGCGGAAAGCTGAGGACCGTGAGGAGTGGAGGAAGTTGGTTGCAAAATCTTCAGTGGTGCCCCAACGGTCAACCAGACTACGGGACTGATGATGATGATGATATGCGGAGTAATCAATGCAACAAATACGACTTTGATCAAATACACCTTTTCAAGCTTTTAAACAAAGTTTCACACCAATGTAAGTCGATAATTACTAGCGCCACTGTACTCTAAGCTTGTTAGGCGTGTGATCCTTAACTCAAGCTCTTTCTCTCTCTCTTTCTCTTTCTCTCTCTCTCTTTCTCTCTTTCTGAAACGAACATGCACAAATATACAAACAAACAAACAAACAAACATGCACGCTCACGCACACACATACACAAATAAAGGATGCTGAAATAGAGTACGCTGAGACTGTCACAAACGCACAAATACATACACACACATATACACACACACACGCACACACACACACACACACACACACACACACACACACACACACACACACACACACACACACACCACACACACACATTACACACACAGAGGACCCGGAGTTAGGGTACACTCAGCCAAGTTGGCATCCTCTCTCCAGCCAGGCAGCTTATCCTGGTCATGAACACGAGGCTGTTGAACTCCTGGGGGTCCTTCCGCCATGGCCGTTGACTTATTTGTGAGAGTACAATTGCCCAGTGATGGCATGTGAACATCACCCCCGTTACGTCGTAATACTTCGGAGCCGGCCTTGCGAGATTTATGAGATAGATTGCGACAAGTGTTTCCTTCCATCCTAAATTATGTAGCAGAAAGAGAGAAAGAGAGAGAGAAAGAGAAAGAGAGAGAGAAAGAGCTTGAGTTAAGGATCACACGCCTAACAAGCTTAGAGTACAGTGGCGCTAGTAATTATCGACTTACATTGGTGAAACTTTGTTTAAAAGCTTGAAAAGGTGTATTTGATCAAAGTCGTATTTGTTGCATTGACACCCAACTTCAAGACAGTGACTCACCTGACAATATACAGCGCCTCCTGACTCGCACCACTGAGTGTTACTCGGACATCAAAAATTGGATGACATACAACAAACTTCAGCTAAATGATGACAAGACAGAAGCTATCCTCATTGGCACCCGTCAGAGACTTTCTCAGCTGCCTCCTCTTTCTCTCCCATTGTGTGGCACATCAGTCCCAATTTCTGATTCAGCTAAAAACCTTGGTGTCTGCATTGACTCTACCCTCTCCATGAACAACTTTGTTTCTCAAACTGCCAGATCTTGCTACTATCACCTCCATCGTATAAGCCTGATCAGGAAGTATCTCTCTGTGGAAACAACTGCAAAACTCGTTCTCTCCTTCATAATGTCTCGCATTGACTATTGCAATTCACTCCTGTCCGGTCTTCCTGCCTCCACCACTCACATCCTACAGCGCATTCAAAACAATGCTGCACGTCTTGTACTCAAAAAGAAAAAAGCTGACCACATATCTCCTCTCCTGGCACAACTTCACTGGCTCCCTGTATCAAAGCGCATACAGTACAAACTAGACACCATGTGCTACAAAAGCCTCAATAACGCAGCCCCCGATTACCTGTCAAGCCTACTTGAGATCTATGTTCCCTTACGTACCCTCCGCTCTGCCTCCGATCCTCTGACTTTTCGCTTTCCACGCACTAAGCTCAATACCTATGGTCCACGAGCCTTCTCTGTTTCTGGTCCGCTCTCCTGGAACAAACTTCCTCTCTCAGTCCGTCAGCAACCTACTTTTGTCTCCTTCAAGTCCGCTCTCAAAACTCACCTTTTCTCCTCTGCATAAAATCCTGACCTCACTCAATCCCCTCTGCAGCCTGTCTCCACTCGGAGGGGAATCACATTGCAATATATAATTGTATATAATATGCTCTCTATAATTTTCCATTGTTTTTATTCTTTCTCCCCATTTATAGCCGTGTGTGTGTGTGTGTGTGTGTGTGTGTGTGTGTGTGTGTGTGTGTGTGTGTGTGTGTGCGCGTGGGTGCGTGTGTGTGCGTGCGTGCGTGCGTGTGTGTGTGTGTTTCAGCGCTTAGATTTGATTTTATCAAGATTTTGCGCTATATAAATATTGTAATTATTATTATTATTATTATTATATTACACAGTAGTGCAGTCTGAGATAACCATGGTCTTTAAGGTTACTTTTCTTAGATTTGATTTTGCACATACGTACACGAATTATGGTTTTTCTTCATTCATTTTTAGTTTGTTTGTTTCCATCTAGACAGCTATGTTCCCAAAGGTGTTTTTTCTTTTTCTAGCAGTGCTTGGCATGTCTCTCAGGAAGCAGAGCAATGCTATTTTCTGTTATCTCAAGAGCTAATTCATTTATAAACAAGGAAAAGGAAACAGGACTACAGATAAACTCCTGTGCTTAACACATTGGTACAGTTCATATAATTACTAAATATGTCATCACATATCATATACATTCTTCTTACTGTAATACACGATGATATAGTTTACCCTTATATATATTTCTAAATAAAGTTGGCCAATAAAAGCTTCCTTGCAAAAGGGATCAGCTGCCCTTTGCTTCCTTGGAATAGGGATCAGATGCTTTTTCAATGCCAATGAATGCTACATACAATTTACAATTCTTTGCAAATTATTTTTAGCAGTTGCCATCAATATGAACAAATGATAGATAATCGAGTAAAATTTTTCTCAGATCCTGCTTGACATTCACTTGTCTCTGTCTTGAATCCATTCCTTTAGCCTTACGCTGATGATAAAATTGTATAGTTTACCGCTGATATCACGTAATGAAATTCGTCTGTGATCATTTGTGTCATTTTTACCCCCACCCCCATCCATTTCTGATACAGTAGAAACGAAATAGACACTGTCGAGTAAGCCTCTATCAAATAACACATTGGAACAATTTACGAGGAGAACTACTATATTGTCATTTGAATACTTGTACGATTGCCCAGTAAGACCTTCTAGACAAGCTGCTTTACACACGTTTAATTTTCTAATGGCCAGTGGCACTTCCTTCTTAGATATGGAGGATCTAAACTTGGATCATTATCTCCTGTATCTAACATTACATTATGTCTGCCTTTGTATTTTTCTCTATCCAAAACATTTTCAAGATGGTCAAACCACTTGTGTACAGTGATGTTATTAGATGCTTGGGGACTTTCACATGAAAGTTTCCTAATTTTCTTCCAGAATATGTTTTTTTTTATTTTTATTTTTTTTATTCAATTTACTAGTTCTTTAAGAATGGTGTCATTAGATATTTTCTTTTTCTTCCAATAAGTTTTTATGCTATACAATCAATTTGTTTGTCTTTATATTTCAGCGCCCTTTTGTATTTTTAAGCATCTTTCTCACGTTTTTCTTTGCTTCATTACACTCGGCATCAAACCAATCAGATTTCTGTTTTTATTGACACATTTGTTTATTTTTAGTATCTCTGCCCATTATCTCAAAATATTATTTGTCAAATCCAAGGTCTTGTCAATAAAATCATCAAATACTTGCAAAGCTTGATTTAATCTTAAGTGTGTGTTTTCTACTGCCACATTGTCTCTGAATTCTTGATCACAACTAGGCCACTACAACAGTCTTTCAATTCAGGCATTACAATGCATCATTTGGTCCATTTGCACCTTTCCTTCAAATTTACCAAACATTCAAGAAGCGTATGATCAGGCTCAATTCTGTCTTGTACACGCATCACACAGCTATGTCTAAACTGTTAAACAATAACAGTCAACACTTGAACCAGTTTCTGAAATATATGCATAATGACCTTCAATGTCACCTTCACAAACTCCATTCAATATAATTAATTCTAAGGAATTGCACATATTTAAACAATATGTACCATATAACCACTGAATCTTGAGAGTGTCTAATGAGGTTTTCTTGTGATGTATCGACAGTCGAAGTGAAGGCATAATTATCATCTGTATCACTGGGACATTTATCCAATGCTCTACTGTTCATCTCTCCACAAATAAAACGTGTCATCTAAAGACATTAGACAATTAACCAGACAGCCCTCTAAAAGGTGTATGCTATGAAAAATACCAATGTTGACACAGAAAGGTCAATTTTGATAATAATGTACATTCACAGTGCGCCTAACAGTGCCATAGACGCTTACAATTCTACAATACAAAAACAAATGCAATATCCCTATAACATACATTCTATTACCCATTAACAGCATGCAAAATTGTCTTGCATAAAAGCAAGTACCACAAATGAGAGAGACTTTGAAACCAGTCATTCAGAAGTCCAAAATTTCATAGCCAAGCAAGTAATTTTTTCTTGTGAGCATTGTCCTGGTGAAGTTACTTTCCCAGTGTTTACCAGAAAAAAGAAAAATGATTCTTACTGTATGATCTTAACCTTTAAAGACTGAATTTAAAAGTCAGCTATCACCATTTCAAAATAGATACTCTGAACACAATTCTGACTCTGATCACTAAAGATAGTCCATCTTAAACTACTCAGATTTCAGTTGAGGGATCAAATCTATTAATTCAATGCTTAATAAAGTGGCCTATCATTCACAAAGTTGTTATACCCTGTCCACGCTTCCGTCAGAATAAAAGATCATGTATCTTGGTTTTTTCGGAACATTCGCTGTTGACTGGGCGCATAAAGAACAACTGCACGTGGAACGTCACTTAAACCACTGCTTTGTTTCAAAAACTGAGTTTTGTTATTCACCCAGATAAGTCGCTTCTTCAGCTCACCACCAAAATACAGTCATTTGGAGTTTCATAGACTCTGTCTTCTTGAAAATCGCACTCAGTATCGAAATGACACTGATTAATGTCTAGCTGTGAAAAGCCACTCAGTGAGTGGAAGGTTTGCCCAAGTTATAGGGAACATCGTAGCAAGCTTTGCGGCGGTCAAATATGGACCGTAAGACAAGACAAATAAACACAATACAACAAAGAAGCCTGCTTCTTATTGACAAGTTCGTATCAGCAACAAAGTGAATAACTGTCCTTTGTGTTGAGTTTTTGTGATTTTCTGCTTTCTCAAAGTGAAAGGCATGGCCGATCGGAGAACAGGAAAGACAACATTGATATGCTTATTCATAAACACTCGTATTTTGTCGTCTTCTTTGTCTACTCCCCGAAGATGTACATTGGGCTCACTGATGAAAGAGTGAGTCTCTTGTACACCTTGTTCTCCATGTAATACCAATCCGAAGTGCCAGGTCTTCATGAAATCAATACAATGATATTCTTAAATATGCTGCTTGGAGATGATTTCAGAATTTGGAAAGTGCTTTCTAAAATAATTCACATAGCTAACAGTACGCTGTTCTGCTTCTATGATGTCTGCCTCAGTGACTGGTCTTGCATGTGAATCGCAATTCAACAAATCTTAAAACATACACTTGTTATACAATTGAGAAGAAAAAGAAAAAAAAAAAGGAAAGAAAAAAGAAAACAGAGAGAGAACTCAGAAAATCAGAACTCAGAAAATGTTTATTGTATATTGGCCTTAGGCCACAATACATGCATGGGGAAGGGGAGGAGAGGGGTTCGGATTTTCTTATGCTTTCATACAAGTTCTACAATCCAACTGCAGTGAACTCTGTCACATTGTCCCCTTTTATCGTTTACCGTCACATAAGCTGGGATACATTCATCTGTGCAGTTTCAGTAGTCATTTCATTTGTGTTCTAGTCCATATTCCTTAACTAGCCAGCGAAAAGTATTTGTCATTAACCTCATCTATATCATTCATCCAACTGTCAGTTTTACAATAATTGGCCATCAGACAAAAACATCATTTCAATTAGTGCACAGACCTGTCGTGTCTTGTATCCTTCAGTGATCATACAGTTGATCAATACATTCAACCACAGCTAATTGACATTATTGACATCAATCGACCGATCAACCAGCCAACCAATCAATCAATCAACCAATCAAGTAACCAATCAATCAACTAATTTACCAATTGATCAATCAAATAATCAGCCATTCAGCCCGTGAAAACAGAGAGAGAGAGAGACAGAGAGACAGAGAGAGAGCCCACCATCATTTCAACAGTCATAGCCAGATAATAACTCACTTAATTTCACTTCACTCCAGTACTCCATGTACCCCATTCGTAATACAATCTACTTCACGTTAATTTCACTGAGCTGCGCTGACAGTATCTTCAGATTAAATGCAAATAAATCACAAACGATTAGGGTAGGATTTTTCAATTTTCCGTCCAGATAGAGTCAAGAGACAGAAGTTTTATTTGACAAAACATGGATGCC
>JAPXFY010000015.1:29498184-29550684 GCA_030674185.1 Monoplex corrugatus
CCATTCGTTACCTTGACTACTGCTTTAGCACGGTTAATTCTGCTGGATATTTCTAATGTGCATCTGCCGTCAGATGAGATGACTGTTCCCAGATATTTAAACTTAACTTGCCTAAGCGTTGTGCCATTTGCTGTTATTTTGCACGAGCAAATTTTTTGTTTTCGTTTTTGTTTTACTGATTACTATGACTTATCTCTTCTTACTATTTAGCTGTATCCCTTTATATCTGCTTGCTATGTCTATTATAATTCACAAGATTTTGTAGATCTTTTCCATTATTTGCCATTAGAACGATGTCATCTGCATAACGAAGGTTGTTTATCATTTTCCCTCCAATCTTTATCTTCTAGGTTTCTCATAATGGTTTTGCTGTAAAGTGAAAACAAATCTGATGATAGAACACATTACTGTCCAAGCCCTCTTTTGATATTTTGAAAAGAGCTTGAGTCTTTTTCTACCCTGATTGCCGCAGTTTGTTCCCAATACATGTTCCTTATTAATCTTAGATCTTTTCCATCAGTTTTAAGCTTTTCCGGTTGTTTGATCAATTTTTCGTGTCTTAACTGATCAAAAGCCCTTGTATAATCAACAAAATATAAAGACAGATCCTTATTCAACTCAACTGACGTTTCTCTGAGAGTTCTTATGATGTATTTGGCATTAATTGTTCCCTTCCCTTCAACAAAACCACATTATTCTTCTGGTATTTCTGTTTGGATTCTATTTCTTGTCTTCATCTTAATCAGTCTTTATAGAATATTTGTCACATAACTCGTCAAGCTGATTGTACCAAGGAGTCCGTTTTCTGCGGCCCCTGCTTTCTGTGGAAGTGCAATTGCTTTCTGTGGAAGTGTAATGAAAACTGACTTTGACATATCTTCAGGGATTTTTCTGGTGTCACAAATTTCATTTAGGAGGATTTTACTTTTTCAATACCAAATTCATCTAGAGCCTCAATCTTTTCTATAGTAATATTGTCTGGTCCTAGGGCTTTTCCATGTTTCATCCTTTTCATCGCTGCTCTAATATTATCTTTCATTATTGATGGTCCTTCAGCGTTCTTTCTGATGATGTGTTCCTCCTTTCTGTCATCGTCATAAAGGCCTGTAGTGTACTTTCCCCATCTAGCTAATGTTACTGTCTTTTCATGATAATCGTATCATCTTTTGAATTTAAACAACCAGTTGATGTGCGGTCTTTTTCCTGTGAGCAATTTCTTCAGTATTTCTGACATAAACTTTTCTAATGTGCATCTGCCGTGTAGTGAGATGACTGTTCCCAGAGTCCGTTTTGTGTTGGTTTTCTGTTTCTTTGCGCTTTGTTTCTTTCCAAGCTTAGTTGCCTTTATTCCTGGTTTCGTTTCCAATATTTTTGTATTCTTCTTCTTTTGCCATTACTTTCCTACGCTCATCTACGAAGCCTAAAAATTCTTTTGTCATCCAGTTCTTCTTTGCTTTTCTGTCAACTCTTGGATCTCCTCACGAGTTTCATTACTGAATTTTTCAAATGTATCCATTGCTCCTCACTATCACCAATGTCCACCAGAGCACTGAATTGGTTTTGAACATATTTTGCATGAGTTGACTTATCTGTCTTTAAGAAAATCTAAGATTAACTTTGATGTTATTTTTGGAGTTTTTCCTTTAGTTTGAGCCTGCATTCTCTCCCAGGATTGCCGTGATCAGCGCCTGTTGATGTTGTTGCTATCAGTAAGGAACTTCTAACTCTCCTATTTATCAGGGTGAATCAACTTGATATCTTCTGCTGTCTCCTAGAGTCATTCATGTCCATTCGGTTGCTCAAACCAAGTATCTCCTATTATGAATTCATTTATTTGTGCCAACTCAACAAGTTTCCCTCCCCTTTCATTTCGCGTGCCAGGGCCATGAGGTCCAACTGTGTCATCTACTTTTTCCTGTCCGATTTTGGCATTAAAATCTTCTATTAGAATTGTAAGGTCCTGTGGTTTTCATTGATCTTTGGCTGTTTCTAATGCTACATAGAGGTTATTTGGACGATGTTGATATCAAACGGATTGCCCTCTAATCTATCTAATGAAATGTGGTCTGATATCGCCCAGTATCCTTTGATAGACTTTGACTCGTCATTGACACTTGAACAGGAACAGCGATACAAAATTATTGTCAAACTGTCTTCCATGTGTACCCCGAGTCAGAACGAAACACAAACCCAGCACTCATACTTCCACATCGCATTTGTTTTGAATTATCCCACTTTGCTACCCGCCATGTAAGCCAGTGTCTTCTTCCGAGATTACTCCCAAGACCTACTTGTTCAAATCTTATCGTGGTGTGTGTGTGGTGTGTGTGTGTGTGTGTGTGTGTGTGGTGTGTGTGTTACGTGCATGTGTGCGTGCGTGCGTGCGTGCGTGTGTGTGTGTGTGTGTGTGTGTGTTGCAGTCTTGTAATTTACAAAGTCTGTCAGAAAATCAGTTAATTTCGTATTTCCACATATTTTTCATTTTAATTTTGATATATTTAGATTTGTATTTATGTTATCATTTGGATTAAGAACCCTTAAAGTGAGTTATTACCAGTTATCAAAAAAGATGCTCCCGAGATTCACCGAAAGAGAAAAACGAATCCATATCGGCACCCATCCGCTGATGAGTGGAAATCCATAACAGACTCTGAATACAGAACAAATGGTATTCCCGCATGTCTGTGGAAGGATATTCTCTGCCAAAGCACGGCATAAATATCCATAGGACGAAAAAGGACTGTCTGAAGACTGCGATAAATGAGCAGCAGAGCACTGTGCCAGCAGCAGAATAGACGTCAGAAAAACCAAGGCTGTAAATCAAACCAATTAACGCTGATGATTTAAAGGAGGGACTTGTGCAGACTCTAAAAGGCAAGCGTCAGAAACTCCACTTGCCGTTCAAAAGTGCACAAGAGGAATGAGAGTGGCTGGTTAAAGAAATAGTCTACAAACTAAGTGCGCTGACAGGAGAGCACCCTGACATGCAAACTAGCCACATTCGTACACATTGCATAATATTGTGTAGCATATAAGGACATCTACGGAGGAAAACAGCCAAATGTGAAAACACCTCAGAAGTCCAGACGTCAACTAAAGATGGGCAATATCTAGAGGAAAGAAAGGCATCTCAAGAAACAAATGAAGGCTGCCTCAAAATTTTGAGAACAATCTGAGAAACAATGGAATAACATGAAAGTCGAACACGGTACCGTCAGCAGTGTAGAATCCGGAAGAAAGGGAAGGAGCAAAAAGAAGAACAGCAAAGATTGCTTTTTTAAACACCCCTTCAGTTTGCCAAGAAGCTATCTAAGCAGCGAGAATCACCGACACTCACAGTGGACAAAACGGTTCTGAAACAGCATCTCAGGAAAACATATCCTGACCCTCAAAGCGAGGCACTACTTGAAATCCAGTGTCTGGTGCGCCCTACAACATCAGGGAAAATGGATAATGTCCAAACATTAACACTGGATGAAGAAAAAAAAAGGTAAAAAAATAATAGCGAAATCATCACAAGGGATCAACTAGGAAGATCGTATACCAGAGGGCTGTGTAATTTCTCCAATACTATTCGTGTTGACAT
Source organism: Monoplex corrugatus (assembly GCA_030674185.1). Classification (NCBI taxonomy): domain Eukaryota; kingdom Metazoa; phylum Mollusca; class Gastropoda; order Littorinimorpha; family Ranellidae; genus Monoplex; species Monoplex corrugatus. Next base: position 29,501,771 of record JAPXFY010000015.1, read on the forward strand.
TGGAGGTCATCTGACAGGCAGCAGCGAGCAGTTCAAGTCTATCAGACCTTGGAAATGGATACAAACTGCCTTCTCTAAAATCTTTCATCGATGAATACCTTACCTCCTGTGTAAGAAATGTTCCAATGCCTTTTAGTAGGCCCCCAAACTGAATAAATCAGCATGGAGGAACTTGAAGACCTGCAACCAATGATTGACAGCTGATGGGATGTACCTTTCAAAAGAACTTCGTGTGACACCAATCATTTCAGACCAATATCGCGTCTTTGACAGTGAAAGAAACTCATCTCTGTCAGGGCAGCAAGGATAGCTATAAGGTAATACCTCATAGAAAATGAGTTCTTGAACGTTCCAGTAGTGTCTGGCTATGTAAAGCATTCTACCATGATCTAGATTGCAATCCAAAGAACTAAAGTGAAGAAAAGGGATTTCGATGTGGTGTGGCTAGATCTGGCAAATACATAGAGATCAGTCTCACACAAGATGATCCAGCTGGCTCTCAAGGATGTACATGTATTATGTCCCAAAGAACATCCGACAAAATTAATGTCGAAGAAGTGCTTCCATGGCTCTCATCGCAATTTTTCATGAAAAGAATTCTTTACAGACTGGATCAACTGGGAAGATTGTATACCAGAGGGCTGTGTAATTTCTCCAATACTGTTCATGTTGACATTGGAGGTCATCTTGAAGGCAGCAGCGGGCAGTTCAAGACCTTGGAAATGGATACAAACTGTCTCCTCTAAAACCCTTCATCAATGACACAATAGTCTTTTCCACAAAGGACGAGATATCACACAAAATACTGAAATAGACAAGTTAATCTCATCCAGTGTGAGTTTCAACCCAAATGAATCATGAAGCCTCTCACTGCAGAATGGAAAAATAGCTGAAACAGTAACGTTTACTGCAGCTAACCAAACTATTTTTGTTGTTGTTGTTTTTTTGTGTTAATGATTTGAATCATACATTCGTGTCTTATCGGTAGTTACAATTTTTTTTCTCTTATTCTGTGATGAACCTATTCTTAACCAAATTTATAAGAGCTATTTATTTTACTTTTGAACTCTAATCCTCAGTCTGCGTACTCGAAGGAGGGCTTATGGAAATACGGTGAAAGTTTCAAGAAGGATTTTTATGTCTTTTATCTGTTCGTGATCACTGTTAATTGATTAACTGTTTTAATTCCCCAGGCTTGGATTATAATGATTTTTTTTAACTTGCGTTAGAATGTACTCTTACTAAATATTTTGTTATGTATCAGAGCTTCTTCGCCTGTCTTTGGTTTTTTAGTCTTCCGCATGTGAGGACAGGGAGTGAATGTAAGAGAATAATTTTTACCTTATGTTGTGTAAGTCCCATGTGCGTGTGTGCGTGTGTGTGTGTGTGTGTGTGTGTGTGTGTGTGTGTGTGTGTGTGTGTGTGTGTGTGTGTGTGTGTGTGTGTGGGTGGGTGTATGTGTGTGTGCTTGAGTGCGTTGTGGGTGTGGGTGTACGCGTGCGTCACGGCTGCATTTTCCCAGCCATTCTGACACCCTCCAGTTACTACCTTTCTGCCAGCCGGCATCGCCTGCGAGTTCTATTTTTAGCCAGGCAGGTTTGACCAGAGTCCATCACTCTACAGCAGTGCTTTGTAACTGCTGCAATCTTTCAGGAGGGACTGAGTGTAGGAAGTGACTGATACTGGCACAGAGTAGGCCTATCGAATCTAGGTCAATCTGTAGGCCTATACTTCAATGTGTGCCTGTGGCTCGCCACAGGATGGGCGAGGGTGGCGTGGAGAGTGGAAGGAGAAGGACAGATGTGCGCTGTTAATTAGCTGGCAGGGCAGAACCAACAATTAGTGGCCAGCTAAGGTGGCTTGGATATGGGCGCCTTGGCATGAGAGTGTGTGTGTGTTGTGTGCATGTGTTTCTTCGATTCCGTGGATGACCGACGAATTTGTCTTTTATGATGTTGAATATTGTAATTGTTGTGAGGCGTGAGTGTGATTGTATGTATAGCCAAAACATTTTCCTTGTGTCTGTGCACTGGGCTGAAATAAAATCTTGTTATCTTGTTATTCCAACAGGGACAGAAGAACCAATTGAGAGCTTTGAAAGGCAGTATCATGACCCCTGAAAGCAAAACAAATAAATAGATAAATATATAAGTGTAATGAAACAAAGCAATTTGAAAAAGAAAGCTTGCAAGTAGTGTAGTCTCCACGGCAAATACGAAGTCTGGTGCCCGCAGTTCATGCTCATTCCATAGCTCCTTTAGCCTCTACAGATATATGATATCAGTACTAGCATAGTAGAATCGAAGGAGCCAAAATCGACAGATACACAAAACAATACCCTGGTATCCCATCTGATGTTGTGCTCTACTGCCACCAGATAAAGCTTAAAAACTACCCTTAAGTCCATCGTCGGGTAGTACAAAGTGAGAAATATCAGGCTTCAGTGCATGCTTGTGGATATAACATGAGATCAATCCAGGTCAAGCTGAAGAGTGGCAGAAAATAGAAAGTCCGGGAGGCAGAAAACGTGGTCAAGGAAAGCCTCAAGGTCAGAGAAATAACACACACACACAGACGCGCGCGCGCGCACACGCACGCACGCACACATACACACATACATACCGTCTAACATCACTTATAGTGAAAAGACGTTAAATCAAAGAACGAACACACAAGCGAATAGGCGAGGATTGGGATCAATGAAAAATGGAATGGTGGTTGAAGGGAAAGGGGAACATAATTATATATAAGGACATGATAATACAAGAGATTAAGAAAGAAGAGGATAACAAAACGTTCCAGAAGGCACTCCAAGCAAGGCCAAACAATGGACAAAGTGGAAAATTGCACTCCACAGAAGTCTCAGCAGGAATGGTGAATTGGGTGAGATAGATAACTCTGCACGCCGCTTGCTCTGCCAGTGGAACATGTCCTGAGCTCAGGCAAAGTAGCGCTAATCCAAACAAGGTACACATGGAGGAACAGTCATATGCTTAAAGAGATTGCTCAAGCGATCAATGCTGCCAGGGAAAATCCACGGCACCAGAAGCTCCAGCAACTTAAAATAGGCAGGAGGCAGCAAGCTATGGCCTGAAAATGTTGTGAAAATCGGAGCATAAATCTTTAGCAAGAGAGGCATAAGATCAGATATAGTAATCCACTCCCCTTCATCAAAATAATTATATGATTCTGATCAACTCATTGTGTCGGTATGAATGCAGAAAAGAGGAAGGCCAAGACTGAAAAGTATGCTGGTCTGTCAAGCCGCTTTAGGAAATCTGGTTTCCAAGCCAAAGTCCTCCCTGCTGAGAACAGAGCAAGGATATTGGTAGGCATAGCTGCCTATGTCTTCGTAAAACAGCTCACGATTACTGGGAAGGAGGGGATCGGAAGCCTAAAGGCAATGACAGAAGCAGCTGAAATGAGTTCCAGCTGGATCTGGTTCAGACGAAATAAAAATGAACCTCGTAAGGCTTAAATTCCCCGACGTACACCAGGTGTCCAATAGCTTGAGTGCTTAAAACATCGATCAGAGGTGTGCTTTGGCTTTGAGGCCCCCAGTAACCTTGGAGGTGTAGGTTCGAATCCAGGTGCAGGAAAAAAATAGTGACAATACAAGGGCATCCTGGAGTCATGACCTTGATGATTCCCGGCGTCCTTAGATTCTAATGAGTGTGTGGCCAAACACTTGCCTGAAGAGGGATTCTCCACTGAGGATCTTCTAAGCTCTCCCCAAAATTTCTTGCTACTACTTTGGATTAAAAAAGAAACTGGTAATGTTAATCTGAAACTAAATGATTTATGATGATGATGACTGATGATGATGTTTAATTTTTGTCCACTTTAGATATGTTTCTTTGTGTGTAGATCATGTGTATCAATTTCAATTTTCTTTTCAAATTGTACGGCCCGCTGAGCTTTGGTATCATCACTGATACGCGGTCAAGAATTCTTTTAACTTTTTTCTTTTAATTGATATTATTATCTGTAATTTTCTCTATTAACAATCTTGTACTAAACAGAACATCATATTTTTCATGTTCAAAATCAGGTCAATATCCTTCGATAAACCATCGAGAAATTCCAGTCCATATTTACTTTGTTAGTGATTTTTTTTTACAGAATTTTGCAGTGGACAACCCCTTATTGCCTTGAGTTCTTTTACATACATCAAGTGCACGAAGTTTAGCGAATCATCCGACACACAAGAACCCTATCATTAAAAACCTAGAGTTGAGAGAAGTAAAACAGTATGGGAGAGTAAGTGGGCACCGCTGTAATAATGCTGGCCCAGAGAAAAGTTGGTATCTCTTACTATCTTACTCCCCTGTGGACTTGTGATTATGGACAATCTTTACTCAAAAATATTTTATCTTCAGACTTGCAACATTTCATAAAGTAAATCTTGCAAGTCTTGGTAAAATTACCTTGTATGATCACTTTCCCATGATCAGTTGTGTCTTTCTGCTCCCTACAAAATCTTCAGAGAGCAGGAATCCTTTATCTTTGTTTTTAAAAAAATGTTCGTTATGCTATTGTATGTACCACTCTACTTTGAAATCATAAAAAGTTTGATGAGTGTGTGTGTGTGTGTGTGTGTGTGTGTGTGTGTGTGTGTGTGTGTGTGTGTGTGTGTGTGTGTGTAGGAGGGGGCGGGGTACACACGTGCAAATGTTTTTATCGGTGTGCAGATTTTCATAGTGTGTGTGTGTACACATACATATATATATATATATATATATATACACACAAGTGAGCACGCTGTGTGTGTGTGTGTGTGTGTGTGTGTGTGTGTGTGTGTGTGTGTGTGTGTGTGTGTGTGTGTGTGTGTGTGTGTGTATGTGTGTGCGTGTGCGTGTGCGTGTGCGTGTGGTGTGTGTGTGTTTCAACCTGAATTTAATATCATTGAAGTTTTGCCCTGGTCCGGTCCACTGCAGCGTGACGGATGTTCTGTTGTGTTGCGCTTGTGTATGGAAGGCTGTGGAGCCCTCCACGTCAGTGCCCTGGTTACACTCAGCCACCGTCACGTCGTCAGTAGCCTGGAACTCCCCCACCACAGTGCCCTCGCTGTTGATGGCGCTCATTGCAAATCCTGTCAGCATGTAGGGACTACCCGCAACACTCCTCACCGTAACTGCACACACACACACACATACACATACACACACACATTCACACACACACACACACACACACACACACACACACACACACACACACACACACACACACACACACACACACACACACACACACACACACACACACACACACACACAGAGAAGCGTATGTACAAATACATGCGTGCACGCATGCATGTGTATACATAACATCATCATTCATCATCATCATCACAGACAGTTTACCGTCAGATTAACATGAAAGTTGTACATGCACACACACCACCACACACACACACACACACACACACACACACACACACACACACACACCACACACACACACACACACACACACACACACACACACACAACACACACACACAACAACGCACACACACACACACGCACACATACACACACACATATACACACATACACATCGATACGCATGCGGCGCGTGCGCGCGCGCGTATGATTAGAAGGACTTGTAGTGCTACGTTTTTTTTTCACACATGTGTAACTGAATGTTCTTTTGTTGTCAAAATTGTTATATATTTGGAGGGAGGGAGGGGGTATAGCATTTTTCTCATGTCACTGGTGAAGAATGGTGTAGTTATTTAGCTAGTCAAAACTCCCCATCACCCTGGCGAGGTGTTTTCCGTCATGTTTTCCTTAAAGATTAACAAATTTGTTGTCAGTGGAGAAGAATCTACTGGAGGAAACTACTTGTAAGTCAGGTAGTATTAAAATATGTTACCCATTGCTCACATGTCAAATGGTTGATGTGATGCGTCTAGTGTGTTGGCCAGTGACTGCGCGCTTGTCAACTCTCACTTTCAGCTTGCACCGCTGGCTAGCACTGCTGCTTGCAGCTATGCGAAAAGGAGAGCAGAATGCGTAAGTCTTTCTCTGTCAGTACATAGCCTCTCCAAACCCTACGTTATTCCTCCTCGTGGCGACATGTGGTAACTGAGCACCTCATGGACTCAGGCCCACCAGCGTGTGGATATGCCCTGATGCCCACGAACCAGACCCCCAACTATGGGTAAATAGTACCACTGCCTTGTGGATATCTCGGGAGAGAATAAAGCTAAGGGGGTAAACCCTGAAAAAAAAATTACCCCTACTGTCTTGTAGGTTGTCGTGGGAACGACAAAGGCTAGCTGAGAGACCGTACACAAACCGATGGAAGGCAACGGGAAACCACCATCGTACTTTCCCAAGCAAAATCATGACCAGACAAAACAAGAAAAATGAGGATAACGACGTAAATAGGGGCTCCTATGGAGCACCTTCGTTCGGTAGGGACCGTCATGCTGCGCAGGTGACACCAGACCGTCAGCAAGCTACTGCGTTCAATCTAAAAAAAATACCAGGATCGCAACATGGAATGTGAGGACATTGCTGCAAAAGGGAAAGTTAGAGAATGTCAAAATGGAGATGGAAAGGTTTGGTATTTTGAGACTAGGGGAAGTGAGATGGAAAGGGGCAGGCATGATAACATCATGAGAATAATATGTTCTGGTGGAAACACACATGAAAGAGGAGTAGGCATCATAATTGACAGGGGCAAATCAAAAGCAGTTAGGGGATACTGGGCTATGTCCAACAGAGTTTTGCTGGTTAAATTGGATGGCAAGCCATTTGATAGCAACATCATCCAGGTGTATGCACCAACATCCGCAAATACTCAGGACGAAATTGACAACTTTTACGAAGTATTAGAGATGGCAAAGTGGCCAGGCACGATGCTCCAGGCACGGCCCATTTTGCTGTTCAGCAAGGTCTGACATGACCCAAACGGGATCCCAAGTTTGCCGTCTTACCGAGCAGCCAGCAGGTCTTTCCCTGCGGTCATCAGACTTGATTCCCTAAAGTCAGTGGCTAAGCCATAAGCCGAAGTTAACAAGAAACACCACGACAGTGTGTGTGTGTGTGTGTGTGTGTGTGTGTGTGTGTGTGTGTGTGTGTGTGTGTGTGTGTGTGTGTGTGTGTGTATGTGTGTGTGAGTTGTGTGTGTGTGGTGAGTGTGTGTGTGTGTGTGTGTGTTTGTGTGTGTGCGTGCGTGCGTGCGTGTTTGAACATGTATGTGTCTGTATTTTCATGTACTTGTCACTGAGAAATTGAAAAAACACATTTGTTGTCATTTTTTATGAACCAAGTTTATGCTGCACTGACGTATTGGTGTACACACGTATCCCATGTGTTTGTAATGCATTATAATGTATTTTTCATGGTAATTTTTATGCTACATTGATATATTGGTGCTTGTATCCGATCGTATTAATGTATTTACTTCGCAATGTTTATGCTACTTGTAAAGTGCAACGAGCGTCGCCTGACACATGTGTTCGCGCTATACAAATTGAATTATTGTTATTATTTTTTTTATTATTGTCATCGTTGTTGTTGTTGTTGTTGTTGTTGTTGTTGTCGTCGTCATCATCAACATCATCATCATTATTATTATTATCATCACCATCATCACCATCATTATCATCATTATTATTGTTATTTTGTTATTATTACTATTATATTATCATCGTTATTATTATTACTATTATTATTATTATTAATACTATTATTATATTATTATTATTATCATTATCATTGTTGTTGTTGTTGTTATTGTTATTGTTGTGTTATTGTTTATCATCATCATCATCATCATCATTATCATTAAATTGAGTGAAAACACATCAGTGCTACTAACTTTGTTAACTCGATCTTATTCTTCCTTCAAAAAATCGGTTCCGTTCATAAAGGAAGCAAAATAATTAATAGTATTATAGATTTCATTTAATGATAAAAATGGCCAATCTAATGGTGAAAAAAATCTAGAAAATCCATGGAATACAGTGTTTCATAACATACATATAATTCAAGAAATCAAACGAGGTAAAATGGTTACAGATGCGTATTGTCAACGGGATGTTGGTAACATATGTAATCTTGACAGAAATGAGAATGAAAATGTGCTTATGTGTGTACGATTTTCATGAACTAGCGCTGATACGGACATGTCGTACAGTATTACTGCTCTTGTCTAGTTTGGAGACGCAGGTTTCTGCAATAATCGTAACAAGGTCAGACGCACTGATTTTGGGTGTTTTATAAAAAGTCCAGAGATAGAACCGGACTAGAACCAAACAATAGTACAATAACAAACATGTTTTTGAAAACTTCAGTCTATACTTGTTAAGAAAAAATACCATAACCTTGTGCCAGGTACTGAATTTTCTTACAAAGAGTTTGAAAAACTCTGGAAGAGTATTTTTTGCTGAGGTGGACTTTATAAACACCGCTCCTAACTGTACAAAATTAACTACTAACTCTCCTGTGCTTCAGTAACACGCCTAGCATACAAGTTTGTTTGCAATTTCATCAATTTGATAAAAATCATCAGTTCCACAAAGTTAGTACACGTCTAGCATAGTAGGACTGTCACCAAGATTGACGTGAATTCTTTGATCATCCTCAAATACTGGCACACGAGTATGGTGCCTGAAATTCCCAGCCAATATTTGCCACGAGGCACTCGATATGGCACCATTGAATGAATTGAAGAAGAGGAAAGAAGATGTATATCTTCTTTCCTCTTCTTCACCGTCTGTCTCACTGTCGACATATGTCTATAATATCTGTTCACTTTCCCCATCTGAATCAGCAGGTTCAGAGCATAATTCGAACTCTTCATCTGACTATTCTTCCATCATACTTTCAATAAATTTGTACTAATGGATATCTCTGGCCAAAACACAAAAAAAGTTTTGGAGCAGAAGCCATCAGCTTTCAACGAGTTATCTGCGCCGATCCATAATACGCGAAAATAATAGAATTCAATGAGAGCAGAGTGGTTCAAGAGAAGGGAGAGCACCATTGAATGGACAACTTTACAAGCGTACCAAAGTTGTTTCCTACTAATCAATTGCGGTACTCCCACTCAGTTTTGAGGTCACCTTTTCATGTTCTTGAAAGTATACTGAATTTATTAATTAATTTATTGCTTATTTATTTATTTATTTATCTATCTATTTATTTATTCATTTGTTTGTTTGTTTGTTTGTTTTTGTAATGAAGTCTACATGTAGATCAGTTATGAGTAATACGTTAAGTTTCCGATATCCCCGACCTCTTTGGAATTACTCAATTTTGTTGTAGTTCTAACGTGCTTATGGTCTAACTGAGAGCGTGCATAAATAATTGCTACTGTTTATTTTCATTAGGGCTGCAATGTTACAAAATTATGACCTATTATTCTGCTGTGTGTGTATTTGGTCTTGACCATGTATATTCCATTTTGTCTGTTTTGTTTTTGCCATTAGTCATAGAGATTTAAGCTATCATCTCTTTTAATGAGTGTTTCTCGTTCTCAGGATGTGGTAGTCCTGCTGCATTGTCTAACCCTCTGATAGCGATGTTAAAGTCGCCACTGACCCACCTATGACCAGTTTCGTTAAGCTGAAGTTTCGTAATTAATTGCTCTTGGAAAAATACTTTTCCTACTGTACTCTTTGGGGCGTAACGGCTAAAAATTGTGTACATTGTTCCCTAAATTTTCATTTAAAAGAATAATAATCTGCTTGATTTTGTTCTGTCTATTAGGTTCATGTTACTTGTTTGCTAAAACATATACTGCCACTCCATTTTCCTTAAACTTCTGTGATTACTTAACCTCTAATTTGACTTTCCTGTAATATGCAATGTCCAGTTGTTTTCCTTCCTCTTTTAAATAGCAGAATATTGTTTTCCTCTTTAGTTAATTTCTTATTCTTTGTACATTCAATGAACCAGTGTTAGTTTTGTAAGTTACCGTGAAAAGATGTCAGAATAATATATATAATCATAATCATTATCGATTGTTATTCCATTAAACATACCTCATGACTGAGAGGAGAATTACAGCTCGGGTTTCACTGTTAGCATTGTCAATGGTACCCATGACATACTGATGTGTTCCTCGGTCTTTTGTCCTCTCTTTTTCTTCAGTTGGTGTTTCACAAAATTAATCTTCAATTGTGGTCTGATTATTTCATTTTTGTCTCTCAGCTTATTTACTTCGTTGTCGTTTACTCTGCGTTCGGTCGCGCTTTGGGCTTACGTTGGGGTTGATAGTGTCGTGGCAGGAGTGGACACAGTACATGTGATGATAGTACTAGAGACCTTTAGATTACACGTCACGTATCTCCCAACACGTATACGTATCGCGATACGTACATGTCCCGTACGTGAAAGCGATTTGGGTTTAGATTACACGTGAAACAGATCAACGTCCCCCGACGTCCCCGAAGCAAGGGACGTAACCACAGCCTTTTCTGTACTTTACGACGTGTGACATTATATTTGTTTTTCATTGATACTATCAATGTGACGACGAACTAAATTGTTATACTCGGATTTTTAAAGGATAACAGACCTAGCAATTACTTTTTATCTTTCCTAGCAGCTTGTTGCTCCGATATTATTCAATATAACGACATCATAGGCAGTGAACGCTATTGATGTTTTGTGTGTGTGTGTGTGTGTGTGTGTGTGTGTGTGTGTGTGTGTGTGTGTGTGTGTGTGTGTGTGTGTGTGTGTGTGTGTGTGTTGCACGCGCGCGCGCCCCATGCTTCATCTGTGTCAATAAATCATGGCTCAAATGTTCTTTTTATAGATATGTACTTTCTGTACTTTTATTTAATGCTGGCAAGGAATAACAGGAATTGTTTATAAATTCAGATTGTAATTAAATTAATTTAGTACGTACTTTGCACTATACTTAATAACTCAGCCGGCACGCACAAATCATGCACTTGCAACACACTTTCCATGTGACAAAAATATTCACTACATGGGCATATGAATCCTTTATTGTGACAAAATGAATTCTGAATACTATTCTACAAGATTACACATGTTCTGAGACCTGCAAGTTTTTGTTTTTCTACCATAAAAATGAAGACGACTGATTAGTAAAAAAAAAAAAAAAGAAAGAAAGAAAAAAAAAAAAAAAGGAAACGTGTACAAAACAATCATGAGGAATTTCCCTTTCCCTAACCTTTGCTTACATCTTTTTGGTGGCACAGATCTGCTCAGTTTGGGTTATTTTTTTTTTTAGAAAAACCTTATGTTCTTTCTATAGCATTCAGATTTCCTCAGATGTGTATATGTGCAGTTTTGTCCACACTGTGCAGGCAGTATACTGGTGCAGTCTGCATACTCAGATTTGGTGGATATGCTTGCTGGGCCAAGCTTCCATAAGCCACCAAACACACAAGACATGAGTTACAAGATCTTTATAGTGCATATTTGATTTTTTGCATGAGCATGCACACAAAGGGGTTTCAGACACTGGTAGGTCTGCACACATGCTGACCAGAGAACTTAACAAGTTCTCCATCCTTTTTCACCAGGCAGGAGGTACCCAGAAGGGACCAAACCCAGACATTCTTATTACAAGTCTGAAATTTACCTGCTCGATTACCGCACCTGTCATTTTGTGACTTCATAATGGTGTGTTTCTTCTATACAAATGTGTGTGCATGTACAATGGGAAAGGGGTGGAGACGGGGCTGGGGGTTGGAAGCGTATCATGTGCAGAGTTATGGCATATGCCAAGATTATTGGCTGCTTTATTTTGTGGTTGGTTTGAACTGTTGAGGCGTGTTTATTTTATTATGTTCTGTCATTGATTTGTGATTGTGGTTTTGAGTAGCTGTGAGAATAATCTACGTATGGTGCAAGTCTAGTGTATGTACATTTTAATTTTCCTATGTGGATGTATACAGGAGTATTGTATTAGATTGTGCTTTATTGTATTGCAGCGTGGTATCCATTAATTTGTTTTCCCTATCCATCACATTTTCTCTCTTCAATCTGTCACTCCATCATCGTGTTTCCTCTCTTTTCGTTCTTCCTTTCTTCCAAGTCTTCTGTATCAACTGCGTTGCTTGCTTATCTCTTTGTTGTGCTTCAATCCTCAGGCTATTGCATCCTCCAGCTTCTGGACTTCTGTATCCTCTCTCTTCACATTAATCTTTCTGAATGTCAGAATCAGTCTCTTTGCTTTCTTCTTCTGTTTGTATTTAATCTTGCCAGTGCTCCAAGGTTGTAGACCACTGTGCAGCTGGGCTGTGTGATTTCTTGATTTGGCATGGGGAACACTTAGATCTGAAAAAACAGGAAGCAACTTATTTCATTTATCTTTTTATTTGTTTACATATGTATTCATTATGATGATGATGATGATACTGGCAATGATAACAATAATGATAGCAGTAATAGTAATAATAACAATAATAATAAATAAATAAATAAATAAACAAACAAATAAACACATAACAAATAAATAAATAAATAATGCAATCATTATCATCACGATCAGTTTCTGCCACTTGTGCAAACACAGTCCACCTGGCTCCCCACGAGCTTCTCTTACCATGGAAGGCCTATGTGGCCTTGACCTTGATGAGAAACCAGACAGTGAACCGCAAGAACAGATCTACTAAGTCAGCACTTGGCGTTAGATTTCTTTAAACGCCGCATCCATTCTACATTTTTCGTTCGAAAATTTATCAGCAACTAATCAAAAACAAAAACACACACGACATATCTAACGTTTGGCGTCCACAATATAGCATTTCATAGCAAAAATTGCAGTCGAATCGGCCTGCGAGCTGAAGTCTCATTCGACATTTTAATTAGGTCAGCTGGCGATACGTACTTTCCAGCAGCAGGCTTTTGCTTGCTGACACTTGGTGTGTTTGGTTGACTCGTACATAAATTGTTGAAACTCAGTAACATAAGACATACATAACAAGGTAGACAAAGGGTTTCAAAACACAACCAAAATATTTCTTACCTTGAAACTTGAGATATGCAGTCCCAAACTATAGCTGGACTTCCATACGTCGTCACGTCCCTATCGAAGCGGTACGTATTGATAAAATCGCACGAGAAAATGCGATACGTAGTCGGTACGTTACGTGTAATCTAAAGGTCTCTACTGTTAGTAGGCTCCTTTTCCTTTTGTACCTGTACGGTGGTGTGAGCCGTGTCTGTTGAACTACTGGTTGGTTTGGGATCAGTGAAAGGGGATGTGAAACACAACATTCTTTTATTGTGTCCTTCAGTGAGGCACTGGCTGCACTTTATTATGGCTTTTAGTTTTTGCTGTTTATGATGTATTCTGCTGTCCTCATTCCAGTTTTGATGTTGGTGGAGGGGACTGTTTTCAGGTTGTGGTAAACGCAGATCTTCTGCTTATGTCATAGTTGGTCACCTGGTCAGATTTGTTCCTTCTTAGTTCATTCTTGACTGAAGATTAAGTTTCAAATCCCAGCTTTTTGAAAGTGTCTTCAGTTTTTTCCTCAAGTTATTGGCACGTTTCTGATCCATCACGTGGTGGACGGTTTTTCTCCCTTTGATTGCTACTATGTGCAAACGGAGTTTTGTCTAGCAGAGTCATATGTACATCATATTGTTCAATCCCTTCTGAGGAGTTACTCTGCATGTCCTTTTTCTGCAGAGATTTTTCCATAAGCCTTTGTATCATTAGGTTCCGTGACTGAACTTTTGCACGACGCTCTCGCTGCAGTAGGGCAGGTTGATCGTTTCTGGAGGCGAGTCAATATGAGGCAGTTCTTTTGTGGTTACAAAAACAGTTTAGATCTGATTCATTAAGATGACATAAAATGAACAGATTGTGCGAGACTGAGAGACTTTCTTGAGTTTGATTTTCGTGTTGCTATTATATATATATATATTATATATATATTTATATATATATATATATATATATATATATATATATATGTATGTATATATATATATATATATACATATATATATGTGTATATATGTATATGTACAGATATATAGATATACACATATATATATATGTATATATATGTATATGTACAGATACACACACACACACACACACACACACACACACACACACACACACACACACACACACACAATATATATATATATATATATATTCTTTCATTAGTTCTTTTTGTACTTCTACATTCATTGGAACATAAAATTTGAAGAAATCCAGTGCTGTCTTTGTTTCTTCCCCCCTACCGGTCAATCAGTCTATGCAAGTAAAATTTCATAGCAGACACTTTGATAAAATTTGGAAGCGCCAGCAAAAGGCTAGGAGGCAAAAATACCGACTTTCAGGGCTGGACTTATCTAACTTTTTTTATCTGATGCCATGATGTCATGTGTACATTTAACATGTTGCCTGTGTACTTTCTAATTAATTTTTTTAGCGTTTTGATTTGTCTCGATTACATGAATGTACATAGTTTTGTCCACAGCATGCAGGCGATATGTTGCTGCACAGTCTTCATACTCTGTCTTCAGTGGACGTGCATACTGGGTGTTTTCATGTTTCCATAAACCACTGGGTACTGACATGACTTACAGGTACTTTCATATGCGTTCTTGTGGTTTGCATGTACATATACATTCGAAGGAGGTTTAGACACTAACAGGTCTGCATGCCTGTTGACCTGTGAGATTAGAAAAATTTCCACCATTTACCTACAATGTGAAGGTTCTCAGGAAGGATCGAACCCAGATCTTCTTGCTGGAATCCAGTTGCACGTATGTGATTTGTTCTTTGGGACATTTAATAGCGATCATTTTTTTTCCGATGTTATTGGGCATTGTACGTGTTTTGAGACTGTCTCTATGAATCTGTGGTAATTCGTCTCCAGATTTCAGCCAAAAACTAGACTGGATGAGGTGAACATTACAAAATGTCTTTGTATACTTGAGAAAAGTCATTCGACACCTCATTAAACTTAAAGAGAATGTAGAAAAGAAAATAAGGCACACATATCAATACATTCGCGCATATAATCTGAAGACATACCCATGGTGTTGACCTCTCTATCAAGTTTTTCACCAGGTGGTTTAAAAAACAAATATCATTCAAATGTGCATATAAAACCAAGTGCACTAAAACGCATATAAAAACTGGCCTAAATTATCCGAAATTGTTTCTGCACATCATATTTCCTTGGAGTCAAAAAAGCAGGTAATACACGTGCCCATTTATCAATCCTAAGAGAAAGGGTGTGGAAGGTGGAAAATATACAGATAAATGGGCCAGCATGGCAGAAAATTATAGGAAGAGACGACTAAAAGCAAAAGAGCTAGGAAGAAGCAAAGAAGAAATTTCTAGCACAAAATTTCCAGAAGGTGGTGGTAATACTTATACAGTACTTAAGGAGTCCCCGGCATCTGCACTGGGAACTTGAGAAGGAATAAGAAAGAAACCAGGCTTGACAGCTTGTATCCCTAAAGAAGACAAACCTTAGGAGTGCGGGAAAAAATGGAAGCCAATTTCCATTTTAAATATATAAAAACCTGTATCAGACACAAATTTTTAAAAGCATGGCCAGAACTGATTAACGAGGTCAAGTAGGAGTCAATGCTTATATATGTGTGGGTGGCAGTTTGAGGCTGATGCATTATTTCATGTGTTGCTTAAAATTAGATTCAAATTGCCTTGATCCTGAGAAAGTTTTACTAACACCCTGTGTTTGACGTTTTAAGTGCGTATGGCCACAATGATTGTATAAGTATATGGACAGCGAAATTCTGTACAAAATAACGAATCTAGTGTTAATGATCAACGTACACCATAGTTTAACACAGAATGAGGTTGTGGAGAAGGTGATCATATGTCTCCATACATCTTTACTTTAATTGTGGAAATATTGGCAATTATGAAATATGTAAAAGAAATAACTGCCAGTATCATAGAACACAAAATTTCTCAAACTGCAGATGGTAACTGATAAACAACAGACATGATACTGTTTGAAACATCAATCCAGTTAATGAATAACTTTGACAAAGCTTCTGGTTTTGTACATGAATGTTCAGAAACAAATAATGATGTATGGCTAGGAAACAAAATAATCGAATGATGTGTACAAGCGAAATTTAAGCTTGCAAAGAAAATAATTGAATTAAAATGGTGTTTGATTTACTCAAGACATAAAAATTTGAACTAACACAGTCTCTGAAGTTAAAACACTGTCTTAAATTAGGTCAAAACGAAGTATTACGTCCTTTATGAAATAAATTGTTCGTGTTATCTAAAATCATATGCCTCTGAATATCGCTGCCAGACCCATCTGATCATCTCATTACAAACCTTCAAACACAGTGCTACAAGTTTGTACAAACTGAAAAACAGAATAGGATTAAAGAAACAGAGAAGTCAAAAAACATAAAGGAAGCACAGAGATTGTAATACCGCACTTGAAACATATTTCAGCTTTATCTGGATGAAAAAACTATATGTAATTGTACCAATTTTTTTAAGAACGTCATGGTTTAAGTTCAGTAAGCACGAGTAATAATGATATTTTTGATACTTAAAATGGTTTTGACAAAAAGATTAGGACCGTATTATCTAACGTTGGTACAAACTAAAACACGTGCAAAAAGGATTTAGAGGAATCTTTATTGTACTGCAGACTTTATGAAAGACAGTGGAGATTGTTTAAATGATCAGAGTTCAATACAAAATATGATACAGATATTGACTTCGTGACTTTGTCTGGATAAGATTCACCACAAACTGGGAGTTCCGGTTTCTACTCGAAGTCGAGTGGACGCTTGCACCAGCACCGCAACCAAAATCGAGGTAAATAAGTAGTTACAGAAGACCATCGTGCGTATACGTGAAGGAAGATTAGTGTGAAATGGCTATCTGTGCATCTAGAACATCATTTTGTGAAAATAACCACCAAATACGTAGACCGACATAAATAAGGTAAATGAGCTGTGTAGAGCGTGCCGATAGTACAATGGCGGCGGCCGCCGAACATGTTCAGCCAGTGTTCCTGGTGAACAGCAGCTTACCACTGGCGGAAAACAAAAACTATACAGTGCCTGAACTATGTATGGCTGCCGAAAAAACCAGCGGACATGGAACATTGGACGGGGCACAGCGCATAAGAGGATTGTGGCGCATATAGATCTACCCCAAAACAACCGAAGCAAGACTTGCGCTTCTTACAAAGGGACTGACGCTGCGGGGAAACACCGTGACGTCAACCCATTCACCATGAGTACTCAAGGAGAGGAGAAAGCAACAAAAAAAATCATCATTGGAGACATCCCAATGTCATGCTCCAATGATGACATAAAAACAGCCTGACAAGAATGGAAGGAGTGACCATATGATCTGCCATTCTTGAGGAGAGAGCAAGAGACGAACAAGGAAAACTGACAAGATGGAAAACAGAACGTCGATTTGTTTACATCGACGTTCCTGCAAAACCACTACCGAAGGCAGCTGACATCGGAATCTTCCGAGCATCGCTCTACCATAAAGAGCAGAAGATTCCAACATGTAGCAAATGCCTTAACAAAGGGCATCATGTGTCGACATGCACCAGCGAAGTGAAATGTCATCAATGCTTCGCTACTGGCCACAAGAAGGGGGATCCAGAATGTTTGCTTCCCCTAAACACCGAAAAAGAAAACGTAGACCAACAACAGCAGACGACAGAAAAGCCTACAGCTACACAGCCAACGGCGCACATCATCCAACCAACCATCCCCTTTCCAGCCAGCGGCCGACGAAGCCAGTCGTGTGCGACAACAAAGAGAGCCCGCTCTCTTTCTTCGGGCTCATCGCCGTCGCCTACGCGCACAGGCCGTAGCAAGAAAAAGGACAGAAAAGCGGCCCGAATGAGAACAACGGAACACACTGACCAGCACCACAACACACCAGTCAGTGTTCCCAACCCAGAAAGCACTGACAGTGATAAGGAAGATACAGTACGACGCTGACAGCGTGTACTGGTCATCCTCACCTCTGTCCCCCTGTTATGACCCGGCTCGGACTACGGACTTGTGAACTTTCTATGTGCGAATTATTTGCAATGTATGTTTGATGATGGATAAATTACGTATCCTTAGTGTTAACGTAAGAGGTCTCAAAAACAGAAAAAAACGTCATTGTGTTTTTAACTATTTTAGAAAAGGAAATTATGACGGCATAGCCATTCAGGAAGGACATATATCAACAACAGATGAAGCAAATCAATGGGAATTACAATGGGGCGGTAAACTGTATTATTCAACTAAGACGGCTCACAGCCTTGGGCAAATCATACTTGTAAATAAGAAACTCAGGAATGATTGTGAACTTGTTCATGCAGAAGACAGAATAGTGGCTGTCACAATATCAGTAAATGGAAAAAAGATACTCTTTATAAACGCATATGCACCCAACAAGACACAAGAAAAACTCCAATTTTATGAACACTTAAGAACAGTAATTGAAAAACTAGAAGTAGATACATCTGACACAGTTTTACTAGGTGACTTCAACTCGGTGATGTCTAACAAAGAAGACATCATTACAGGAGAAAAACATAATGAAAGAGAGGTAGAAGCACTTAATCACCTAGCAGCACAAACAAACACACACGACGTATGGAGACTACAACATGAAGAAGTTAAGGAATACTCGTGGAATAGGTCTAATCCCTTTATAGCTAGACGAATAGACTACACCTTAGTATCAGATACACTATTACCATTTGTAGAAAAAACAGAGATTTTACCATTTGCTTTCTCAGACCACAGAGCCATTGAAACAACACTGAAATTTCATCAATTCAAAAAAGGTCCTTCTGACTGGAAGCTCAATAATAGTCTGCTGAAGGACGCGGCATACATCAACAAAACAAACCAACTACTAACAGATCTGGAAACGAAACACCAAACTCTTTCTCCACACTCAAAATGGGAGCTAGTAAAAATAGAAATAAAAGAACACACGATAACCTATGCAACAGCAAAAGCAAAGAAAAAGAAAACTGAAATGCACGAATTGACGACAAAACTAAATGCAATAGAAAAAGAAATTGCGCAACCCAATAGCAATAAAGATATACTTGAAAGGGAGCTCATGAAAACAAAAAAAACAACTGGAAATAACAGCATTAGCCGAAGCTCAAGGTGCCCAAACAAATCCAGAGTTAAGTTCATAGAGCAGGGAGAGAAAAACACAAAATATTTCTTTGGATTGGAAAAAACAAACGCCATAAACAATACAATTACTACCATTGTCACAGAAGATGGGCGAGAAGTAACGAACCAAACAGATATAATAACAGAACAGGCCCACTACTTTGAAACACTGTACAAAGAAGACAGCAACCTACAGAACAAAGAAAGCACGTACATAACAGACTTCTTAGGCCCTGACTCCTCACATCCTACTCTGGACAGGGAGGAACAAAATTTGTGCGAAGGCAGACTTAGAGAAGATGAAGTTGCCGAATCACTAAAACAATTGAAAAACGGGTCAGCACCAGGATGTGATGGCCTAACTACAGAAGTCTATAAAATGTTCTGGACCAAACTCAAAAACATGCTAATCGACTCGTATACCTACTCCTTTGAAGTAGGACATGTCTCTCAAACCCAACAGAGAGGAATAATAACCCCATTACATAAAGGCAAAAATCAACCACGAGATAAACTCGCCAATTGGAGACCAATAACCCTGTTAAATACTTACTACAAAATTCTAGCGAAAATCATGACTAACAGACTCAATACTGTTTTGCCTAAACTAGTAAATATGGACCAGTGTGGCTTCATGAAAGGGCGAAATATATCGACAATTCACAGAGTTATAGATGATATGATTGAATATCTAAACCACAAGAAACTCCCAGGGATTTTACTAGCAGTAGATTTTAACAAAGCCTTCGACACGTTATCCAAATAACTTATAACAAAAATTCTGCATCATCATGGATTTGGCAGAAATTTTGTCCACTGGGTGACCACCCTGACCAAACAAACAGAAAGTTGCATCAGTCATTATGGCTGGTTATCTGAAGCATTTAAAGTTGAACGCGGCATACGACAAGGATGCCCGCTTTCACCATTACTTTTTATACTCACAGTTGAACTACTTGCAGTTAAAATAAGAAATGGTAATATTAAAGGAATTACAATCAGGAGTGACAACCAAGAAAAAACAATAACTATACAACGATTTGCAGATGATACAACATTGTTTCTAAGAGATGAGGAAGATTTACACAATAACTATACAACAATTTGCAGATGATACAACATTGTTTCTAAGAGATGAGGAAGATTTACACAAATCAGTAAAAATATTCAAAGAATTCGCAAACAT
Source organism: Monoplex corrugatus (assembly GCA_030674185.1). Lineage (NCBI taxonomy): Eukaryota > Metazoa > Mollusca > Gastropoda > Littorinimorpha > Ranellidae > Monoplex > Monoplex corrugatus. Next base: position 29,522,084 of record JAPXFY010000015.1, read on the forward strand.
ATCAGGCTTACACATGTCCCACCTTAAAACGGAAGCAATGTGGTTAGGCCTAGACAAAGATAGAGCTGATAGTCCCCTTAACATCACGTGGGTAAAACAAATGAAGGTTCTAGGCATACACTTCCAAAATGATACGCGGGCATGCAATATTAAGAAAAACTGGGATACAAAAATACTGAACATGAAACGCATAATAAAACAATGGGCTAGAAGAAACCTCAGTACATATGGTAAAGTGCTCATTGCTAAAACTATGATTATTTCACAGTTCATATATGTCATGCAATCAGTAGGACTGCCAGAGGACGTCATTTCTAACATAAATCGTACACTATTCGCCTTCATATGGAAAAAGAAAACATGCAATAAAAAAGCATTTGAAAAAGTAAAACGTAAAGTACTAACACAAGACTATGAGAAAGGTGGATTAAAAATGATAGATATAAAAACACTACAAGATGCTCTGTACTTAAGCTGGATCCCAAAACTCCTATCACAGAACTCTGAAACATGGAAGATCTTCCCCAGTATGTATTACTCCCAGATGGGTGTTGGCATGAGTGTCCTTTACACACCATGCAAACCGAAAGATCTTATTGATAACAATAAATCAATTGGGGACTTCTGAAAAAAAAAACACTGGGTATATTCCTCAAAATAAGACAAGCCGAAGAAGAAAATGGCACGGTTACACCTACCCTCACGTCAAACACAGTATTGTGGAACAACACACTGCTCCAATACAAACACACTAATCTACTCTTAAAAGATTGGATTAGAGCTGGAATAAAAAGACTAACAGACATTGTCAACGAGAATAAACAACTTATCACCTTCGAAGAGGTGGAAACCAAAGTAAGCAAATCAGCCTCAAGACTGTTTGAATACAACGCGGTAAAAACAGCTTTTGAACAAGCCTGCAAAAAGGGCCGTATTGATCTTGATAATAACGAAACACAAGACACGACTCGTATCTGGTTGTACGAGAAACTTGTAATAGGATATACAGTGAAAGAATTCAGAAAGATTCTGACCCCAGATATACAGCCATGCGCCAATAACTTTTGGCTACGGAAACTGAATGCACAAACAGACAATGACCATTGGTCTTCAATATTCACATCAAACACAGAAACACGACTGAGAGTCTTACAATGGAAAATTCTCCACAACATTTACCCCACAAATATACTACTGAAGAAAATGGGGGTAAAAGATAGCGAAACTTGCGATGCATGTAAAACTGGAGATAAGGACTACATCGAGCACTTTTTCTTTACATGTCCTGAAATCAAACATGTATGGAAACTAGTAGAGTCTACAATAAAGACCACAATCAATAAAGACATTTCAATAAACCAATCAATAGCCTTACTTGAATATCATGATAAAAATACGAGTGAGGAAAAAAGACGCAAGATCAATCACATAGATCTATTAACAATAGCAAAACTCTGTATTAGTAAATTCAGATATGGAACAAGATTTAAAATAGAATTTATCTGGGAAAACGAATAAAAAGAATTCTCGCTGAGAACACAAACTGGCTTATGCCTGAAATAAATGATTACCCTCAATAAAAAAAATGGGAATGAGAAAAATAAAGAAGAGAGAGAGAGAGAGAGAGAGAGAGAGAGAGAGAGAGAGAGGAGAGAGAGAGAGAGAGAACACATGATGATGATGATTGTTTTTCAGTATTCCCTGTATCGTAAATATCGTACATATTGTAGCTATGATGGCGATTGCCGCAACTGTTTGTATGATATCATCGTAACAACATCTCTGACTACATTACTAACGTTCTTATACAACGTGTCATCTCAAAATACATGCTGATAAACAATACCAAAAACAGAAAGAAAACAATAAAAGGAGACATGATGATAACGGGAATCTAGCCGTGAAAATGAGTAGAAAATGAATGAATGTTATATAAGTTCGAATGATGTTCATACTAACCAAAAAAAATGAACGAATGTATGGAAAGCTTGAATGACCAACGTGCAGTTACTGACCACACATCACCTGAAGCAACATTCACCGAAAACAACAGACAGTACTCGAAAAGGACGAACCACAAACATCAAGAACACAACACATCCCATCGCAGAAGCAAAGTTGGACCCAGATTCCAGATGCAGAATCAGATGCCCAGAGCAGCCCATGAAAGAAAAAGGAAAGGAGACAAAAGGAACCAAAGGGAAGAGTCCACTGTAAATACAATGCCAAAGACCACAGAGTGAGAGAGAGAAAGAGAGAGAGAGAGCGAAGAAGGAGAGAGAGAGAGAGAGAGTGCAATGAATAGTATAATGCATGCACTATTTGTGTCCATCCAAGGTACATTAAAAGAAAGAGCTAAGATTCCCCCCATTCTACAGAGCAAACACGCACTGTAGATAACACTGGGAAAATCTGATCTCAAAAAAAAAAAAAAAAAAAAAAAAAAAAAAAAAAGGTTCACCACAGACTGTACACAAAAGTAACATATACATTAAATAGAGTTATCACTGCATACGACCCTCGCTCTGAAAGCTCTCCAACTCTGTTTAAGATATGTATTTACAGTATTTTTATATCAAATAGCAGCAGTATAAAACTTCTTTTCAAGTTGCAATGAGAATTGCACAATCGCATCAAAAACATGCGGGTGAGGGGGGGGGGGGGGGGTTCGAAAAAAGAATAACAACAACAAAGCACAAGACAAGCTTTAAAATTCTCAATTCGAATCATTCACAGAACATTTGCAACAAACATCGTTTTAAAAGATACGAAAATTATGAACGATAATCTGTGTAGCTGCTGTAGGCCTAGGGAATAGAAAGATAGTATTGAACATATTCTGTGGAGCTGTGCTCACGCAAGTTATAGAATGGTGTTCTTTGTCTTTTGATATGAAACTAAATGAAAATATTGTCTTATTTCCAGCAGATTATGAAATTAAGACAGATTCAAGTTTTGACTTCATTTTATCTTCGAAAAATTATACTTTATAAGTCATCTTTGTTTTCATAAACAAATTTTAAAAAGACTTGAAAAGCATAATGCTGCAATTAATAACAGTCTTAAATTTCAAAGAGACCTTTGTTTCACTCCACGTTGTTTTACCTCTTAGATGCACTCAAGCGATTTCCACCGTTTTTAAAAATATGCAACATTCGTTTGTATGAATGAAAATGTACACTTTTCTTTGTACAACATGCCATATACTAACAACGTAAGCAGATTATAAAGTTAACTTTACTTGACCTCCTTAGGGCACTGGATTCACATGCAGTCTGTCGTATTGTTTTTATCTCTATTACATAGATGTGTTGCAGAGCAGATAATAGAGCATGGAAACATCTGTAATTAGTGACAGGTCAAACCTGAAAACTGAAATATGAAGTATAAATGCCAATTATACTTGGATTCCTAGATGGAAAGTTTGCTACAAAAAAAAAATTGAAATGGGTAAGATAGGTGAAGTCACTGGAAGATATCCATATATGTCATCATCATCATCATCATCAGGTGCCCTGCCGCATGGCGTTGGCGACCATGGACTTCCAACCATCTCTATCTCTCCTTGCCCCCAGCATCTCCCCTACCCTCCTCATCCCCAGCCACTCTGCAAGTCCATCCAGCATTCTCTCCCTGGATCTACCTGGTGCTCTCTTTCCCTCCAGCTTCCCCGTTGTGACCAGGTGCTCCAAATCCCCCTTCCTCATGAAATGGCCTATAAATGTTGGCCTATATACTGTTGTACGGATGCGAGGCGTGGACAGTCAGCAAGCAAAGCCAGAGCAGGATCGACGCAGCCGAGATGTGGTTTCTCAGAAGAATGTTGAGAGTTCCATGGACAGCAAAGAAAACAAACGAGACAGTCTTGATGGAGGCAGACACAAGTAGATCACTCATAAGGAAGATTAGGAAAAGACAAGCAACATTTATAGACCATTTTATGAGGAAGGGGGATTTGGAGCACCTAGTCACAACGGGAAAGCTGGAGGGAAAGAGAGCACCAGGTAGACCCAGGGAGAGAATGCTGGACGGACTTGCAGAGTGGCTGGGGATGAGGAGGGTGGGGGAGATGCTGGGGGCAACGAGAGATAGAGATGGTTGGAAGTCCATGGTCGCCAACGCCATGCGGCAGGGCACCTGATGATAATGATGATGACAATAGTCATGCCTATTCAGTTTATACATTATCCATTATTTGGTTTGTCTCAGACTTGAGGACCAGCAGCAATATTTGTGAAAACCTAATAAAAGACACATATAGTTATCATGGCATAATGTATGTTCACAACTATGACTTTTTCCTCTAAGAATGAGTTTGTAATGTTTCAGTACAATAGTTATGTCAATTTATACATGTCCCGTATTTGGTTTGTCTCAGACTTGAGGACTTGTACCATACCAGAAGCAAGATTTGTGAAAACTAATAAAAGACGCGTGTTGTTATTATAATATATGTTCAAAGCCATGACTTTTTCATCTAAGAACGAGTTTATATACATAAAATTGAACTGGAATGCTATGTCTAAATTTGTACAAACATCTTATTCAGCTGGCAATTATGAAATCTACGGTACGTTGAACTTTTCTTGTTTTACTAAAAGTTTACTATCACAGGACCAAAATGTCAATGCTATGCTTAGAACTCCATAATTATAAATAATAGTTCGGTTTTAAAATGTACTCCTATTTTTCAAAATAAAAATGTGACACGCTTTAACTAGAAAAAAAATGCACGAAAAAAGAATCGGAGCGCGTATCTAATACAACCAGACAAGACAGGCGCAAATTTGGGCCAACTGGCCTTTGTCAAGCGTTGACTGATCTCGGCGCCTGTCTTGTCTGGTTGTATTAAATTCGTGTTCCGATTTTTTTCGGGTTTTTTTTTTTTTCGGTTTTTTGTTTTTGTTTTGTTTTGTTGTTGTTTTTGCTTTTATTTTTCTGGTTCCTGTTTGCTTGAACCGTTTTGGATTTCTTGTGACACACTTTTGCTTACAAGAAATGCAGCTATACATGTCAACAGCAAAATAATCTTGTTTACGAAAACGAAGTGGCAGCCCCTCTCCCATCTGTCGAGAGTGGAAAATATGAAAAATCCAGTACACCCAGTTTATACATCAGTTCTAATTGATTCTTTACGGATGTAATGGACACAAACACGTAGTAGCCTTACAACATCTTGTGCACCGAGAGCAATTTGCTTAAATCCTAAAGTCTAGTTTGTGTCTGAAATTGGTTTAGAAAATAAAATACCTGTAGATCACGTAGGTCACGTGACTATGAAAATGAATGTAAACATGATAATTAACATGAAGTTCTGAAGTCTGGATACGTTGAGCTTGTCATCCTCCACTGACTTTAGTGCACACACGGCATCATCTAAATCACGTCTATGATGATGATGATGATGATGATTAGTAATAATGGTAATCATAATGGTGATGATGAAATGAAAGACTTAATAATGACAATGATTAATGATAATGATGATGAAAACTAACTGAGCGTTTTTCTCAAAATGAGCTCAAGAGCACGTCACATCTGTAAATCCATTAAACAAACGATAAGATAAACAGCGAAGAAAAATAAACCCGCAAATAAAAACATCAACTCCCACAACAAAGAAATTCAAGACAAACATTCACATTATAGATTTAAACAAGATTATTAAAAAACGTAGGAGAGAAAGAGATCACTACTGCTTAAATGAAAAGATCTTCAGAGAAAATATGAAAGTTTATTGAACGGGACGTTTCACTATTGAATCTGTGTGTTCCAGCTGGGTCGACCCTGGTGGGAAAGGAAGCATTGAATAAATCATTATTTTTCACAGACGATAGGCAGATAATAAGATCATTACATAACAGACGGAGATTTCGATTTGAGATTCAACGCCAGTGATAGACAAGAAGAAGATTCAAGAAAGTTCGTATGAAATTCTAGGCTGTATGGGTACAAATGCACGGTTTCATAAGAGGTATAATTCTTCGTGTTAAGAGAATTTGAGAATGAGCCCTGCAGCATTGTTCTAGACAATTTGAAGCTTTTAGTCCAAACATTTCAGAAGGCCAGCGAGGACATTCAGGATAACAATGCTTTGTCGCAGTTAAGAAAGCCCTCCAATATCTCAATACCGTTCAAGACCGTTATATTATTGTTAATATGGTATGCATAATTCATTTGTATTTGAAATTTGGAGCCTCTGTGATCTTCAAAATAATAATATTTTTGTTCTTGTTGTGAATGTATTTTAATGCCAGTTTCCACAAAATAACTTTAGCTATTATAGTAAAGAAAAAAAAAGTTTGAATGACTTTTTATAAGAATGGAAGTAACAGGCCTTCAAGAGCCTGTACAAGTTCACTGTATCAAAGTGGCATGATGAGAGATTAAAAAGACACAGATGCACTCACCGTTGAGCACAGAGTCCCAATAAATGGTGTCACTAACATGGATATCAAACATGGTGTCGGTATTCATGCTGGCATGACAGTATCCACCACAACTCATATCCAGGTGAAAAGGTGCCCGATGCAGCGGCATTCGACCGCAATACAAACTGCGTATCAGTGCTGGACCTTTAGAAATCACGCTTCCGTTACTAAAAGCATTCACAACAAACAAAACGTCCAAAAAAATGAGGAGTAACGAAAATGACATGTACAACATGTTGCATTTAAGAGACCTATTTTGAATATGCCTGTCTTGATGGTAGTTTAATTTAAATTGACAATCTGTTAGCCAGTAGGAAAAAGTCAGGATAAATGTCCGTCAGTCGTTTTCGTAATGACAGCGATAAAATGCGGTGGCTGTTGACGTCACAAGTAATTAGTGTCAGTTGTCATCCATCACTACGTTACTTCCTTCTTCGGCTTTCGTGCTGTAGCCGGAGGGAATGCAGGGCTGGGCAGGACACGCTTATAGCGCTACACAGTACGACGTGACGACTTTAACATTTTTCTACCGTTAGGCAGCCAGTATATCCGAAAAACTGTTTTTACAAACATATGTTATCTTGAAGTAATTGAATCATGAATACGGTTTATGTAGAAATATGCCTTTTCAATTGATTCGTTGATATACATGCATATCATTTATAAGATATTTGAAATTTGGAACCTGAGTGATATTCAAATGATTAAGTTTCAGATCAGACGCTAAACTTTTTTTAAAATAAACTGTGAAATTAAAAAACCATCGATGACGTTGTCATATAGTTCAAACTGTTGTAAAATATGTACCGATATTCCTTATTACCCAGGCTACGAAATGATAAATATTCGATAAGTTTTGTGCTTTTAACTGTACTCATGTATAATTAACAAGACATTGTTTATGCAACAGCTGTAAATAATTCCCACGCCCATCCAGAGTTTTCCTTACAGATAATTCAAACAGTTCTCTCAAGTTAATCATTCAGTTTCTCATTCTCATGTGTGTGTGTGTGAGTGTGGGGTGTGTGTGTGTGTGTGTTGTGTGTGTGTGTGTGCGTGCGTGCACGTGTACATGATTTCGTGCGTGCGTGTGTGTGTGTGCGCGCGCGCGAGCGCTCATGTAATAATTGCATCATCATCATCATCAGATGCCCTGCCGCATGACGTTGGCGACCATGGACTTCCAACCATCTCTATCTCTCGTTGCCCCCAGCATCGCCCCCACCCTCCTCATCCCCAGTCACTCTGCAAGTCCGTCCAGCATTCTCTCCCTGGGTCTACCTGGTGCTCTCTTTCCCTCCAGCTTTCCCGTTGTGACCAGGTGCTCCAAATCCCTCTTCCTCATAAAATGGCCTATAAAGGTTGCTTGTCTTTTCCTAATCTTCCTTATGAGTGATCTACTTGTGTCTGCCTACATCAAGACTGTCTCGTTTGTTTTCTTTGCTGTCCATGGAACTCTCAACATTCTTCTGAGAAACCACATCTCGGCTGCGTCGATCCTGCTCTGGCTTTGCTTGCTGACTGTCCATGCCTCACATCCGTACAACAGTATTGGTTCTATATAAGATTCAAGGACTCTCTTTCTGATGTTAATTGATAGGCATTTGTTGGTAAGAATGCTTGTCATCTTCTTGAATGCTGTTTTGGCTTGGCCGATTTTGCCAGCTATTTCCGATGTGCATCTGCCGTCTGATGAAATGATCGTTCCCAGGTATTTGAACTTATTAACCTGTGTCAAGGTTGTGCCATTTGCTGTTATTTTGCAGGAAGGGATTTCATGTTTTTTACTGATCACCATGACTTCAGTCTTCCTGCTGTTTAGTTCCAACCCCTTACCTTTACATTGCATAACTTGGCAAATCTATGGTATAGGTGCAATTGTTTTGTGTATTTTTAATTCCTTTATACGCAAGATTACGTGCTATAAATGTTTTTATCATTATCATCATCATTATTATCATTTATTGTTATTGTTATGACTATTGTTGTTGTTATTATCATCATTATCATTATATTATTGTTATTATTATTAATATTGTTATTATTATTATTGTTATCATCATCATTACTATAATAATAATAATTATTATCATTATTATTATTATTGTTATTGTATTATTACCCATTATTATTATCATGTTGTTGTTGTTATGTTGTTGTTGTCGTCGTCGTCATTAAGAGTTGATACTACTATAATAATAATAATAATAATAATAATAAAAACAATAATAATAATAATAGTAATACTAATAATACTAATAATAACAACAACAACAACAATAATAACCATGAAAAAGCGCTTTACAACTTACGACCTTAATATTACAAACACACACACACACACACGCGCGCGTGCGCACATACACAGACACACACACAAATACACACACACAAACACACTCACGTACGCCTTCATGCATGGCTGCACAAATACCCGCATGCAGGCACGGATGCACATACACGCACACATATGCTCGTGCGTGCTCGCACACACGCACACACACACACACACACACACACCACGCGCGGCACGCGCGCGCACGCGTTCGCACACACACGAACAACACAAGACATTTCGAAAGAATATCTAAGCAAAACAACTGCCTAAAAAGAAACATTTTAAGATTTGCATGGAGGTAGGGACTGATTGTGTAGAACAGTTAAAGGCAATGGGTTCCAGATTTTAACGGCAGAGAAGTAAAAGTTCTTCCGCCATTTCAAATTCTAGGACACGGAAGGTTTGGTGGTAATCAGTGGCGGAACGATGAGATCGAGATGGAAAATACAGATTTCCAATGTTCCAAAGGTCTCTAATAACGCAACGATCTCGGCCAAATGATCTCCGACACACTTTCTGGAAACAAAACTTATTTGAGAATGATCAAATCATTGCATACACATTCGTCATATGCTTACTTCCTTTCATCAACGCCATACAAATGTTTCTTTATTCTAATGAGTGTTTCTAATCATTTAAACATTAAACCACATAATCTTAGCCCAATGATTTCCAAAGCGCATTTTTAAGACAGACGTCATATTGAAATGATAATCGCATCATACACGTGTTTGTTACATGCTTGCTTCCTGTTAGAAATACCATAAAAATGTTTCCATATTTTAAAGAGTGCATTTAATCTAATGTCTAAACTAATGAAAGATTCATCGTGGTGATGTTCAAGGCACTTTTTGAAGACAAAAATAAATTTAGAATGATCAGATCGTTATACTGATAGCTGCTACACGTGTGTCTCATCGTCTTCTGCTTCTTCGTCTCCTCCACTGCCCCTGCACTCGACCTTGCCGCTGCAAACTTCGTCTCCTCCTCTGCCATCTTCGCCTTCGCCTTCTGTCCTGCCGGTGCCGCCTTCGCCTTCTGTCCCGCCGGTGCCGCTTTCGTCTTCTGTCCCGCCGGCGCTGCCCTCGTCTTCTGTCCCGCTGGTGCCGCCTTTGTCTTCCGTCGCGCTGGTGCCGCTTTCGTCTTCTGTCCTGCGTGTGCCGCCTTCGTCTTATGTCCCGTCGTTGCTGCCTTCGTCTTCTGCCCCGCTGGTGTCGCCTTCATCCTCTGTCCCGTCAGTGCTGCCTTCGCCTCCGTCTCGGCCACCGCCATGTGATAAACTAAAACTATGCCTTTTTAACGCTCAGTCAACATGTGCAGATGGCAAAGCCGATGTCATTGCTGACTTTATTGCAGATGAGCATGTTGACATTGTTTTTATCACAGAAACATGGCTTAACCCCCTTGGTCATGAACCTATACATGCGAGTCTCACTCCGAGTGGTTACAGGCTTGCTTCTTTCCATCGCTCATCCCGAGGTGGTGGTATCGCCATCGTCTACAACGACTCACTCCATTCCCACCTATCTTTCTCGCAGTCTCTGCCTTTCTCCCATTCTTCTTTCGAGCACGTTGAAGTATCCTTCCAATCCACCCCTCACCCCATCACCTTCTCCTGTGTCTATCGACCTCCACCTAGCTCTGCCAACAAGCTCACCACATCCATGTTTCTCTCTGACTTTGATCAACTTCTTGATTACTACTGCCTCTTACCTGGAAATCTCATCATTCTAGGTGACATTAATGTCCACTACGACAACACTCACCGTTATGACACAAGACATATCATCAACTCTCTGTCCAATCACAATATGACACAACATATTTCTGAACCAACCCATCAAAAAGGTTACATTCTTGACTGGATCATTTCTCGTGATCACCACAATTCAGCTACTGACAACTGCCTAGTTCTTTCTACCCGTCTAACTTCAGCCCTTCCATCTGACCACTCTGCAATTCTCTGTTCTCTTGACATTTCTCCTCCTTCCCGTACCACACGCACAGTGACTCGACGCAATCTCAAATCTATTGACCTCCCCACATTTTCATCTGATGCCTCCCGCCTCCTTTCTGAAAAGTCACATAACCTTGCCGATGAATTCTATACTACTCTCCACCATCTTCTGGACACTCATGCTCCAGCCACAACCCGTCTTTTACTGACCGCCCCCCTACCCCCTGGCTCACTCATGAGATTGCCCGTGCAAAATGTGCCCGCCGCAGAGCAGAGCGCCGCTGGCGCAAATCCAAACTCACTGTACATAGGCAACTTTTCCAAGCCTCTAAAACAAAAGTATCCACCCTCATTGCATCTGCAAAAACAAGCTATTTCCAAACCAAAATCCTGAATGCCTCTTCTTCAAGAGAACTCTTTACAACCATGAATCATCTCCTTGGCACACGAAAAGATTTACCTCTCCCAACAAAACACACAAATAAGAACTCCCATCTGTATTCTCCAAGTATTTCACCACCAAAATACAAACTCTTCGTGACAGGCTTGACAGGACACCCTGTCAACCATGCCCACCTGACCCTTCCTTCTCTGGCACACCTCTTACTACTTTTACCCCAGTCTCACAAGAAGAAATTCTCAACACAATCAGATCCATGTCGTTCAAAACCTGCGAACTGGATCCTCTTCCAGATTCTCTCTACTCCGACTGTCTCCCTACTCTCCTCCCATTCATCACTGACATCATCAACACTTCTCTTCAAACTGGAACTGTCCCAGATTCTTTCAAGTCTGCCATTGTTCACCCTCTCCTCAAGAAATACAATTTAGACCCAAATGAACTGAAAAATTACCGGCCTATCTCTAATCTCTCTTTCTTGTCAAAACTCATCGAAAAAGTTGTCCTCAACCAGCTGATCTCTCACCTGTCTGCCAACAATCTCCTCAATCCTTTCCAGTCAGCCTACCGCCAGTGCCATAGCACTGAAACTGCCCTGCTACACATTCTCAACAATCTCCTCCTTGCAACTGATACTGGCAAAGTCTCTCTCCTCACACTCCTTGATCTGTCTGCAGCCTTCGATACCACTGACCATGGTATTCTCCTTTCTAGACTTCATCATACTTTTGGCATCTCTTACATTGCTCTCTCCTGGTTCACTTCATATCTATCAAACAGAAAACAAACTGTTCTCATTAATGGCACTTACTCTCAACCTGCAAAACTCGTTCTCTACTTCATAATGTCTCGCATTGACTACTGCAATTCGCTCCTGTCTGGTCTTCCTGCCTCCACCATTCACATCCTGCAGCGCATTCAAAACAATGCTGCACGCCTTGTACTAAAAAAGAAAAAAGCTGACCACATATCTCTTCACTGGCTCCCTGTTTCAAAGCGCATACAGTACAAACTAGACACCATGTGCTACAAAAGCCTCAATAACGCAGCCCCCGATTACCTGTCAAGCCTACTTGAGATCTATGTTCCCTCACGTACCCTCCGCTCTGCCTCCGATCCTCTGACTTTTCGCTTTCCACGCACTAAGCTCAATACCTGTGGTCCACGAGCCTTCTCTGTTTCTGGTCCACTTTCCTGGAACAAACTTCCTCTCTCAGTCCGTCAGCAACCTACTTTTGTCTCCTTCAAGTCCGCTCTCAAAACTCACCTTTTCTCCTCTGCATAAAATCCTGACCTCACTCAATCCCCTCTGCAGCCTGTCTCCACTCGGAGGGGAATCACATTGTAATATATAATTGTATATAATATGCTCTCTATAATTTTCCATTGCTTTTATTCTTTCTCCCCATTTATAGCCGTGTGCGTGTGCGTGTGCGTGTGCGTGTGCGTGTGCGTGTGCGTGTGCGTGTGTGTGTGTGTGTGTGTGTGCGTGCGTGCGTGCGTGCGTGCGTGCGTGTGTGTGCGTGCGTGCGTGTGTGTCTGTTTTAGCGATTAGATTTGATTTTATCAAGATTTTGCGCTATATAAAATATTGTATATTATTATTATTATTATAGAAACATATCAACATTTCCGTGTTTCAATTAATGTGTAGAATCGGCTCTACATCAATGCATTTTTTAAAAGGTACAAATGAATATAGCATGTGTGACCCGTGTGTAACCTACATAACACTATCTCTTTTTTACGGTTCCCAGAAGTAGATGGGATAATTTCTTTCAGGTTAGGGCAGATTTGGAAGTTTGTTATCTGTCTGTTCATTCCAGTCCTCCTGCCACAGATTTCTCACGTAACTGTGTACTTTCGATCTGTGTAAGAAATCACGGATTTCGACATAATTTCCTTTCTGGCGTTCTTCGCCAGGTGGTCAGCCTTTTCATTGCCTCCAATACCACAACATGGCCAGGAATCCAGGCAAAAACAATCCTGCAACTTTCATTTGTAAGAGTAGAAAAATTTCCAAGAACTTCACAAGCTAAGAGTCAGCAATTGCCTGCAAAGCAGAAAGCGAGTCAGAAAAAATTAGAAAATTTTATGCTTGGATTTGGACACAATTTTGGTGCCAAAACCAGAGCAGTCAGTTCAGCAGTGTAAACGGAACTATCAGGGAAAATATATTTTGAAAACTAACTAACTAACTAACTAACTAACTAACTAATTAACCAAATAACTAAGCAACCAACCAATGATCTAACTAACAACCTAAATGATTGAATTAACGAACTAAACTGTCTAATTAACTAAAAACATAATTAAGTAACAAGCTATCTATCTATGTATCTATCTGTCTATATACCTATCTATCTATCTATCTATCTATTATCTATCTATCTATCTATCTATCTATCTATCTATCTATCTATCTTATCTATCTAACTAACCAACTAACAAACTAACTACCTAACCACCTACCCACCTAACCACCTACCAACCACCTAAATAAGTAAGTAACTAACTAACTAACTACCTGAATAACTAACTAACTGAATAACTAACTACCTAACTAACTAACTGACTGACCCACTGACTGATTGATTGACTACTAACTAACTAACTAACTAATTAACTAACTAACAACCACATAACTAACAAACAAACAAACAAACTAACTAATTAACTATTAACTAATAACTAATTAACTAACTAACTAACCAACTAACTAACTAACTAACTAACTAACTAACTAATTAACTAACTAACAACCACATAACAAACAAACAAAAACAAACAAACAAACAAAACTAACTAACTAACTAACTAACTAACTAACTAACTAACTAACTAACTGACAACTAACTAACTAACTAACTAACTGACAACATAAGTAAGTAACATGCTAACTAACTAACTAACTAACTAATTAACTAATTAACTAACTAAATTAATTAACTAAAACTAAACTAACTACTGACTATACTAACTAACTAACTAACCAACTAACTAAACTAACTAACTAACTAACTAACTAACTAATAAAACTAAACTAACTAATGTAACTAACTAAGTAACTAACTAATTAACTAACTAATTAACTAACTGACTGACTGACTAACTAACCAACTAACTAACTAACAGATTGACTGACTGACTGACTCACTGACTGACTGATTGACTGACTGACTAACTAACTAACTAATTAATAACCACATAACCAACTAACAAAAAAAAACAAACAAACTAACTAGCAAACTAATTAACTAACTAACTAACTCACCACTTAATTAACTAACTTACAACAAACAAACAAAACAACTAACTAACTAACTAACTAACTAACTAACTAACTAACTACCTACTAACTAACTTAGTAATTTACAAAACTAACTGACTGACTAACTGACTGACTAACTGACTAACTGACTGACTAACTGACTAACTAACTAACTAATTAACTAACTAAATAATTAACGAACTAACTAACTAACTGTCTAACTAATTAACTAACTAACTAACTAACTAAGTAAAAAGCTGTCTAAACTAACTAAATAATTAACTAACAAAGTAACTAATTAAGTCACGAACTAAGTAACTAACTAAGTAACTAACTAAGTAACTAAATAAGCAAATAATTAACTAACTCACTAACTAACTAACAACAAACAAACACAAAAACAAACAAACTAACTACTAACTACTAACTAAATTACAAACTAACTGACTGACTAACTGACTAACTGACTGACTAACTGACTAACTGACTGACTAACTGACTAACTAACTAACAACTAACTAACTAACTAACTAAGTAAAAAGCTGTCTAAACTAACTAAATAATTAACTAACAAAGTAACTAATCAAGTAACGAACTAAGTAAATAAGTAACTAAATATGTAAGTAAGTAAGTAAGTAAGTAAGTAAATAAGTAACTAACTAACTAACTAATAAACTAACTAACTAAGTAACTAACTAAGTAACTAACTAATTAACTAACTAATTAACTAACTGACTGACTGACTAACTAACCAACTAACTAACTAACTGATTGATTGACTGATTGACTCATTGACTGACTGCCTGATTGACTGACTGACTAACTAACTAACTACAACTAACTAACTAACTAACAACCCATAACGAACTAACAAAAAACAAAAACAACTAACTAGCAAACTAATTAACTAACTAACTAACTCACCACTTAATTAATTAACTAACAACAAACAAACAAAAACAAACTAACTAACTAACTAACTAACTAACTACTAACTAACTAACTTAGTAATTTACAAACTAACTGACTGACTAACTGACTAACTGACTAACTGACTGACTGACTAACTAACTAACTAATTAACTAACTAAATAATTAACGAACTAACTAACTATGTAACTAACTAACTAACTAAGTAAAAAGCTGTCTAAACTAACTAAATAATTAACTAACAAAGTAACTAATTAAGTAACGAACTAAGTAACTAACTAAGTAACTAAATAAGTAAGTAAGTAAGCAAATAATTAACTAACTCACTAACTAACTAACAACAAACAAACAAAAACAAACTAACTAACTAACTAACTAACTAAAATTACAAACTAACTGACTGACTAACTGACCAACTGACTGACTAACTGACTAACTGACTGACTAACTGACTAACTATCTAACTAAGTAAAAAGCTGTCTAAACTAACTAAATAATTAACTAACAAACTAACTAACTAACTAATTAACTAACTAACAACCACGTAACTAAACAAACAACAAAACAAACTAACTAATTAACTAACTAACTAACTAACTAACTAATTAACTAACTAACTAACTAATTAACTAACTATCTATCTAAATAACTATCTAACTAAGTAACTAACAAACTAACTAACTAACTAACTAACCAACTAACTAAGCAACCAACCAACGATCTAACTAACAATCTAAATGATTGAACTAACGAACTAAACTAATTAACTAAAAACATAAGTAAGTAACAAGCTATCTATCTATGTAACTATCTGTTATCTATCTATCTATCTATCTATCTATCTATCTATCTATCTATCTATCTATCTATTATCATTTATCTATCTATCTATCTATCTATCTATCTAACTAACTAACCAACAAACTAACCAACTACCTAACCACCTACCCACATAACCACCTACCCAACCACCTAAATAAGTGAGTAAGTAACCAACTACCTGAATAACTAACTAACTGAATAACTAACTACCTAACTAACTAACTGACTGACTGACTGACTGATTGATTAACTGACTGACTAACTAAGTAACTAACTAACTAAATAACTAACTAACTAACTAACTAACTAGCTAACTAACTAACTAACAACCACATAAATAACAAACAAACAAACAAACTAACTAACTAATTAACTAACTAACTAACCAACTAACTAAGCAATCAACCAACGATCTAACTAACAACCTAAATGATTGAACTAAACTGTCAAATTAACTAAAAACATAAGTAAGTAACAAGCAATCTATCTATGTATCTATCTGTCTATGTATCTATCTATGTATCATCTATGTATCTATCTATCTATCTATCTATCTATCTTATCTATCTATCTTATCTATCTATCTATCTAACTAACTAACTAACTAACAACGTAACCAACTACCCACCTAACCACCTAACCACCTACCTAACCACCTAAATAAGTGAGTAAGTAACTAACTATCTGAATAAGTAACTAACTGAATAACTACCTAACTACCTAACTAATTAACTAACTAACTGACTGACTGACTGACTGACTGATTGATTGACTGACTGACTAACTAACTAACTAACTAACTAACTAACTAACTAACTAACTAACTAACAACCACATAACTAACAAACAAACAAACTAACTAACTAACTAATTAACTAACTAAACTAACACTTAATTAACGAATATATCTAACAACAAACTAACAACAAACAAACAAACAAACAAACAAAATTAACTAACTAACTGACTAACTAACTAACTAACAACTAACAACTAAATAACAACTAACTAACTAACTAATGACTACATAAGTAACATAAACTAACTAACTAATTAACTAACTAAATATTAACTAACTAACTAACTTGATTGACTGACTATAACTAACTAACCAAATAACTAACTAACTAATAAACTATCTAAGTAACTAACTAAGTAACTAACTAATTAACTAACTAATTAACTAACTGACTGACTGACTAACTAACCAACTAACTAACTAACTGATTGACTGACTGACTGACTGACTGACTGATTGACTGACTGACTAACTAACTAACTAATAACTAAACCAACATACCAACTAACAAAAAACAAACAAACTAACTAGCAAACTAATTAACTAACTAACTAACTCACCACTTAATCAACTAACTAACAACAAACAAACAAAAGCAACCTATACTCTAACTAACTAACTAACTAACTAACTAACTAACTAACTAACTAATAACATAACTACTACTAACTAACTAACTTAGTAATTTACAAACTAACTGACCGACTAACTGACTAACTGACTGACTGACTAACTGACTGACTGACTGACTAACTGACTAACAAACTAATTAACTACTACTAAATAATTAACGAACTAACTAACTATCTAACTAATTAACTTACTAACTAACTAACTAAGTAAAAAGCTGTCTAAACTAACTAAATAATTAACTAACAATGTAACTAATTAAGCAACGAACTAAGTAACTAACTAAGTAACTAAATAAATAAGTAAGTAAGCAAATAATTAACTAAACTCACTAACTAACTAACAACAAACAAACAAAAACAAACAAACTAACTAACTAACTACTAACTAAATTACAAACTAAACTGACTGACTAAGTGACTAACTGACTGACTAACTGACTAACTAACTAACTAACTAACTAACTAACTAACAAAGCAAAAGCTGTCTAAACTAACTGAATAATTAACTAACAAAGGAAATAATCAAGTAACGAACTAAGTAACTAAGTAACTAAATATGTAAGTAAGTAAATAAGTAAGTAAGTAAGTAAGTAAGTTAAATAAGTAACTAACTAATAACTAACTAACTAATTAACTAACTAACTAACTAACTAAATAACTAACTAAGTGGACTGACTGACTGACTGATTGATTGGTTGACTAACTAACTAACTAACTAACTAACAACCACATAACTAACAAACAACAAACAAACTAATTAACTAATTAACTAATTAATTGACTAACTAACTAATTAACTACCTAACTAACTAACTAACTAGCTAACCAACTAACTAAGCAACCAACCAACGATCTAACTAACAACGAAATGATTGAACTAACGAACTAAACTAATTAACTAAAAACATAAGTAACAAGCTATCTATCTATGTATCTATCTGTCTATCTATCTATTATCTATATCTATCTATCTATCTATCTAATCTATCTATCTATCTAACTAACTAACTAACCAACAAACTAACTAACTACCTAACCACTACCACAACCACCTACCCAACACCTAAATAAGTGAGTAAGTAACTAACTACTTGAATAACTAACTAACTGAATAACTAACTACTAACAACTAACTGACTGACTGACTGACTGACTGATTGATTAACTGATAACTAACTAACTAACTAATAATATAACTAACTAACAACACAAAAATAACAAACAAACAAACAAACTAACTAACTAACTAATAATAACTAACTAATAACTAACTAACTAAACCAACTAACTAAAGCAACCAACCAACGATCTAACTAACAACCTAAATGATTGAACTAAACTGTCTAATTAACTAAAAACATAAGTTAAGTAAGTAACAAGCTATCTATCTATGTATCTATCTGTCTATCTATTATCTACTATCTATCTATCTATCTATTATCTTCTATACTATTACACTATCTATCTATCTATCTATCTATCTATTATCTATCTATTATCTATCATCTATCTATTATCTATCTATCTATACTATCTAATCTAACTAACAACTAACTAACTAACTAACAACTAACCACCTAACCACCTAACCACCTACCAACCACCTAAATAAGTAAGTAAGTAACTACCTGATATAAGTAACTAACTGAATAACTAACTAACTACCTAACTAACTTAACTAACTAACTGACTGACTGACTGACTGATTGATTGACTGACTGACTAACTAACTAACTAACTAACAACACTAAACTAACAAACAACAACAAACAAACAAACTAACTAACTAATTAACTAACTAACTAACCACTTAATTAACTATAACTAACAAACAACAAAACAAACACAACAAACTAACTAATAACTAACTGACTAACTAACTAACTAAACAACTAACAAACTAAGTAACTAACTAACTGACAACATAAGTAAGTAACATGCTAACTAACTAACTAACTAACTAATTTGACTAATTAACTAACTAACTAATTAACTAACTAACTAACTAACTAACTAACTGACTGACTAACTAACTAACCAACCAACTAACTAACTAACTAATAAACTAACTAACTAAGTAACTAACTAAGTAACTAACTAATTAACTAACTAATTAACTAACTGACTGACTGACTAACTAACCAACTAACTAACTGATTGACTGACTGACTGACTGACTGATGTTTGACTGACTGACTAACTAACTAACTAACTAACAGCCACAAAAACAACTAACAAAAAACAAAAACAAACTAACTAGCAAACTAATTAACTAACTAACTCACCACTTAATTAATTAACTAACAACAAACAAACAAAAACAAACTAACTAACTAAAACTAACTAACTAACTAACTAACTAACTAACTAACTAACTAACTTTGTAATTTACAAACTAACTGACTGACTAACTGACTAACTGACTGACTAACTGACTAACTAACTAACTAACTAATTAACTAACTAAAAAATTAACGAACTAACTATCTAACTAACTAACTAACTAACTAACTAACTAACTAACTAACTAACTAAGTAAGTAAGTAAAAAGCTGTCTAAACTAACTAAATAATTAACTAACAAAGTAACTAATTAAGTCACGAACTAAGTAACTAAGTAACTAAATAAGTAAATAAGTAAGCAAATAATTAACTAACTCACTAACTAACTAACAACAAACAAACAAAAACAAACAAACTAACTAACTACTAACTAAATTACAAAAACTGACTAACTGACTAACTGACTGACCTAAATAAGTAAAAAAGCTGTCTAAACTAACTAATTAACTAACAAAGTAACTAATTAAGTAACGAACTAAGTAACTAACTAAGTAACTAAATAAGTAAGTAAGTAAGCAAATAATTAACTAACTCACTAACTAACTAACAACAAACAAACAAAAACAAACTAACTAACTACTAACTAAATTACAAACTAACTGACTGACTAACTGACTAACTGACTGACTAACTGACTAACTGACTGACTAACTGACTAACTAACTAACTAACTAAGTAAAAAGCTGTCTAAACTAACTAAATAATTAACTAACTAAGTAACTAATCAAGTAACGAACTAAGTAACTAAGTAACTAAATATGTAAGTAAGTAAATAAATAAGTAAGTAAGTAAATAAGTAGCTAACTAACTAACTAACTAATTAACTAACTAAATAACTAACTAAATAACTAACTAACTGACTGATTGACTGACTGACTGATTGGTTGACTAACTAACTAACTAACTAACTAACTAACTAACTAATTAACTAACTAACAACCACATAACTAACAAACAAACAAACAAAAAAACTAACTAACTAATATACTAATTAACTAACTAACTAACTAATATACTAATTAACTAACTAACTAACTAACTAACCAACTAACTAAGCAACCAACCAACGATCTAACTAACAACCTAAATGATTGAACTAACGAACTAAACTAATTAACTAAAAGCATAAGTAAGTAACAAGCTATCTATCTATGTATCTATCTGTCTATATACTATCTATATCATCTATCTATCTATCTATCTATCTATCTATCTATCTATCTATCTATCTATCTATCTAACTAACTAAACTAACCAACAAACTAACCAACTACCTAACCACCTACCCACCTAACCACCTACCCAACCTCCTAAATAAGTGAGTAAGTAACTAACTACCTGAATAACTAACTAACTGAATAACTAACTACCTAACTAACTAACTGACTGACTGACTGACTGATTGATTAACTGACTGACTAACTAAGTAACTAACTAACTAACTAACTAACTAACTAACAACCACATAAATAACAAACAACAACAAACAACAAACAAACAAACAAACAAACAAACAAACTAACTAACTAACTAATTAACTAATTAACTAACTAACTAACCAACTAACTAAGCAACCAACCAACGATCTAACAACCTAAATGATTGAACTAAACTGTCTAATTAACTAAAAACATAAGTAAGTAACAATCTATCTATGTATGTATCTGTCTATGTATGTATGTATGTATGTATGTATGTATGTATGTATGTATGTATGTATGTATGTATGTATGTATGTATGTATGTATGTATGTATGTATGTATCTATCTATCTATTTATCTACACCCACGGGTAGGGATGAAGCCCTGGATGCCTTTAGCTCCACACTTGTAGCACGAGTGACCACCCACACACCCAATCCTCCAAAGAGATGGAACATCTCAAGAGAGAGCCAAAAAGCCATCTCAGAACTAAAAGACATGGTCAACAACCGCACTCTGCGCATCTCACAAGCAGACAAGGGAGGGGCGATTGTAGTGCAGGACTTCGACCAGTATGAGAAAGAGGCCTGGAGACAACTCAACAAAGCTGAACACTATGAAGTACTTCACAAGGATCCAACCAAAGAGATAGCTGCAACATCCAATGCTTTCATGGAAATGCTTCTGAAAGAACAGACAGTGGACCAGAAATGCTACGAATGGGGGAAGGTCGATGAACAAACTGTGAGAACTCACACATTTCACCATCTCCCAAAGATACACAAAGATAACCGGACACCTCCAGGGCGACCCATCATCTCTGGCGTTAATGGACCTACGGAGCGGCTTTCCAAGTTCGTAGATCATTGGCTTCAGCCCATCGTGCAAGCACTGCCATCGTACCTGAGGGATACAACGCACTTCTTGCAGGTGGTGGAGGCCTGGAAAGAAAAAAATGGAACCAATACACGAGGACGTACTTATCGTCACAGTCGACGTGGTTGCACTCTACCCGAGCATACCGCATGAGGAGGTTTCAGAATCACTTCAACATATGCTCAAGAACAACAGACATCTGATCAAAGACGCTCCCAGTACTCCTCTGCTGCTGGACATCGTGAAACATGTCCTCCAGAACAACGTCTTTGACTTCGACGGCCACTTCTTCCGCCAGATTCACGGAACGGCCATGGGCACACCCATGGCGCCAGCAATTGCAAATCTCTTTATGGGGTGGATCGAAGAACGCCTGCTGCCATCATCCCCTCACCACATTAGCACAGACCTGTGGCGTCGATTCATCGACGATGTGATCATGCTGTGGACCCATGGAGAAAGAAAACTCAAACATTTCCTGGACTGGCTGAACAAACAGCATCCCACCATAAAGCTCACCGCCCACTATGGTCGTACTAACATCCCTTTTCTGGACACATCAGTCAGCATCAAGGATGGACAACTTATCACAGATCTTCACAGGAAACCAAGTGACGCTAACATGTATCTTCCCTTCAGATCCAGTCATCCCCGCCACTGTGTCCGAGCGATACCTCATGGACAGTGCCTGAGAATTAGAAGGATCTGCTCAGAAGAAGCAACATTTAAGAAGAGGTGCACTGAACTGAGGGATCGCCTGAGAGCACGTGGCTACCCCAACAGCCTGATACAGGCCGCCATTGACAGGGTGTCCTCCATCCCCCGAGAATCCACCCTCAAGTATGCCACCAAGCTCAAAGAGAACGCCAACAGAGTACCGTTCATCGTGACCCATAACCCCAGCCACCCTCCACTGGCTATGTGGCTGAAAGAAGGCACAGCCACGCTCCACACCAGCCGCAGAATGAAAACAGCGATGCCTGCTCCACCCATGGTAGGAGAACGAACCAGCAAAAGCCTCAAAAATATACTCATGCCCTCCTGTCCCCCATTTGCCAAGGTTCAGGGGAATACAGAAGCAGGCTGCAAAAAGTGCACTGCAAGGAGATGCGTCTTATGCCTCAAACACCTCAGAGAGACTACAATGTTCAGAAGTGTCCGATCAAAACAGAATTTCATCATCAGGGACTCTATGACATGCAAAAGCAGAAACCTTATTTACCTCATTGACTGTGCCAAATGTGAAGATGTGCAATATGTAGGAGAGACGGGACAGACTCTACAACGCAGGTTCTATGGACACAGATCAAACATCAAAAACACAGACGAACAGAAGAACTAACTAACTAACTAACTAACCAACTAACTAACTAACTAACTTACTACTTAACTAAATAATTGAACTAACTGAACTATCAATCAATCTATCTATCTATCTATTTATCTATCTATCTATCTATCTATCTATCTATCTATCTATCTATCTATCTATCTATCCATCTATCCATCTATCTATTTATCTTTCTATCTATCTATCTGTCTGTCTATATATCTATCTATCTATCTATCCATCTATGTATGTATGTATGTATGTACCTATCTATCTATCTATCTTTTTATCTATCTATCTATCTGTCTCTCTGTCTGTCTATCTATCTATCTGTCTATCTACCTACCTACCTACCTACCTGGCTACCTATCTATCTATCTATCTATCTATCTATCTACTATCTATCTATCTATCTATCTATCTAATCTATCTATCATATCATCTATCTATCTATCTATCTATCTATCTATCTATCTATCTATCTATCTATGTATCTATGTATCTATGTAACTAACCAACTAACTAACTAACTACTTAACCACCTACGCATCTAACCGCCTACCCAACCAGATAAGTAAGTAAGTAACTAATTAACTAACTAACTAACTAACAAACAAACAAACTAACTAAATAACTAACTAAATAACGAACTAAAAAACACTTATAAATAACTAACTAACTAACTAACTAACTAACTAACTAACTAACTAACAAAAAACAAACTAACCATGTACTTAACTAACTAACTAACTAACTAACTAACTAACCACTTTATAACTGACTAAGTAACTAACAAACAAACTAACTAACTAAACTAACTAAGTAATTAACTGACTAACTAACTAACTAACTTACTAAGTAATTAATTAACTAACTAATTAATAAACTAATTAATTAACTAACAACTTAACTAACTAACTAAGTAACTAAGTAACTAACTAACTAACTAAGTAACTAACAAACTAACCGACTAAATATCTAACTAACGAAGTCAGAAACTAACGAACTAACTAACTAACGGGCTAAATAGTTAACTAACGAAATAACTGACTAACTAACACAATAAGTAACAAGCTAAGTGACTGTGTAACTAACTAACTAACTAACTAATTAACTAAGTAACTAAGTCACTAAGTAAGTTAGTAAATAAGTAAGAAAGTAAGTAAGTAAGTAACTAACTAACTAAATTACTAACTAACCGAGTGACTAACTAACTAACTAACAAAAAAACTGACTAACTACCTAATTAACTAACTAACTAACCAACTAATTAACTAATTAAGTAAGTAACAAGCTGTCTAAACTAAGTAAACAACTAACAAAGTAACTAATTAAGGAACTAAGGAACTATCTGAGTAACTAAATAGATAAGTAAATAAGTAACTAACTCACTAACTAACTAACTGAAACATAAGTAACATGCTAACTAACTAACTAAATAACTAACTAAAAAACTAACTAACTAACTAACTAACTAATAACTAACTAACTAACTAACTAACTAACTAACTAACTAACTAACATAACTAACAACTTAATTAACTAACTAACTAACTAACTACTTAACCACCTAACGACCTAACCAATAACCACCGAACTGAATGACTGACTGACTGACTGACTGACTGACTAACTAACTAACTAACTAAACAACCAACCAACCAACCAACCAAACTAACTAACTAACTAATTAACTAAATTACTAACCAACTATACTACACTATCTATCTATCTATCTAATCTATCTATCTATCTATCTATCTATCTATCTTATCTATCTATCTATCATCTATCTATATATCTATCCATCCATGTATGTATGTATGTATGTATGTATATGTATGTATGTATGTATGTATGTATGTATGTATTATCTATCTATCTATCTATCTATCTATCTATCTATCTATCTATCTATCTATCTATCTATCTGTCTGTCTATCAATCTATGTAACTAACCAACTAACTAACTACCTACCTAACCACCTACCCATCTAACCGCCTACCCAACCAGATCAGTAAGTAAATAAGTAAGTAAGTAAGTAAGTAAGTAAGTAAGTAAGTAAGTAAGTAAGTAACTAATTCACTAACTAACT
The DNA here is from genome assembly GCA_030674185.1 of Monoplex corrugatus. Lineage (NCBI taxonomy): Eukaryota > Metazoa > Mollusca > Gastropoda > Littorinimorpha > Ranellidae > Monoplex > Monoplex corrugatus. The sequence goes on from JAPXFY010000015.1 coordinate 29,547,730, forward strand.
AACAAACAAAGTAACTAAGTAACTAACTAAATAACGAACTAAAAAACGACATAACTAACTAACTAACTAACTAACTAACTAACTAACTAACTAACTAACTAACTAACTAACAAAAAACAAACTAAGTAACTACCTACCTAACTAATTAACTAACTAACTAACCACTTAATTAACTAACGAACTAACAAACAAACAAACAAACAAACAAACAAACAAACAAACAAACTAACCAACTAACTAACTAACTAATAAACTAACTAACTAACTAACTAACAAACTAACTAACTAACTTACAAACTCACTAACTCACTAACTAACTAACTAACTGACAACATAAGTAAGCAGCATGCTAACTAAATGACTAACTAACTAACTAAGCAACTTACACAATAAGTATGTAACAATCTATTAATCTATCCATCTATCTATCTATCTATCTATCTATCTATCTATCTATCTATCTATCTATCTATCTATCTATCTATGTATTATGTATTATGTATGTATGTATGTATGTATGTATGTATGTATGTATGTATGTATGTATGTATGTATGTATTGTGTGTATGTATGTGTGTATGTATATATGTATGTATGTACCTATATATCTAACTATCTCTCTCTCTATCTATCTATCTATCTATCTATCTATCTATCTATCTATCTATCTACTGTTTTCTATTTATCTATCTATCTAACTACTATCTATACTATCTATCAACTAACTACTAACTAACTAACTAACTAACAACTAACTAACTAACTAACTAACTAACTAACTAACTAACTAACTAACTAACTAACTAACTTTCTAACCAACGAAGTAGGGAACTAACGAACTAACTAACTAACTAACGAGCTAAATAGTTAACTAACGAACTAACTAACTAACACAATAAGTAACAAGCTAAGTGAGTGTGTAACTAACTAACTAACTAATTGACTAATTAACTAGTAACTAACTAACTAACTAACTAACTAACAACTAAACTACTACCTAACCGAGTGACTCACTAACTAACTAACCAACTAACTAACTAATTAAGTAAGTAACAAGCTGTCTAAACTAACTAAACAATTAACAAAGTAACTAACAAAGTAACTAATTAAGTAACTAACTGAGTAACTAAATAATTAAGTAAGTAATTAACTAACTAACTAACTGAAACATAAGTAAGTAACATGCTGACTAACTAACTAAATAACTAACTAAATACCTAACTAACTAAGAAACTAACTAACTAACACAATAAGTAAGTAACAATCTAACTAATTGACTATGTAACTAACGAAGTCACTAACTAACTAACTACTAAGTAACTAAGTAACTAATTAACTAACCAACTAACTAACTAACTACTTAACCACCTAACCACCAAACCACATAACATCTATCTATCTATCTATCTATCTATCTATCTATCTATCTATCTATCTATCTATCTATCTATTATCTATCTATTATCTATCTATCCATCTATTATCTATATATGTATCTATCTATCTATCTATCTATTACTTTCTGTCTATCTATATCTATCTATCTAATCTAATCTAATCTATCTACATCTATCTATCTATCTATCTATCTATCTCTATCTATCTATCTATCTATCTATCTATCTAACTAACTAACTACCTAAAAAACTAACAAACTAACAAATTAAGAAACTAAGTAACTAAGTAAATAAGTAACTAAGTAACTAACTAACTAACTAACAAACAAACTAATTAATTAAATAACTAACTGATTAACTAACTAACCAACCATAAGACAGCCAGTAACTAACTAACTAACTAACTTACAGACTGATTGACTGACTAACTAACTAAATAACTAACAAACAAATTAACTAAAAAAACTAACGACCTAACTAACTAATTAACTAATTAACTACTAACTAATTAACTACCTAACTTACTAACTAAATAATTGAACTAACTAATGAAATGTCTAACTAACTAAAAACATAAGTAACATACATATCTATCTATCTATGTATCTATCTATCTATGTATCTATGTATGTATATATGTATGTATGTATGTATGTATGTATTATATATGTATTGTCTGTCTGTCTGTCTGTCTATCTATGTATCTATATACCTACCTACCTACCTACCTATCTATCTATCTATCTATCTATCTGTCTATCTATCTATCTATCTATCTATCTATCTATCTATCTATCTATCTATCTATCTATCTATCTGTCTATCTATCTATATATCTATCTATCTATCTACCTATACTATCTATCTATCTACTATCTATCTAATCTATCTATCTATCTATCTATTCTATCTATCTATCTATCTATCTATCTATGTAACTAACCAACTAACTAAGTACCTAACCACCTACCCATCTAACCGCCTACCCAACCAGATAAGTAAGTAAATAAGTAAGTAACTAATTAACTAACTAACTAACAAACAAAGTAACTAAAACTAACTAACTAACTAAATAAATAACGAACTAAAAAACCACATAACTAACTAAGTAAGTAACTAACTAACAAAAACCAAACTAACCACCTACCTAACTAATTAATTAACTAACTAACTAACCACTTAATTAACTAACGAACTAACGAACTAATTAACAAATAAACAAACAAACTAACTAACTAACAAATAAACAAACAAACTAACTAACTAACTAACAAACAAACTAACAAACTAATTAACTAACTCACTCACTCATTCACTAACTAACTAACTAACTAACTAACTAACCAACCAACTTACACAATAAGTAACTATTTATCTATCTATCTATCTGTCTATCTATGTATCTATCTATCTATCTATCATCTATCTACTATCTATCTATCTATCTATCTATCTACTATCTATCTATCTTCTATCTATCTGTCTATCTGTCTATCTATCTATTCTATCTATCTATCTATTCTATCTATCTATCTATCTATCTATCTATCTATCTATC
>JAPXFY010000015.1:29553184-29555684 GCA_030674185.1 Monoplex corrugatus
GTAGGGAACTAACGAACTAACTAACCGAGCTAAATAGTTAACTAACGAACTAACTAACTAACACAATAAGTAACAAGCTAAGTGAGTGTGTACTAACTAATAACTAACTAATTGACTAAATAACTAGTAACTAACTAACTAACTAACTAACTAACTAAATAGTAACTAACTACATGTAACTAAACTACTACCTAACCGAGTTACTAACTAACTAACTAACTAACTAACTAACTACTAATTAACTACTAACTTACTAACTAACTAACAACTAACTAACTACTAACTAATTAAGTAAGTAACAAGCTGTCCAAACTAACTAAACAATTAACAAAGTAACCAACAAAGTAACTAATTAAGTAACTAACTAAGTAATTGAGTAACTAAATAAATGAGTAATTAACTAACTAACTAACTAACTAACTAACTAACTAACTAACTAACTAACTAACTAATTAATGTACCTATATATCTAACTATCTACTCTCTATCTATCGATCTATCTATTTATCAATCTATCTGTTATCTATCGATCTATCTATCTATCTGTCTATCTATTATCTATCTATCTATCTGTCTATCTATATATCTATCTATCTATCTATCTATCTATCTATCTGTCTAACTAACTAACTACTAACTAACTAAGTAACTAGCAATTAACAAACTACAAATTATGAAATTAAGTGTATAAGTAACTAAGAATAAGTAAATAAATAATTAACTAACTAACCAATTAATTAACTAACTAACTATTATTAAATTAACCAACCAACAAGACAGCAGATAACTATCTATCTATCTATCTATCTATCTATCTATCTATCTATCTATCTATCTATCTATCTATCTATCTATCTAATCTATCTATCTAACTAACTTTCTAACTAAGTAACTAACTAAGTCACTAACTAAGTAACTAACTAAGTCACTAACTAAGTAACGGACTAATTCTCTAACCAACGAAGTAGGAAACTAACGAACTAACGAACTAACTGACTAACGAGCTAAATAGCTAACTAACGAACTAACTAACTAAATAACACAATAAGTAACAAGCTAAGTGAATGTGTAACTAAATAACTAACTAACATATCAACTAATTAACTAAGTAACTAACTAACTAACTAAATAACTGAGTAACTAAATAACTAAATTACTACCTAACCGAGTGACTAACTAACTAACTAACTAATTAACTACTAACTAACTAACTAACCAACTAATTAATTAAGTAACAAGCTGTCTAAACTAACTAAACAATTAACAAAGTAACTAATTAAGTAACTAACTAACTGAGTAACTAAAAAAATAAGTAAGTAACTAACTAACTCACTAACTAACTAACTGAAACATAAGTAAGTAACATGCTAACTAACTAATTAAATAAACTATCTAACTAAATAACTAAGCAACTAACTAACTAACAGAATAAGTAAGTAACAAGCTAACTAAGTGACTATGTAACTAACCAAGTCACCAACTAACTAACTAACTACTAAGTAACTAACTAGGTAATTAACTAACTAACTACTTAACCACCTAACCACATAACCAAATTAACCACCTAACCACGTAACCACCGAACAGACTGACTGACTGACTGACTAACTAACTAACTAAATAAACAACCAACCAAAGAAACAAACTAACTAACTAATTCACTAGATAACTAACTTACTAACTATCTATATTTCTATCTTTCTTTCTATCTATCAATCTATCATCTTCTATCTATCTATCTATCTATCTATCTATCTATCTATCTATCTATCTACCTACTATCTATCTATCTATCTATCTATCTATCTATCTATCTATCTATCTATCTATCTAACTAACCAAGTAACTAACTACCTACCTAACCACCTACCCACCTAACCACTTACCCAACAACCTAACTAACTAACTAACTAACTAACTAACTTACTTACTTACTAACTAACTGACTAACTAACTAACTAACTCACTAAGTAAGTAAGTAAGTAAGTAAGTAAAAGTAAGTAAGTAAGCAAGTAAGTAAGTAAGCAAGTAAGCAAGTAAGTAAGTAAGTAAGTAACTAACTAACTCACTCACTAACTAACTAACAACCACATAACTAACAAACTAACAAACAAACAATCTAACTAAATAACTAATTAACTAAGTAGGTAAGTAAGTAAGTAACTAACTAACTAACTATCTTACTAACTAACGAACTAACCACTTAATTAAATAACGAACTAATTAACAAACAAACAACAAACAAACGAACAAATTAACTAATTAACTAACTAACTAACTAACTAACTAAGTAAGAAAGTAACTAACTAACTAACTAACTAAATAACTAACCTACTAACTAAAAAAACTAATTAACTAATTAACCAACTAAATAACAAACTAACTAAACAACTAACATACAAACTCTCTAACTAACAAACGAACTAACTAACAAACTAACTAACTAAATAACTAAATAACTAACTAACTAACTAAAAACATAAGTAAGTAACATGCTAAC
>JAPXFY010000015.1:29563184-29566765 GCA_030674185.1 Monoplex corrugatus
CTAACTAACTAACTAACTAACTATATATCTAAGATATTAACTAAGATATTAACTAATTAACTAAGTAACTAATTAACTAACTAACTAAACATCTAACTAACTAAATTACTACACTAACCGATAATACCTAACAAACTAACTAACTAACTAACTAAACTAACTAACTATATATCTAAGATATTAACTAAGATATTAACTAATTAACTAAGTAACTAACTAACTAACTAACTAAACATCTAACTAACTAAATTACTACCTAACCGAATAACTAAACTAACTAACTAACTAACTAATATATCTAACCAACTTAGTTAGTTAGATAGCTAGTTGTTACTTAGTTAGCTAGTTAGTTATTTAGTTAGTTAGGTAGTTAGTTAGTTAGTTGGTTAGTTAGTTAGTTAGTTTGTAAATTAGTTAGTTAGTTAGTTAGTTATAGTTAGTTAGTTAGTAAGTTACTTACTTAATACCTTAGTTCGCTATTTAGTTCGTTCGTTCGTTCGTTCGTTAGTTAGTTACTTAGAAAGTTAGTTAGTTAGTTTAAGTTAGTTAGCTGATAGATAGATACATACATACATACATACATACATAGATTGATTGAGTAGATAGATATATATATATAGATAGATAGATAGATATATGATAGATAGATAGATAGACAGATGGATAGATAGATAGATAGATAGATATATAGATAGTTAGTTAGTTAGTTGGGTGGTTGGTTAGTTGGTTGGTTAGGTAGTTAGTTTGGTAGTTAGTTAGCTAGCTTAGTTATTTGTCAGTTAGTTAGATAGATAGATATTTAGTTAGTTATTTAGTAAGTTAGGTATTCAGTTAGTTAGTTAGTCAGTCTGTGAGTTAGTCAGTTAGTTAGTTAGTTACTTAGTAACTTAGTTATTTAGTTAGTTGCTTAGTTACTTATTTAGTTAGTTGGTTGGTTGGTTAGTTGGTTGGTTAGGTAATTAGTTTCGTAGTTAGCTAGCTTAGATATTTTGTACGTTAGTTAGTTAGATAGCTAGTTAGATAGCTAGTTAATTAGTTAGTTAGTCAGTTAGTTAGTTAGATAGTTAGTTAGTTAGTTATTTAGTTAGTTAGTTATTTGGTTGGTTGGTTGATTGGTTGTTTGGTTGGTTGGTTGGTTGGTTGGTTAGTTCTTTATTATACAAAGATTATTACTTACTTACGATGTCAGTTAGATAGTTAGTTAGTTAATTACTAATTAGTTAGTTAGTTATAATAAGTTAGTTGTTAGTTAGTTAGTTAGTAAGTTATTAGTTTGTTAGTTAGTTAATTCTTTGATACTTAGTTATTTACTACTTACTTACTTACTTACTGGCTTATTACTTAGTTTACTAGTACTAATTAGTTACTTAGTTACTTAGTTCTTTCGTTCGTTCGTTCTCTCAGTTCTTAGATAGTTAGATAGTTAGTGAGTTAGTTAGTTAGTTAGTTAATTAGTTAGTTCGTTAGTTAGTTAATTACTTAGCTAGTTAGTTAGCTATTAGTTAGTTAGATATTATAGCTAGTTAGCTTAGTTAGTCATCAGTTAGTTAGTTAGTTAGTCAGTCAGTTAGTTAGTTAGTTAGTTAGATCGTTATCTAATTAGTTAATTATTCGTAGTTATTTAATTAGGTAGTAAATTAGTTAGATGTTAGTAGTTATTTAGTTATTTATTTATTTATTTAGTTAGTTAGTTAGTTAGTCAATTAGAATTAGTTAGTTAGTTAGTTAGTTAGTAGTTAGTTACTTAGTTAGTTAGTTAGTTGGTTAGTTAGTTACTTAGTTAGTTTGTTGATTAGTTATTTAATTATTTAATTAGTTGGTTAGTTGGTTAGTTGGATATGTTGGTTCGTTAGTTCGTTAGTTAGTTACTTCGTTGGTTCGTTCGTTGTTCGTTTGTTCGTTAGTGAGTTCGTTAGTTCGTTACTTAGTTACTTAGTTCGTTCGGTCGTTCGTTTCGTTCGTTTCGTTCGGTCTTTTGATCGTTCGTTCGATCGTTCGTTCGTTCGTTCTGTTCGTTCGTGCGTTCGTGCTTTTCGCTCGCTCGTTCGTTCGTTCGTTCGTTAGTTAGTTAGTTAGTTAGTTAGTTAGACAGTTAGTCAGTTAGTCAGTTAGTCAGTTAGTTACTTAGTTTACTTAGTTACTTAGTAAGTTACTTAGTTAGTTATTTAGTTAGTTACTTAGTTCATTGTTTGTTAGTTAGTTAGTTAGTTAATTAGTTAATTAGTTAGCTAGTTAGTTAGTTAGTTAGTCAGTTGGTTAGTTGGTTGGTTGGTTGGTTGGTTAGTTAGTATAGATAGATATTACGTACTTAGCCAGTTCGTTAGTGAGTGAGTTAGTTCGTTTGTAGTGAGTGAGTGAGTGAATGGTGAGTAGTAAGTGAATTAGTGAGTTAGTAATTAGTTAGTTTTTAGTTATAGTTATGTTGTTGGTTGGTTAGTTAGTTAGTTAGTATAAATAGGTATTTAGTACTTAGCTAGTTCGTTAGTGAGTGAGTTTAGTTCATTTGTGAGTGAGTGAGTGAGTGAGTAGTGATTAGTTAGATAGTTAGTTAATTATGTTAGTTAGTTAGTTAGTTAGATAATTATGAGTGAGTGAGTGAGTTAGTTAGTTAGATTAATTAGTTAGTTATGTTAGTTTGTTAGTTAGTTAGTTTAGTTTGTTTTTTATTTGGTTGTTGCTAGTTAGTCAGTATAGATAGATATTTGCTTACTTAGCCAGTTCTTTAGTGAGTGAGTTAGTTAGATCGTTTTTGAGTGAGTGAGTGAGTAGTGAGTGAGTAGTGAGTAGTGTTAGTTGGATAGTTGGTTCGTTAGTTGTTAGTTAGTTACTCGTTGATTCGTTCGTTTGTTCGTTTGTCGTTAGTGAGTTCGTTAGTTCGTATTAGTTACTAGTTCGTTCGGTCGTTCGTTCGTTCGTTCGTTCGTCTTTGATCGTTCGTTGATCGTCGTTCGTTCGTTCTGTTCGTTCGTGCGTTCGTGCGTTCGCTCGTCGTTCGTCGTTCGTTCGTTAGTTAGTTAGTTAGTTAGTTAGTTAGACAGTTAGTCAGTTAGTCAGTTAGTCAGTTAGTTATTAGTTACTTAGTTACTTAGTAAGTTACTTAGTTAGTTATTTAGTTAGTTACTTAGTTCATTTGTTTGTTAGTTAGTTAGTTAGTTAATTAGTTAATTAGTTAGCTAGTTAGTTAGTTAGTTAGTCAGTTGTTAGTTGGTTGGTTGTTGGTTGGTTATTAGTATAGATAGATATACTACTTAGCCAGTTCGTTAGTGAGTGAGTTAGTTCGTTTGTGAGTGAGTGAGTGAGTGAATGAGTGAGTAGTAAGTGAGTTAGTGAGTTAGTAAATTAGTTAGTTAGTTAGTTAGTTAGTTGTTGTTGGTTAGTTATTTAGTTAGTATAAATAGGTATTTAGTACTTAGCTAGTTCGTTAGTGAGTGAGTTAGTTCATTTGTGAGTGAGTGAGTGAGTGAGTGAGTGAATTAGTTAGATAGTTAGTTAATTGTTAGTTAGTTAGTTAGTTAGATAATTAGTGAGTGAGTGAGTGAGTTAGTTAGTTAGATAATTAGTTAGTTAGTTAGTTAGTTAGT
>JAPXFY010000015.1:29566865-29654243 GCA_030674185.1 Monoplex corrugatus
TTTAGTTAGTCAGTTATGTTTGTTAGTTAATTAGTTAGTTACTTAGTTAAGTTAGTTAGTTAGTTAGTTTTAGTTAGTTGAGTTAGTTAGTTAGTTAGTTAGTTAGTTAGTTAGTTAGTTAGTTAGTTAATTAGTTCGTTTTTAGTTGGTTAGTTTGGTTAGTTGATTCCGTTAGTTCTTTAGATGCTAGATAGTTGTTTTCCGTTAATTCTTAGTTCGTTCGCTTGTTCATTTGTTCGTTAGTTATTTCGTTAGTTCGTTAGTTCTTTACTTATTGCTTATTGAGTTCGTTAGTGAGTGTGTAGTTCCTTAGTGAGTGAGTCAGTCAGTTTACGTTAGTCAGTTAGTTAGTTAGTTATAGTTAGTCAATTAGTTATTTAGTTAGTTATTTAGTAAAGTTAATTATTCGTTAGTTTGGGTTAGTTAGTTAGTTATTTATGTTAGTTAGTTTAGTTACTTAGTTAGTTATTATTGATTACTTACTTACTTACTTAGTTAGTTAGTATGAGTTAGTTCGTTAGTAGTGATAGTGAGTTAGTTAGTTAGTTATGGTATTGGTTCCTTAGTTGTTTAGATGGTAATAGTTCGTTAATTTGTTAGTTCGTTCGTTGTTATTGTTTCGTTAGTTATTTCGTTAGTTCGTTAGTTCTATTCGTTATTTGCTTATTGAGTTCTTTTTAGTGAGTGAGTTAGTTCCAGTGAGTGAGTGAGTCAGTTAATATTAGTCAGTATTAGTTAGTTAGTTCAATTGTTAGTTAGTTATTTAGTTAGTTAGTTAGTTAGTTAGTTAATTAGTTCGTTAGTTAGTTAGGTAGTTAGTTAGTTATTTTTTTAGTTAGTTAGTTAGTTAGCTTAGTTACTTAGTTATTTTATTATACTTAGTTAGTTAGTTAGTTAGTTAGTTATTTAGTTACTTAGTTACTTACTTACTTATACTTATTACTTAGTTATTAGTTATTAGTTAGTTAGTTAGTTAGTTATTAGTTAGTTATTGGTTGTTTAGTTAGTGTGGTTGGTTGTGTTGTTAGTTAGTATATATAGATATTTACGTACTTAGTTAGTTCGTTAGTGAGTGAGTTAATTCGTTTGTGAGTGAGTGAGTGATGAGATGAGTAGTGAGTGAGTGAGGAGTGAGGATGAGTGAGTGATGAGTAGTTAGTAGTTAGTTAGTTAGTTAGTTAGTTAGTTAGTTAGTTAGTTGAGTTTGTTAGTTAGTTAGTTAGTTAGTTATAGTTTAGTTAGTTGTTAGTTAGTTAGTTAGTTAGTTAGTTAGTTAGTTTAGTTAGTTAGTTGTTAGTTATTAGTTAGTTATTATTGTTGGTTAGTTGGTTCATTAGTTTAGTTGGTTAGTTTGTTTAATTGGTTCGTTAGTTCGTTAAGTTGATAGTTCGTTAATTCGTTAGTTCGTTCGCTTGTTCGTTTGTTCGTTAGTTATTTCGTTAGTTCGTTAGTTCTTTACTTATTTTGACTTAGTTGTTAGTTCGTTAGTTAGGATTAGTTTCGTTAGTTAGTTAGTAGTTAGTGTTAGTATTTTAGTTAGTTAGTTGGTAGTAGTTAGTTAGTTATGTTAGTTAGTTAGTTAGTTAGTTAGTGTTAGTTAGTTAGTTAGTTAGTTAGTTAGTTAGTTAGTTAGTAGTATAGATAGTTACTTTACGTACTTAGCCAGTTCGTTAGTTAGTTGAGTTAGTCCGTTTGTAGTGAGTTGAGTGAGTATGATTTAGTTAGCGTGTGAGTATATTAGTTAGTTAAGTTAGTTAGTTAGTTAGTTAGTTAGTTAGTTAGTTAGTTAGTTAGTTAGTTAGTTAGTTTAGTTAGTTAGTTAGTTAGTTAGTTAGTTAGTTAGTTAGTTAGTTAGTTAGTTAGTTAGTGTTAGTGAGTGAGTGCGTGATGATTGAGTGAGTAGTGTAGTGAGTGAGTGTTATTTGTTAGTTAGTTAATTTAGTTAGTTAGTTAGTTAGTTAGTTAGTTAGTTAGTTAGTTAGTTAGTTACTTATTGTTGGTTGGTGTAGTTAGTTAGTTAGTTATAGATAGATATTTACGTACTTAGCTTGTTCGTTAGATGAGTGAGCTAGATGGTTTGTGAGTGAGTGAGTAAGTGAGTGATTAAGTGAGTGAGTGAATTTACGTACTTAGCTAGTTCGTTAGTGAGTGAGTTAGTCGTTTGATGAGTGAGTGAGTGAATGAGTGAGTAGAGTGAGTGATGAGTTAATTAATTAAATAGTGTGTTAGTTCGTTAATTAGTTAGTTAGATAGTTAGTTAGTTAGTTAGTTAGTTAGTGAGCGAGCGAGTGAGTGAGTGCGTGAGTGATTGAGTGAGTGAGTGTGTGAGTGAGTGAGTGAGTGAGTGAGTTAGTTAGTTAGTTAAGTTAGTTAGTTATTAGTTGTTCGTTAGTTAGTTAGGTAGTTAGTTAGTTAATTAATTTAGTTAGTTAGTTAGTTACTTAGTTGTTAGTTGGTTAGTTAGTTAGTTAGTATAGTATAGATATTTACGTACTTAGCTTCTTCGTTAGAGAGTAGCTAGATGGTTTGTGAGTGGTGATGTGAGTGATGAGTGATTATTGAGTGAGTAAGTGAGTTGTAGTGAATTAGTTAGTTAGTTAGTTAGCATATTAGTTAGTTAGTTAGTTAGTTAGTTAGTTATGTTAGATAGTTAGTTAGTTAGTTAGTTAGTTAGTTAGTATAGATTATTAGTTAGTTAGTTAGTTAGTTAGTTAGTTAATTAGTTAGTGAGTGAGTGAGTTAGTTAGTTAGTTAGATTAGTTAGTTAGTCAGTTTGTTAGATAGTTAGTTAGTTAGTTAGTTAATTAGTTAGTTAGTTAGTTAGTGAGTTATTGAGTTAGGAGTGTTAGTTAGTTAGTAAGTAGTTAGTTAGTTAGTTAGTCAGTAGTTAGTTAGTTAGTTAGTTAGTTTTTTAGTTAGTTAGTTATTAGTTGTGTTGTTAGTTAGTTAGTTAGTTGGTTTAGTTGGTTAGTTGGATAGTTAGTTATTTAGTTAGTTAGTAGTTAGTTAGCTAGTATAGTAGATATTTACGACTTAGCCAGTTCGTTAGTGAGTGAGTTAGTCCGTTTGTGAGTGAGTGATGAGTGAGTGAGTGAGTGAGTAGCGAGTGAGTGACTGAGTTAGTTAATTAATAGTTCGTAGTTAGTTACTTAGTTAGTAGTTAGTTAGTTAGATAGTTAGTTAGTTTATTATTAGTAGTTAGTAGTTAGTTAGTTAGTTAGTAGTTAGTTAGATATTAGTTAGTTGTTAGTTAGTTGTATTAGTTTGTGTTTTAGTTAGATAGTTAGTTAGTTAGTTAGTTAGTTAGTTAGTTAGTTAGTTAGTTAGTTAGTTAGTTAGTTTTTTAGTTAGTTAGTTAGTTGTTATTGGTTAGTTAGTTAGTTAGTTAGTTAGTTAGTTGGTTAGTTGTTAGTTAGTATTTAGGTAGTTAGTTAGTTAGTTAGTTAGTTAGCTTGTATAGATAGATATTTACGGACTTAGCAGTTCGTTAGTGAGTGAGTTAGTCGTTTGTGAGTGAGTGAGTGAGTGAATAGTGAGTAGCGAGTGAGTGATGAGTTAGTAATTAATTAGTTAGTTAGTTGTTATTAGTTAGTTAGTTAGTTAGATAATTAGTTAGTTAGTTAGTTAGTTAGTTTATTAGTTAGTTTATTAGTTAGATAGTTAGTTAGTTAGTTAGTTAGTTAGTTAGTTTATTGAGTTAGAAGTTAGTTAGTTAGTTAGTTTATTAGTTAGTTAGTTAGTTAGATAGTTAGTTAGATAGTTAGTTAGTTAGTTAGTTAGTTAGTTAGTTAGTTACTTAGTTAGTTAGTTAGTTACTTAAGTTATGTTACTTTGTTACTTAGTTACTTAGTTAATTAGTTAGTTTGTTGGTTTGTTAGTTGGTTAGTGAGTGAGTGAGTGAGTGAGTGAGTGAGTGTGTGAGTGTGTGAGTGAGTGAGTTAGTTGTTAGTTAGTTAGTTAGTTAGTTAGTTACTTAGTTAGTTACTTAGTTAGTTACTTAGTTGTTGGTTGGTTAGTTAGTTAGTTAGTATAGATAGATATTTACGTACTTAGCTTGTTCGTTAGAGAGTAGCTAGATGGTTTGTGAGTGAGTGAGTGAGTGATTAAGTGAGTGAGTGAATTTACGGACTTAGCCAGTTCGTTAGTGAGTGAATTAGTCCGTTTGTGAGTGAGTGAGTGAGTGAGTGAGTGAGTGAATGAGTGAGTAGCGAGTGAGTGACTGAGTTATTTAATTTAATAGTGTGTTAGTTCGTTATTTAGTTAGTTAGTTAGCTAGATAGTAGTTAGTTAGTTAGTTAGTTAGTTAGTTAGTGAGCGAGCGAGTGAGTGAGTACGTGAGTGATTGAGTGAGTGAGTGTGTGAGTGAGGTGAGTGAGTGAGTTAGTTAGTTAGTTAATTAGTTAGTTCGTTAGTTAATTAGATAGTTAGTTAGTTAATTAATTAGTTAGTTAGTTACTTAGTTGTTGGTTGGTTAGTTAGTTAGTTAGTTAGTATAGATAGATGTTTACGTACTTAGCTTCTTCGTTAGAGAGTTAGCTAGATGGTTTGTGAGTGAGTGATTGAGTCAGTGCTTAAGTGAGTGAGTGAATTAGTTTGTTAGTTAGTTAGCCAATTAGTTAGTTAGTTAGTTAGTTAGTTAGTTAGTTAGTTAGTTGGTTAGTTAGTTTGTTAGTTAGTTAGTTAGATAGTTAGTTAGTTAGTTAGTTAGTTTATTAGTTAGATTAGTAGTTAGTTAGTTAGTTTTGAGTTAGTAGAGTTTAGTTAGTTAGTTAGTTTATTAGTTAGTTAGTTAGTTAGTTAGTTAGTTGTAGTTAGATAGTAGTTAGATTAGATTATTAGATAGTTAGTTGTTAGTTACTTATTTAGTTAGTTAGTTACTTAATTACTTAGTTACTTGTTACTTAGTTATTAGTTATTAGTTTAGTTGTTGGTTTGTAGTGAGTTAGTGAGTGAGTTGAGTGAGTGAGTGTGTGAGTGAGTGGTGAGTGAGTGAGTGATTAGTTAGTTATAGTTAGTTAGTTAGTTAGTTAGTTAGTTAGTTTGATAGTTAGTTAGTTAGTTAGTTAGTTAGTTACTTAGTTGTTGGTTGGTTAGTTAGTTAGTTAGTATAGATAGATATTTACGTACTTAGCTTCTTCGTTAGAGAGTTAGCTAGATGGTTTGTGAGTGAGTGATTGAGTCAGTGATTAAGTGAGTGAGTGAATTAGTTAGTTTGTTAGTGGGCCAATTAGTTAGTTAGTTAGTTAGTTAGTTAGTTGGTTAGTTAGTTAGTTAGTTAGTTAGTTTGATAGTTAGTTAGTTAGTTAGTTTATTAGTTCGATAGTTAGTTAATTAGTTAGTTAGCTACCTAGTTAGTTATGAGTAGTGAGTGAGTGAGTTAGTTAGTTAGTTAGTTAGTTAGTTAGTTAGTTAGTATTAGTTAACAGGTTAGTTAACAGGTTAGTTAGTTAGTTATTGAGTTATTGAGTTAGAGAGTTAGTTAGTTGGTAAGTAGTTAGTTAGTTAGTTAGTAAGTTAGGTTAGTTTATTAGTTAATTAGTTAGTTAGTTAGTTAGTTAGTTAGTTACTTAATTACTTAGTTACTTAGTTAGTTAGTTAGTTAGTTAGTTAGTTGGTTGGTTAGTTGGTTAGTGAGTGAGTAAGTGAGTGAATGAGTGAGTGAGTAAGTGAGTGAGTGAGTGAGTGAATTAGTTTGTTAGTTAGTTAGTTAGTTAGTTAGTTTGTTTGTTAGCTTGTTAGCTTGTTAGTTAGTTACTTAGTTACTTAGTTAGTTATTAGTTAGTATTTAGTTTGTTAGTTAGTTAGTTAGTTCGTTATTTAGTTAGTTATTAGTTAGTTAGTTAGTTTGTTAGTTAGTTATAAATCGATATTTACCTACTTAGCTAGTTCGTTAGTGAGTGAGTTAGTTCGTTTGTGAGTGAGTGAGTAAGTGAGTGAGTGAGTTAGTTCGTTTGTGAGTGAGTGTAGTAGTGAGTGAGTAGTGAGTGAATGAATTAGTTAGTTAGTTAGTTAGTTATCAATTAGTTAGTTAGTTAGTTTGTAGTTAGTTAGTTCGTTCGTTCGTTCGTTAGTTAGTTATGTAGGTAGGTAGGTAGGTAGTTAGTTAGTTAGTTAGTTAGTTACTTAATTACTTAGTTACTTATTTAGTTAGTTAGTTAATTGGTTGGTTAGTTGGTGGGTTGGTGGGTTAGTTAGTTAGTTAGTATATATAGATATTTACGTACTTTAGTTAGTTCGTTAGTGAGTTAATTCGTTTGTGAGTGAGTGAGTGAGTGAATGAGTGAGTAGTGAGTGAGTGAGAGAGTGAGTGAGTGAGTGAATGAATTAGTTAGTTAGTTAGTTAGTTAGTTAGTTAGTTAGTCAGTTATTAGTTAGTTAGTTATTTAGTCAGTTAGTTAGTTAGTTAGTTGGTTTATTATTAGTTGGTTAGTTTGTTTGTTGGTTCGTTAGTTCGTTAGTGGATAGTTCGTTAATTCGTTAGTCGTTCGCTTGTTCGTTTGTTCGTTAATTATTTCGTTAGTTCGTTAGTTCTTTACTTAATTGCTTATGAGTTCGTTAGTTAGTTAGTTCGTTAGTTAGTTAGTGAGTGAGTGAGTTAGTTAGTTATTAGTTAGTTAGTTGGTTAGTTGGTTAGTTGGTTAATTAGGTTGGTTAGTTATTTAGTTAGTTAGTTAGTTAGTTAGTTAGTTAGTTAGTTAGTTAGTTAGTTAGCTAGTATAGATAGATATTTACGTACTTAGCAGTTCTTTAGTGAGTGAGTTAGTCCGTTTGTGAGTAAGTGAGTGAGTGAATGAGTGAGTAGAGAGTGAGTGACTGAGTTAGTTAATTAAATAGTTCGTTTGTTAGTTAGTTAGTTAGTTAGTTAGATAGTTAGATAGTTAGTTAGTTAGTTAGTTTTTTAGTTAGATAGTTAGATAGTTAGTTAGTTAGTTACTTAGTTAGTTAGTTAGTTAATTAGATAGTTAGTTAGATAGTTAGTTAGATAGTTAGTTAGTTAGTTAGTTGCTTAGTTACTTAATTACTTAGTTACTTAGTTACTTAGTTAATTAGTTAGTTAGTTGGTTTGTTAGTTCGTTAGTGAGTGAGTGAGTGAGTGAGTGAGTGTGTGAGTGTATGAATGAGTGAGTGAGTTAGTTTGTTAGTTTTAGTTTGTTAGTTAGTTAGGTAGGTAGTTAGTTAGTTAGTTAGTTAGTTAGTTGTTAGCTTGTTAGTTAGTTACTTAGTACTTAGTTACTTTGTTACTTAGTTAGTTAGTTAGTATTTAGTTTGTTAGTTAGTTAGTTAGTTGGTTGTTAGTTAGTTAGTTAATTAGTTAGTTAGTTAGTTAGTTAGTTAGTTAGGTAGTTAGGTAGTTAGTTAGTTAGTTAGTTAATTAGTTAGTTGTTAGTGTTAGTATTTAGTTATTGACTTAGTTCTTAGTTACTTAGTTAGTTATTACTTAGTTAGTTAGTTACTTAGTTAGTTGGTTGGTTAGTTAGTATACATAGATATTTACGTACTTTAGCTAGTTCGTTGGTAAGTGAGTTAATTCGTTTGTGAGTGAGTGAGTGAGTGAATGAGTGAGTAGTGAGTGAGTGAGAGAGTGAGTGAGTGTGTGATGGAGTGAATTATTTAGTTAGTTAGTTAGTTGGTTTGTTAGTTAGTTAGTTAGTTAGTTAGTTAGATATAAAGTTAGTTATTTAGTTAGTTAGTTAGTTAGTTAGTTAGTTATGTCAGTTAGTCAGTCAGTTAGTTAGTTAGTTAGTTAATTAGTTAGTTAATTAGTTACTTAGTGGGTTGTTTAGTTGGTTGGTTGGTTGGTTGGTTAGTTAGTTAGTATATATAGATTTTTACGTACCTAGTTCGTTAGTGAGTGAGTTAATTCGTTTGTGAGTGAGTGAGTGAATGAGTGAGTAGTGAGTGAGTGAGAGAGTGAGTGAGTGAGTGAGAGTGAGTGAATTAGTTGGTTAGTTAGTTAGTTAGTTAGTTGGTTAGTTAGTTAGTTAGTTAGTCAGTTAGTTAATTTGTTAGTTAGTTCATTAGTTCGTTAGTTAGTTAGTTAGTTAGTTTAGTTAGTTAGTTGGTTTATTATTTGTTAGTTGGTTAGTTGGTTCATTAGTTTAGTTGGTTAGTTTGTTTATTGGTTCGTTAGTTCGTTAACTAGTTTGATAGTTCGTTAATTCGTTAGTTCGTTCGCTTGTTCGTTTGTTCGTAAGTTATTTCGTTAGTTCGTTATTTCTTTACTTAGTTGATTATTGAGTTCGTTAGTTAGTTAGTTCGTTAGTTAGTGAGTGAGTCAGTTAGTTAGTTGGTTAGTTAGTTAGTTAGTTAGATAGTTAGATAGTTAGATAGTTAGTTAGTTAGTTAGTTAGTTAGTTCGTTCGTTAGTTAGTTAGTTATTAGTTGGTTTGTTGGTTGGTTGGTTGGTTAGTTGTTGTAGTTGGTTAGTTACTTGGTTAGTTACTTGGTTAGTTTACTTGGTTAGTTAGTTAGTTAGTTAGTTAGTTGGTAGGTTGGATGTTCGTTTTGTTAGTTGGTTAGTTGGTTAGTTGATTAGTTACATGGTTAGTTTAGTTAGTTAGTTAGTTAGTTAGTTGGTTGGTTGGTTGGTTGGTTTGTTGGTTTGTTAGTTGGTTAGTTGGTTAGTTGGTTCGTTGGTTCGTTGGTTCGTTGTTCGTTAGATAGTTAGATAGTTAGTTCGTTAGTTCGTTAGTTCTTTAGTTCGTTCGCTTGTTCGTTAGTTCGTTAGTTATTTCGTTTGTTCGTTAGTTCTTTACTTAGTTGCTTAGTTCGTTCGATCGGTCGGTCGTTCGGTCTTTTCTTCGTTTGTTCGTTCATTCGTTCGTTCGTTCGTTCGTTCGTTCGTTCGTTCGTTCGTTTTCGTTCGTTCGTTCATTCGTTCGTTCGTTCGTTCGTTCTTCTTTCGTTAGTTGGTTAGTTAGCTTGTTTGTTCGTTGGTTAGTTTGTTAGTTTGTTAGTATAGATAGATTCTTACTTACTTATTGAGTTCGTTAGTGAGTGAGTTAGTTCGTTAGTGAGTGATGAGTGATTTAGTCAGTCAGTTAGTTAGTTAGTTAGTTAGTTAGTTAGAGTTAGTTAGTTAGTTCGTTCTTTCGTTAGTTAGTTAGTTAGTTAGTTAGTTTGTTAGTTAGTATAGATAGATATTTACGGACTTATCCAGTTCGTTAATGAGTGAGTTAGTCCGTTTGTGAGTGAGTGAGTGAGTGAATGAGTGAGTAGCGAGTGAGTGACTGAGTCAGTTAATTAAATGGTTCGTTACTTAGTTAGTTAGTTAGACAGTGAGTTATTGAGTTAGAGAGTTAATTAGTAATTAAGTAGTTAGTTAGTTAGTTAGTTAGTTAGTTAGTTAGTTAGTTAGTTAGTTAGTTGGTTGGTTGGTTAGTTAGTATAGATAGATATTTACGTACTAAGCCAGTTCGTTAGTGAGTGAGTTATTTCGTTTTTGAGTGAGTGAGTGAGTGAGTGAGTGAGTGGGTAGTGTGTGAGTGAGTGAGTTTGTTAATTAGTTAGTTAGTTAGTTGGTTAGTTAGATAGTTAGATAGTTAATTTTAGTTAGTTACTTAGTTAGTTACTTAGTATAGACAGATATTTACGTACTTAGCTAGTTCGTTAGTGAGTAAGTTAGTTCGTTTCTGAGTGAGTGAGTGAATGAATGAGTGAGTGAGTGAGTGAGTGAGCGAGTGAGTGAGTGAATGAGTGAATTAGTTAATTAGTCAATTACTTAGTTAGTTTGTTAGTTTATTAGTTAGTTCGTTAGTTCGTTAGTTAGTTAGTTAATTAGTTAATTAGTTAGTTAGTTAGTTAGTGAGTTAGTGAGTGAGTGAGTGAGTGAGTGTGTAGTGAGTGAGTGAGTGAGTGAGTGAGTTAGTTAGTTAGTTAGTTATTTAGTTAGTTAGTTAGTTAGTGAGTGAGTGAGTGAGATAGTGAGTGAGTGAGTGAGTGAGTGAGTTAGTGAGTGAGTGAGTGAGTGAGTTAATTAGTTAGTTAGTCAGTTAGTATAGATAGATATTTACGTACTTAGCTAGTTCGTTAGTGAGTGAGTTAGTTCGTTTGTGTGTCAATGAGTGAGCGAGTGAGAGTGAATTAGTTAGTTAGTTAGTCAATTAGTTTGTTAGTTAGTTAGTTACTTAGTTAATTAGTTAGTTAGTTTAGTTAGTTTTAGTTAGTTAGTTAGTTAGTTAGTTAGTTACTTTGTTAGTTTGTTAGTTAGTTAGTTAGTTACTTAGTTAGTTAATTAGTTAGTTAGTTAGCTAGTTAGTTAATTAGTTAGTTAGTTAGTTAGTTAGTTCGTTAGTTAGTTAGTTAGTTAGTTAGGAAGTTAGCTAGTTAGTTAGTTAGTTAGTTAAGTACTTACTTACTTAGTTACTTAGTTACTTAGTTCTGTTGGTTGTTGTTGGTTGGTTGGTTAGTTAGTTAGCATAGATAGATATTTACTTACTTTAGCTAGTTCGTTAGTGAGTGAGTTAATTCGTTTGTGAATGAGTGAGTGAGTGAATGAGTGAGTAGTGAGTGAGTGAGAGAGTGAGTGAGTGTGTGAGTGAGTGAATTATTTAATTAGTTATTTATTTAATTAGTTATTTATTTAATTAGTTAGTTAATTAGTTAGTTAGTTAGTTACTTAATTAGCTAGTTAGTTAGTTAGTTAGTTAGTTAGTTAGTTTCTTAGTTAGTTAGTTTGTTAGTTAGTATAAATAGATATTTACGTACTTAGCTAGTTCGTTAGTTACTGAGTTAGTTCGTTTGTGAGTAAGTGAGTAAGTGAGTGAGTGAGTGAGTGAATGAATTAGTTAGTTAGTTAGTCAATTAGTTAGTTGGTTAGTTAGTTAGTTAGTTAGTTAGTTAATTAGTTAGTTAATTAGTTCGTTCGTTCGTTAGTTAGTTAGTTAGTTAGTTAGTTTGTTTGTTAGTTAGTTAGTTAGTTAGTTAGTTAGTTAGTTATTAGTTACTTAGTTACTTAGTATTAGTTTAGTGTGTAGTGGTGAGTGAGTGAGTGAGTTATTAGTATTAGTTTTTAGTTGTAGTAAGTTAGTTAAGTTAATTAGTTAGTTTGTTAGTATATTAGTTAGTTAGTTAGTAGTGTAGTTTAGTAGTTAGTTAGTTAGTTTAGTTGTTAGTTATTAGTTAGTTTGTTAATTAGTTAGTTAGTTAGTAGTTAGTTAGTTAGTTAGTTAGTTGTTGTTGTTGTTGTTAGTTGTGTGTTGTTAGTTGGTAGTTTTAGTTAGTTAGTATAGATAGATATTTACGTACTTTAGCTAGTTCGTTAGTGAGTTAGTTAATTTTTTTGTGAGTGAGTGAGTGAGTGAGTGAATTAGTTAGTTAGTTGGTTAGTTAGTTAGTTTGTTAGTTTGTTAGTTTGTTAGTTAGTTAGTTAGTTAGGTAGTTAGTTAGTTAGTTAGTTAGTTAGTTTGTTAGTTAGTTAGTTAGTTAGTTAGTTAGTTACTTAGTTGGTTGGTTGGTTGGTTGGTTAGTTAGTTGTTTAGTTGGTTAATTAGTTAGTTAGTTAATTAGTTAGTTAGGTAATTAGGTAATTAGTTCGTTAGTTTAGTTAGTTAGTTAGTTATTTAGTTTTTTAGTTTTTTAGTTTGTTAGTTTGTTAGTTTGTTAGTTAGTTAGTTAGTTAGTTAGTTGGTTAGTTATTAGTTAGTTGGTTCATTAGTTTTGTTGGTTATTTGTTAGTTGGTTCGTTAGTTCGTTAGATATTTAGATAGTTCGTTAATTCGTTAGTTCGTTCGCTTGTTCGTTTGTTCGTTAGTTATTTCGTCAGTTCGTTAGTTCTTTACTTAGTTGCTTATTGAGTTCGTTAGTTAGTTCGATAGTGAGTGAGTGAGTGAATGAGTGAGTTAGTTAGTTAGTTAGTTAGTTAGTTAGTTAGTTACTTACTTAGTTAGTTACTTAGTTAGTTAGTTTGTTAGTTAGTTTGTTAGTTAGTTATTTAGTTAGTTAGTTAGTTAGTTAGTTAGTTAGTTAGTTAGTTAGTTAGTTAGTTAGTTAGTTAGTTAGTTAGTTAGTTGGTTACTTGGTTGGCTGGTTGGTTGGTTGGTTAGTTGGTTACTTGGTTAGTTGGTTAGTTGGTTAGTTAGTTCGTTGGTTCGTTGGTTCGTTGGTTCCTTGTTCGTTTGTTCGTTAGTTATTTCGTTAGTTCGTTAGTTTTTACTTAGTTGCTTAGTTCGTTCGATCGGTCGTCGTTCGGTCTTTTCTTCGTTCGTTCGTTCATTCGTTCGTTTGTTCGTCCGTTCGTCCGTTCGTCCGTTCGTTCGTTCGTTCGTTCGTTCGTTCGTTCGTTCTTTCGTTAGTTCGTTCGTTCGTTAGTTGTTTAGTTAGCTTGTTTGTTTGTTGGTTAGTTCGTTAGTTTGTTAGTATAGATAGATTCTTACTTATTGAGTTCGTTAGTGAGTGAGTTAGTTCGTTAGTGAGTGATGAGTGATTTAGTCAGTTAGTTAGTTAGTTAGTATTAGTTAGTTAGTTAGTTAGTTAGTTAGTTAGTTAGTTAGTTTTTTTGTTTGTTAGTTAGTATAGATGGATATTTACGGACTTAGCCAGTTCGTTAATGAGTGAGTTAATCCATTTGTGTGTGTGTGGTGAGTGAGTGAATGAGTGAGTAGCGAATGAATGACTGAGTCAGTTAACTCTCCTGGAACAAACTTCCTCTCTCAGTCCGTTAGCAACCTACTTTTGCCTCCTTCAAGTCCGCTCTCAAAACTCACCTTTTCTCCTCTGCATAAAATCCTAACCTCACTCAACCCCCCTCTGCAGCCTGTCTCCGCTCGGAGGGGAATCACTTTGTTTTAATATATAATTGTATATGATGTGCTCTCTGTGGTTTTCCATTGGTTTTATTCTTGCTTTTATTGCTTTTATTCTTTTCTCCCCATTTGTGGCCATGTATGTGTGTTGTGTGTGTGTGTGTGTGTGTGTGTGTGTGTGTGTGTGTGTGTGTGTGTGTTGTGTGTGTGTGTGTGAGTGTGTGTGTGTGTGTGTGTGTGCGTGTGTGTGCGTGCGTGCGTGTGTGCGTGTGTGTCTTTTCGGCGCTTGGATTTGATTTTGTCGAGATTTGCGCTATATAAATATTGTAATTATTATGTATGCATGTGCGTACATATGTATGTATGTATGTATGTATACGCTTAGATTTATGTATGTATGTATGTATGCATGTATACGCTTAGCTTAGATTTATGTATGTAAGTATGTAAGCATGTATGTATGCATGTATACGCTCATATGTATGTAGGTATGTATGCATGTATACGCTCAGCGCTTAGATTTGATTTTATCAAGATTTTGCGCTATATAAATAAAATATATTATTATTATTATAATTAAATTGTTCGTTACTTAGTTAGTTAGTTGGATAGTGAGTTATTGAGTTAGAGAGTTAGTTAGTAATTAAGTAGTTAGTTAGTTATTTAGTTACTTAGTTAGTTACTTAGTTAGTTACTTAGTTACTTATTTAGTTACTTAGTTAGTTACTTAGTTAGTTACTTAGTTAGTTAGTTGGTTGGTTGGTTGGTTAGTTAGTATAGATAGATATTTACGTACTTAGCCAGTTCGTTAGTGAGTGAATGATTTCGTTTTTGAGTGAGTGAGTGAGTGAGTGAGTGAGTAAGTGAGTGAGTGAGTAGTGAGTGAGTGAGTGAGTTTGTTAATTAGTTAGTTAGTTAGCTGGTTAGTTACTTAGTTAGATAGTTAGTTAGTTTTAGTTAGTTAGTTAGTTCTTAGTTACTTAGTTACTTAGTTAATTACTTAGTTAGTTACTTAGTATCGATAGATATTTACGTACTTAGCTAGTTCGTTACTGAGTAAGTTAGTTCGTTTCTGAGTGCGTGAGTGAGTGAGTGAGTGAATGAGTGAATTAGCTAGTTAATTAGTCAATTAGTTAATTAGTTTGTTAGTTAATTAGTTAGTTAGTTAGTTAGTTAGTTAAAGTTAGTTAGTTAGTTAGTTAGTAGTTAGTTAGTTAGTTAGTTAGTTAGTTAGTGAGTGAGTAAGTGAGTGAGTGAGTGAGTGAGTGAGTGTGTGTGAGTGAATGAGTGAGTGAGTGAGTGTGTGTGAGTGAATGAGTGAGTGAGTTAGTTAGTTAGTTAGTCAGTTAGTATAGATAGATATTTACGTACTTAGCTAGTTCGTTAGTGAGTGAGTTAGTTCGTTTGTGAGTGAATGAGTGAGCGAGTGAGTGAGTGAATTAGTTAGTTAGTTAGTTAGTCAATTAGTTTGTTAGTTAGTTACTTAGTTAGTTTTAGTTAGTTAGTTAGTTAGTTAGTTAGTTACTTTGTTAGTTAGTTAGGTAGTTATTAGTTAGTTAGTTAGTTAGTTAGTTACTTAGTTAATTAGTTAGTAAGTTAGCTAGTTAGTTAGTTAGATTGTTAGTTAGTTACTTAGTTAGTTACTTAGTTAGTTAGTTAGTTAGTTACTTAGTTGGTTAGGTAGTTAGTTAGATAGTTAGTTAGTTAGTTAGTTAGTGAGTTAGTGAGTTTGTTGGTTGGTTAGTTAGTACAGATTTATATTTACGTACTTACCCAGTTCGTTAGTGAGTGAGTTAGTTCGTCTTTGAATGCGTGAGTGAGTAGTGAGTGATTGAGTGAGTTAGTTAATTTGTTAGTTAGTTAGTTTAGTTAGTTAGTTAGTTAGTTAGTTAGTTAGTATTAGTGAGTGAGTTATTAATAATAATAAATAATAATAATTGCAATATTTATATAGCGCAAAATCTTGATAAAATCAAATCTAAGCGCTGAAGCAGACACACACGCAAGCACTCACGCACGCACGCACGCACACACACGCACGCACACACACACACACACACACACACACACAACAACACACACACACGCATGGCTATAAATGGGGAGAAAGAATAAAAGCAATAAAAGCAAGAATAAAAGCGATGGAAAATTATAGAGAGCATAGCATATACAATTATATATTATAACCATGTGATTCCCTCCGAGCGGAGACAGGCTGCAGAGGGGGGGGGGGGGGGGGGGGTTGAGTGAGGTTAGGATTTTATGCGGAGGAGAAAAGGTGAGTTTTGAGAGCGGACTTGAAGAAGACAAAAGTAGGTTGCTGACGGACTGAGAGAGGAAGTTTGTTCCAGGAGAGTGGACCAGAAACAGAGAAGGCTCGTGGACCATAGGTATTGAGCTTAGTGCGTGGAAAGCGAAAAGTCAGAGGATCAGAGGCAGAGCGGAGGGTACGTGAGGGAACATAGATCTCAAGTAGGCTTGACAGGTAATCGGGGGCTGCGTTATTGAGGCTTTTGTAGCACATGGTGTCTAGTTTGTACTGTATGCGCTTTAATACAGGGAGCCAGTGAAGTTGTGCCAGGAGAGGAGATATGTGGTCAGCTTTCTTCTTTTTGAGTACAAGGCATGCAGCATTGTTTTGAATGCGCTGTAGGATGTGAATGGTGGAGGCAGGAAGACCAGACAGGAGTGAATTGCAATAGTCAATGTGAGACATTATGAAGGAGAGAACGAGTTTTGCAGTTGTTTCCACAGAGAGATACTTCCTGATCAGCCTTCTACGATGGAGATGATAGTAGCAGGATCTGGCAGTTTGAGAAACAAAGTTGTTCATGGACAGGGTAGAGTCAATGCAGACACCAAGGTTTTTAGCTGAATCAGAAATTGGGACTGATGTGTTACATAATGGGAGAGAAAGAGGAGGCAGCTGAGAAAGTTTCTGATGGGTGCCAATGAGGATAGCTTCTGTTTTGTCGTCATTAAGCTGAAGTCTATTGTGTGTCATCCAGTTCTTAATGTCCGAGTAACACTCAGTGGTGCGAGTCAATAGGCGCTGTATATTATCAGGTGAGTCACTGTCTTGAAGTTGGGTGTCATCAGCATAGAAGTGGTGTTTTATAGAATGGGAGTTGATGATGGTGGACAGGGGGGAAGTGTAAAGAGTGAAAAGAACAGGGCCAAGGACAGATCCTTGTGGAACACCACAGGTCAGGTATGCAGGTTGAGAGTAAGTGCCATTGATGAGAACGGTTTGTTTTCTGTTTGATAGGTATGAAGTGAACCAAGACAGAGCAATGTCAGAGATGCCAAAAGTATGATGAAGTCTAGAAAGGAGAATACCATGATCAATGGTATCAAAGGCTGCAGACAGATCAAGGAGTGTGAGGAGAGAGACTTTGCCAGTATCAGTTGCAAGGAGGAGATTGTTGAGAATGTGTAGTAGGGCAGTTTCAGTGCTATGGCACTGGCGGTAGGCTGACTGGAAAGGATTGAGGAGATTGTTGGCAGACAGGTGAGAGTTCAGCTGGTTGAGGACGACTTTTTCAAGGAGTTTTGACAAGAAAGAGAGATTAGAGATAGGCCGGTAATTTTTCAGTTCATTTGGATCTAAATTGTGTTTCTTGAGGAGAGGGTGAACAATAGCAGACTTGAAAGAATCTGGGACAGCTCCAGTTTGAAAAGAAGTGTTGATGATGTCAGTGATGAATGGGAGGAGAGTAGGGAGACAGTCGGCGTAGAGAGAACCTGGAAGAGGATCCAGTTCGCAGGTTTTGAACGACATGGATCTGATTGTGTTGAGAATTTCTTCTTGTGAGACTGGGGTAAAAGTAGTAAGAGGTGTGCCAGAGAAGGAAGGGTCAGGTGGGCATAGTTGACAGGGTGTCCTGTCAAGCCTGTCACGAAGAGTTTGTATTTTGGTGGTGAAATAGTTGGAGAATACAGATGGGAGTTCTTCATTTGTATGTTTTGTTGGGAGAGGTAAATCTTTTCGTGTGCCAAGGAGATGATTCATGGTTGTAAAGAGTTCTTTTGAAGAAGAGGCATTCAGGATTTTGGTTTGGAAATAGCTTGTTTTTGCTGATGCAATGAGGGTGGATACTTTTGTTTTAGAGGCTTGGAAAAGTTGCCTGTGTACAGTGAGTTTGGATTTGCGCCAGCGGCGCTCTGCTCTGCGGCGGGTACGTTTTGCACAGGCGATCTCATGGGTGAGCCAGGGGGTAGGGGGGCGGTCAGGTAAAAGACGGGTTGTGGCTGGAGCATGAGTGTCCAGAAGATGGTGGAGAGTAGTATAGAATTCATCGGCAAGGTTATGTGACTTTTCAGAAAGGAGACGGGAGGCATCAGATGAAAATGTGGAGAGGTCGATAGATTTGAGATTGCGTCGAGTCACTGTGCGCATGGTATGGGAAGGAGGAGAAATGTTGAGAGAACAGAGAATTGCAGAGTGGTCAGATGGAAGGGCTGAAGTTAGATGGGTAGAAAGAACTAAGCAGTTGTCAGTAGCAGAATTGTGGTGATCACGAGAAATGATCCAGTCAAGAATGTGACCTTTTTGATGGGTTGGTTCAGAAATGTGTTGAGTCATATTGTGATTGGACAGAGAGTTGATGATATGTCTTGTGTCATAACGGTGAGTGTTGTCATAGTGGACATTGATGTCACCTAGAATGATGAGATTTCCAGGTAAGAGGCAGTAGTGGTCAAGCAATTGGTCAAAGTCAGAGAGAAACGTGGATGTGGTGAGTTTGTTGGCAGAGCTAGGTGGGGGTCGATAGACACAGGAGAAGGTGATGGGGTGAGGGGTGGATTGGAAGGATACTTCAACGTGCTCGAAAGAAGGATGGGAGAAAGGCAGAGACTGCGAGAAAGATAGGCGGGAATGGAGTGAGTCGTTGTAGAGGATGGCGATACCGCCACCTCGGGATGAGCGATGGAAAGAAGCAAGCCTGTAACCACTCGGAGTGAGGCTAGCATGTATAGGTTCGTGACCAAGGGGGTTAAGCCATGTCTCTGTGATAAAAGCAATGTCAACATGCTCATCTGCGATAAAATCAGCAATGACTTCGGCTTTGCCATCAGTGCATGTTGACTGAGCATTAAAAAGGCATAGTTTCAGCCTATCACAGTCATATGGTGGCGGCCGAGGTGGCGACGAAGGCGGCACCAACGGGACAGAAGGCGAAAGCGGCACCGGCGGGACAGAAGGCGAAGGCGGCACCATCAGGACAGTAGGCGAAGGCGAAGACGGCAGAGGAGGAGACAAAGCTTGCAGCAGCGAGGTCGAGGGCAGGGGCAGTGGAGGAGAAGAAGAAGCAGGAGACGAAAAGTGGCGTCGGGCAGGAGGCAGGTTGTGCCAAAGACGGTGGAGACGTCCACCACGACAGGATCGCGCAGTGCGGGGCTTAGGACACAGCCCCAGTGTTCGTATTCGCTGGTAGACGCCTCCACCGAGGTAGCATTTGCTGTGTTTAAAAAGTGTCAGTCCAATTTGTTTTATAAAAGACGGGTCCATAATTGCGAGCCAGGCAGGAGAGGAAGACACTTGCAGGTTGGTGTGTGGGTTGGTCAGTTCACAACACTAAAATCCAGAGAACGCAGAACACAAAGATTTGGAAGCTGTAGCGTTGGGCGAACACAGTAGGCTAAGGTGTAAACACAGTTCACAGATAAAATGTTATTGAGTTGGTTTGTTGTTTAGTTAGTATAGATTTATATTTACGTACTTACCCAGTTCGTTAGTGAGTGAGTTAGTTCGTCTTTGAGAGCGTGAGTGAGTAGTGAGTGATTGAGTGAGTTAGTTAATTTGTTAGTTAGTTAGTTAGTTAGTTAGTTAGTTAGTTGGTTGGTTGGTTAGTTAGTATAGATAGACATTTACGTACTAAGCCAGTTCGTTAGTGAGTGAGTTATTTCGTTTTTGAGTGAGTGAGTGAGTGAGTGAGTGAGTGAGTGAGTAGTGAGTGAGTGAGTGAGTTTGTTAATTAGTTAGTTAGTTAGTTGGTTAGTTAGTTAGTTGGTTAGTTAGTTAGTTAGTTAGATAGTTAGTTAGTTTTAGTTAGTTAGTTAGTTAGTTAGTTACTTAGTTACTTAGTTACTTAGTTAATTACTTAGTTAGTTAGTTACTTAGTATCGATAGATATTTACGTACTTAGCTAGTTCGTTAGTGAGTAAGTTAGTTCGTTTCTGAGTGAGTGAGTGAGTGAGTGAGTGAATGAGTGAATTAGTTAGTTAATTAGTCAATTAGTTAGTTAGTTTGTTAGTTAATTAGTTAGTTAGTTAGTTAATTAGTTAGTTAGTTAGTTAGATAGTTAGTTAGTTAGTTAGTTAGTTAGTTAGTTAGTTAAAGTTAGTTAGTTAGTTAGTTAGTATTAGTTAGTTAGTTAGTGAGTGAGTTAGTGAGTTAGTGAGTGAGTGAGTGAGTGAGTGAGTGAGTTAGTTAGTTAGTTAGTCAGTTAGTATAGATAGATATTTACGTACTTAGCTAGTTCGTTAGTGAGTGAGTTAGTTCGTTTGTGAGTGAATGAATGAGCGAGTGAGTGAGTGAATTAGTTAGTTAGTTAGTTAGTCAATTAGTTAGTTAGTTAGTTAGTTAGTTAGTTAGTTAGTTACTTAGTTAGTTAGTTAGTTAGTTTACTTTTGTTAGTTAGTTAGTTAGTTATTAGTTAGTTCGTTAGTAAGTTTAGTTAGTTAGTTAGTTAGTTAGGTTAGCTAGTTAGTTAGAATTGTTAGTTAGTTAGTTAGTGAGTTTTTGAGTTGGTTGGTTGGTTAGTTAGTACATATTTATATTTACGTACTTACCCAGTTCGTTAGTGAGTGAGTTAGTTCGTCTTTTAATGCGTGAGTGAGTAGTGAGTGATTGAGTGAGTTAGTTAATTTGTTAGTTAGTTAGTTAGTTAGTTAGTTTAGTTAGTTAGTTAGTTAGTTAGTTAGTTAGTTAGTTAGTTAGTTAGTTAGTTAGTTAGTGTTAGTGTGAGTGGTTGGTTTTGTTTAGTTAGTATAGATTTATATTTACGTACTTACCCAGTTCGGTAGTGAGTGAGTTAGTTCGTCTTTGAGAGCGTGAGTGAGTAGTGAGTGATTGAGTGAGTTAGTTAATTTGTTAGTTAGTTAGTTAGTTAGTTAGTTAGTTAGTTATTTAGATAGTTAGTTAGTTAGTTAGTTAATTATTAGTTAGTTAGTTAGTTAGTTAGTTAGTTAGTTAGTTAGTTAGTTAGTTAGTTAGTTAGTTAGTTAGTTGGTTGGTTGTTTAGTTAGTATAGATTTATATTTACGTACTTACCCAGTTCGTTAGTGATTGAGTTAGTTCGTCTTTTAATTGCGTGAGTGAGTAGTGAGTGATTGAATGAGTTATTTAATTTGTTAGTTAGTTTGTTAGTTAGTTAGTTACTTAGTTAGTTCGTTCGCTTGTTCGTTTTTTCTTTAGTTATTTCGTTAGTTCGTTAGTTCTTTACTTATTTGCTTAGTTCGTTCGATCGGTCGGTCGTTTGGTCTTTTCTTCGTTCGTTCGTTCATTTGTTCGTTCGTTCGTTCGTTCGTTCGTTCGTTCGTTCGTTCGTTCGTTCGTTCGTTCGTTCGTTCGTTCGTTCGTTCGTTCGTTCGTTTGTTCGTTCGTTCGTTCGTTCCTTCGTTCGTTCCTTCGTTCGTTCCTTCGTTCGTTCCTTCGTTCTTTCGTTCGTTCGTTCATTCGTTAGTTGGTTAGTTAGCTTGTTTGTTGGTTGGTTAGTTTGTTAGTTTGTTAGTATCGATAGATTCTTACTTACTTATTGAGTTCGTTAGTGAGTGAGTTAGTGAGTGATGAGTGATTTAGTCAGTTAGTTAGTTAGTTAGATAGTTAGTTAGTTAGTTAGTTACTTAGTTAGTTAGTTAGTTAGTTAGTTAGTCAGTTAGTTAGATAGATAGTTAGTTAGTTAGTTAGTTAGTTAGTTAGTTAGTTAGTTAGTTAGTTAGTTAGTTAGTTAGTATAGATAGATATTCACAGACTTAGCTAGTTCGTTAGTAAGTTAGTCCGTTTGTGACCGAGTGAGTGAGTGAGTGAATGAGTGAGTAGCGAGTGAGTGACTGAGTTAGATAATTAAATAGCTCGTTAGTTAGTTAGTTATTTAGTTAGTTAGATAGTTAGTTAGTTAGTTAGTGAGCGAGCGAGTAAGTGCGTGAGTGAGTGAGTGAGAGAGAGTTAGTTAGTTAGTTAGTTAGTTAGTTCGTTAGTTAGTTAGTTAGTTAGTTAGTTAGATAGTTAGTTAATTACTTAATTAGTTAGTTAGTTAGTTAGTTAGTTAGTTGGTTATTTAGTTGGTTGGTTGGTTGGTTAGTTAGTATAGATTTATATTTACGTACTTACCCAGTTCGTTAGTGAGTGAGTTAGTTCGTCTTTGAGTGCGTTAGTGAGTAGTGAGTGATTGAGTGAGTTAGTTAATTAGCTAGTTAGTTAGTTAGTTAGTTAGTTAGTTAGTTAGTTAGTTAGTTAGTTAGTTTTGTTTGTTAGTTTGTTTGTTAGTTAGTATAAATAGATATTTACGTACTTAGCTAGTTCGTTAGTGAGTGAGTTATTTCGTTTGTGAGTGAGTGAGTAAGTGACTGAGTGAGTGAGTGAGTGAGTGAATGAATTAGTTAGTTAGTTAGTTAGTGAGTTAGTCAATTAGTTAGTTAGTTACTTGGTTAGTTAGTTAGTTAGTTAAGTAGTTAGTTAGTGAGTGTTAGTTAGTTAGTTAGGTAGTTAGTTAGTTAGTTAGTTGGTTAGTTAGTTAGTTAGTTAGTTAGTTAGTTAGTTAGTTAGTTAGTTAGTTTAGTTGGTTAGTTGGGTAGTTGGTTCCTTAGTTCGTTAGATAGCTAGATAGATTGTTCGTTAATTCGTTAGTTCGTTCGCTTGTTCATTTGTTCGTTAGTTATTTCGTTAGTTCGTTAGTTCTTTCCTTAGTTGCTTATTGAGATCGTTAATGAGTGAGTTAGTTCCTTAGTGAGTGAGTCAGTCAGTTAGTTAGTCAGTTAGTTAGTTAGTTAAATAGTTAGACTATTAGTTACTTAGTTAGTTAATTAGTTAGTTAGTTAGTTAGTTATTTGTTAGTTAGTTAGTTAGTTAGTTA
Source organism: Monoplex corrugatus (assembly GCA_030674185.1). Taxonomy (NCBI): domain Eukaryota; kingdom Metazoa; phylum Mollusca; class Gastropoda; order Littorinimorpha; family Ranellidae; genus Monoplex; species Monoplex corrugatus. The sequence continues at coordinate 29,588,686 of JAPXFY010000015.1, forward strand.
GTTACTTAGTTAGTTAGTTACTTAGTTACTTAGTTACTTAATTACTTAGCTACTCAGTGTCTTAGTTACTTAGTTAGTTAGTTGGTTGGTTAGTTGGTTGGTTGGTTGGTTAGTTAGTTAGTATAGATAGATATTTACGTACTTTAGCTAGTTCGTTAGTGAGTGAGTTAATTCGTTTGTGAGTGAGTGAGTGAGTGAATGAGTGAATAATGAGAGAGTGAGTGAGTGAGTGAATGAGTGAGTGAATTAGTTAGTTAGTTAGTTAGTTGGTTAGTTCGTTCGTTCATTAGTTAGTTAGTTATTTAGTTAGTTAATTAGTTAGTTTGTTAGTTAGTTAGTTAGTTAGTTAGTTATTAGTTAGTTGGTTAGTTATTAGTTAGTTGGTTAGTTGGTTCATTAGTTTAGTTGGTTAGTTTGTTAGTTGGTTCGTTAGTTCGTTAGATAGTTAGATAGTTCGTTAATTCGTTAGTTCGTTCGCCTGTTCGTTTGTTCGTTAGTTATTTCGTTAGTTCGTTAGTTCTTTCCTTAGTTGCTTATTAAGTTCGTTAGTTAGTTAGTGAGTGAGTGAGTCAGTTAGTTAGTTAGTCAGTCAGTTAGTTAGTTAAATAGTTAGTCAATTAATTATTTAGTTAGTTGGTTAGTTCATCAGGTAATTAGTTATTAGTTAGTTAGTTAGTTAGTTAGTTAGTTAGTAAGTTAGTTAGTTATTTGGTTATTTAGTTGGTTGGTTGGTTGGTTAGTTAGTATAGATTTATATTTACGTACTTACCCAGTTCGTTAGTGAGTGAGTTAGTTCGTCTTTGAGTGCGTTAGTGAGTAGTGAGTGATTGAGTGAGTTAGTTAATTAGTCAATTAGTTAGTTAGTTAGTTAGTTAATTAGTTAGTTAGTTAGTTAGTTAATTTGTTTGTTAGTTTGTTTGTTAGTTAGTATAAATAGATATTTACGTACTTAGCTAGTTCGTTAGTGAGTGAGTTATTTCGTTTGTGAGTGAGTGAGTAAGTGAGTGAGTGAGTGAGTGAGTGAGTGAGTGAGTGAGTGAGTGAGTGAGTGAATGAATTAGTTAGTTAGTTAGTTAGTCAATTAATTAGTTAGTTACTTGGTTAGTTAGTTAGTTAGTTAAGTAGTTAATTAGTTAGTTAGTTAGTTAGTTAGTTAGTTTGTTAGTTAGTTAGTTAGTTAGTTAGTTAGTTAGGTAGTTAGTTAGTTAGTTAGTTGTTAGTTTAGTTAGTTAGTTAGTTAGTTAGTTAGTTAGTTAGTTAGTTAGTTAGTTAGTTAGTTAGTTAGTTAGTTAGTTAGTTTAGTTGGGTAGTTGGGTAGTTGGTTCCTTAATTCGTTAGATAGCTAGATAGATTGTTCGTTAATTCGTTAGTTCGTTCGCTTGTTCATTTGTTCGTTAGTTATTTCGTTAGTTCGTTAGTTCTTTCCTTAGTTGCTTATTGAGATCGTTAGTGAGTGAGTTAGTTCCTTAGTGAGTGAGTCAGTCAGTTAGTTAGTCAGTTAGTTAGTTAGTTGAATAGTTAGACAATTAGTTACTTAGTTAGTTAATTAGTTAATTAGTTAGTTAGTTAGTTAGTTAGTTATTTGTTAGTTAGTTAGTTACTTACTTACTTAGTTACTTAGTTACTTAGTTACTCAGTTTCTTAGTTACTTAGTTAGTTAGTTGGTTGGTTAGTTGGTTGGTTGGTTGGTTGGTTAGTTAGTTAGTATAGATAGATAGTTACGTACTTTAGCTAGTTCGTTAGTGAGTGAGTTAATTCGTTTGTGAGTGAGTGAGTGAGTGAATGAGTGAGTAGTGAGTGAGTGAGAGAGTGAGTGAGTGAGTGAATGAGTGACTGAATTAGTTAGTTAGTTAGTTAGTTTGGTTAGTTCGTTCGTTAGTTAGTTAGTTAGCTTGTTAGTTAGTTAGTTTGTTAGTTAGTTAGTTAGTTAGTTAGTTAGTTGGTTAGTTATTAGTTAGTTGGTTAGTTGGTTCATTAGTTTAGTTGGTTAGTTTGTTAGTTGGTTCGTTAGTTCATTAGATAGTAAGATAGTTCGTTAATTCGTTAGTTCGTTCGCTTGTTCGTTTGTTCGTTAGTTATTTCGTTAGTTCGTTAGTTCTTTACTTAGTTGCTTATTGAGTTCGTTAGTTAGTTAGTTCGTTTGTGAGTGAGTGAGTCAGTTAGTTAGTTAGTTAGTTAGTTAGTTTGTTAGTTAGTTAGTTAGTTAATTAGTTAATTAGTTAGTTAGTTAGTTAGTTGGTTGTTTGGTTAGTTGGTTAATTGGTTAATTGGTTAGTTGGTTAGTTGTTTAGTTGGTTGGTTAGTTAGTTAATTAGTTAATTAGTTAGTTAAATAGTTAATTAGTTAGTTAAATAGTTAGTTAGTTAGTTAGCTAGTTAGTTAGTTAGTTAGATTGTTAGTTACTTAGTTAGTTACTTAGTTGGTTAGTTAGTTAGTTAGTTACTTAGTTACTTAGTTACTTAGTTATTGAATTGGTTGGTTGGTTAGTTAGTACAGATTTATATTTACGTACTTACCCAGTTCGTTAGTGAGTGAGTTAGTTCGTCTTTGAATGCGTGAGTGAGTAGTGAGTGATTGAGTGAGTTAGTTAATTTGTTAGTTAGTTAGTTAGTTAGTTAGTTAGTTAGTTAGTTAGTTAGTTAGTTAGTGAGTTATTGAGTTGGTTGGTTGTTTAGTTAGTATAGATTTATATTTACGTACTTACCCAGTTCCTTAGTGAATGAGTTAGTTCGTCTTTGAGAGCGTGAGTGAGTAGTGAGTGATTGAGTGAGTTAGTTAATTTGTTAGTTAGTTAGTTAGTGAGTTAGTTAGTTAGTTAGTTGGTTATTTAGTTGGTTGGTTGGTTAGTTAGTATAGATTTATATTTACGTACTTACCCAGTTCGTTAGTGAGTGAGTTAGTTCGTCTTTGAGTGTGTGAGTGAGTAATGAGTGATTGAGTGAGGTAGTTAATTAGTTAGTTAGTTAGTTAGTTAGTTAGTTAGTTAGTTAGTTAGTTTGTTAGATAGTTAGTTTGTTAGTTACTATAAATAGATATTTACGTACTTAGCTAGTTCGTTAGTGAGTGAGTTAGTTCGTTTGTGAGTGAGTGAGTAAGTGAGTCAGTGAGTGAGTGAGTGATTGAGTGAGTGAATGAATTAGTTAGTTAGTTAGTCAATTAGTTAGTTAGTTATTAGTTAGTTATTTAGTTAGTTAATTAGTTAGTTAGTTAGTTAGTTAATTAGTTAGATACTTAGTTAGTTAGTTAGTTCGTTACTTAGTTTGTTAGTTAGTTAGTTAGTTAGTTAGTTTGTTTGTTTGTTTGTTAGTTAGTTAGTTTGTTAGTTTAGTTCGTTAGTTGGGTAGTTGGTTCCTTAGTTCGTTAGATAGCTAGATAGTTTGTTCGTTAATTCGTTAGTTCGTCCGCTTGTTCGTTTGTTCGTTAGTTATTTCGTTAGTTCGTTAGTTCTTTCCTTAGTTGCTTATTAAGTTCGTTAGTTAGTTAATGAGTGAGTCAGTCAGTTAGTTAGTTAGTCAGTCAGTTAGTTAGTTAAATAGTTAGTCAATTATATATTTAGTTAGTTAGTTAGTTCATCAGGTAATTAGTTAGTTAGTTACTTAGTTACTTACTTACTTAGTTACTTAGTTACTTAGTTAGTTACTTAGTTACTTAGTTACTTACTTAGTTACTTAGTTACTTAGTTACTTAGTTACTTAGTTTCTTAGTTAGTTCGTTAGTTAGTTAGTTAGTTACTTAGTTAGTTAGTTAGTTAGTTAGTTACTTAGTTAGTTAGTTAGTTAGTTAATTATTAGTTAGTTAGTTAGTTGGTTGGTTAGTTGGTTGGTTGGTTGGTTAGTTAGTTAGTATAGATAGATATTTACGTACTTTAGCTAGTACGTGAGTGAGTGAGTTAATTCGTTTGTGAGTGAGTGAGTGTGTGAATGAGTGAGTAGTGAGTGAGTGAGTGAGTGAGTAAGTGAATTAGTTAGTTAGTTAGTTGGTAGGTAGGTAGTTAGTTAGTTAGTTAGTTAGTTAGTTAGTTGGTTAGTTAGTTAGTTAGTTAGTTAGATAGTTAGTTAGTTAGTTACTTAGTTACTTAGTTAGTTAGTTAGTAAGTTGGTTCATTAGTTTAGTTGGTTAGTTTGTTAGTTGGTTCGTTTGTTCGTTAGATAGATAGTTCGTTAATTCGTTAGTTCGTTCGCTTCTTTCGTTTGTTCGTTAGTTATTTCGTTAGTTCGTTAGTTCTTTACTTAGTTGCTTATTGAGTTCGTTAGTTAGTTAGTTAGTTCGTTAGTTAGTGAGTCAGTTAGTTAATTAGTTAGTTAGTTAGTTAGTTAGTTAGTTAGTTAGTTAGATAGATAGTTAGTTAGTTAGTTAGTTAGTTGGTTTATATTAATTAGATAGTTAGTTAGTTAGTTAGTTACTTAGTTAGTTAGTTTCTTAGTTTAGTTAGTTTAGTTAGTGAGTTAGTGACTGAGTTATTTAATTAATATAGTTAGTTAGTTAGTTAGTTAGTTAGTTAGTTAGTTAGTTAGTTAGTATTAGTTATTGAGTTATTGAGTTAGAGAGTGAGTTAGTTAGTTAGTTAGTTATTAGTTAGTTTAGTTAGTTAGTTTTGTTAGTTAGTTAGTTAGTTTAGTTAGTTAGTTAGTTAATTACTTAGTTACTTAGTTAGTTAGTTAATTAGTTAGTTAGTTGGTTTGTTAGTTGGTTAGTGAGTGAGTGAGTGAGTGAGTGAGTGTGTGAGTGTGTGAGTGAGTGAGTTAATTTGTTAGTTACTTAGTTAGTTAGTTAGTTAGTTAGTTTGTTAGCTTGTTAGTTAGTTACTTAGTTACTTAGTTATTATATTAGTATTTAGTTTGTTAGTTAGTTAGTTTGTTAGTTAGTTAGTTAGTTCAGTTAGTTAGTTAGTTAATTAGTTAGTTAGTTAGTTAGTTAGTTAGTTAGTTGCTTAGTTCTTAGTTACTTAGTTACTTAGTTACTTAATTAGTTAGTTAGTTGGTTGGTTAGTTAGTGAGTGAGTTAATTTGTTAGTTACTTATTAGTTAGTTATTAGTTAGTTAGTTAGTTTAGTTAGTTAGTTAGTTAGTTAGTTAGTTAGTTAGTTAGTTTGTTAGCTTGTTAGTTAGTTACTTAGTTACCATAGCACTGAAACTGCTCTGCTACACATTCTCAACAATCTCCTCCTTGCAACTGATACTGGCAAAGTCTCTCTCCTCACACTCCTTGATCTGTCTGCAGCCTTTGATACCATTGATCATGGTATTCTCCTTTCTAGACTTCATCATACTTTTGGCATCTCTGACATTGCTCTGTCTTGGTTCACTTCATACCTATCAAACAGAAAACAAACCGTTCTCATCAATGGCACTTACTCTCAACCTGCATACCTGACCTGTGGTGTTCCACAAGGATCTGTCCTTGGCCCTGTTCTTTTCACTCTTTACACCTCCCCCCTGTCCACCATCATCAACTCCCATTCTATAAAACACCACTTCTATGCTGATGACACCCAACTTCAAGACAGTGACTCACCTGATAATATACAGCGCCTATTGACTCGCACCACTGAGTGTTACTCGGACATTAAGAACTGGATGACACACAATAGACTTCAGCTTAATGACGACAAAACAGAAGCTATCCTCATTGGCACCCGTCAGAAACTTTCTCAGCTGCCTCCTCTTTCTCTCCCATTATGTAACACATCAGTCCCAATTTCTGATTCAGCTAAAAACCTTGGTGTCTGCATTGACTCTACCCTGTCCATGAACAACTTTGTTTCTCAAACTGCCAGATCCTGCTACTATCATCTCCATCGTATAAGACTGATCAGGAAGTATCTCTCTGTGGAAACAACTGCAAAACTCGTTCTCTCCTTCATAATGTCTCGCATTGACTATTGCAATTCACTCCTGTCTGGTCTTCCTGCCTCCACCATTCACATCCTACAGCGCATTCAAAACAATGCTGCACGCCTTGTACTCAAAAAGAAAAAAGCTGACCACATATCTCCTCTCCTGGCACAACTTCACTGGCTCCCTGTATCAAAGCGCATACAGTACAAACTAGACACCATGTGCTACAAAAGCCTCAATAACGCAGCCCCCGATTACCTGTCAAGCCTACTTGAGATCTAAGCTACGCACAAAAAGTTAAGGATCACTATGAGAAAACAGGTGCGTAATAAACTCAGTTCGCTACTGTTATTTATTTCTCAGTCCAGCCAAATTGTTATGAATTCTTGTTCAGCTGTAAGTGGGCGATGTTGTGTTAGTGCGAAAATTGCACGGGATTCTCTACTACTGAGCTTGGCCGCGAACGGAAAAGCGGAAACTTGCGAAAAAGGACCTTGTTTTGGACCGTTCTGCCTGAACACATTGCACAAGCCAGATGGAAAAACCATTATGCACGTGCAAGCACTGCTGTTTATGTGTGAGATGCTGTCTCTTGCTTGGCTTTATAAGAAGACATTCCACCAGTAGTAGGCCTGATCTGACAATGCCTCCACGACGAAAATTGAGCGAGTTTGAGAGGGGACGAGCTGTTGCATGGTTCCAAGATGGTGTTCCCAAGCGAGAAGTGGCCAGGCGACTTCAGGTGTCCATCTCGGTCATTGTCAGACTGATTCAACGCTTCACAGCCACTGGGAGGGTCCATGAAAGACGCAGATCTGGTCGACCGAAGAAGACAAACCCACGTGAAGATCGTCTCATTGAACGACAAGCCCTGCAGACAAGAACAGCCTCTTCCAGCATCATTCGAAGGCAGCTGAGGGTGGCTACTAACATCAACATCAGCCAGCAGACCATACGGAACCGCCTTCATGGGTTTAACCTCCGTTCTCGTCGCCCAGCTGTACGGCCACGCTTAACTCCAGCCCATAGGGCAGCACGCCGCGCCTTCTGCAGACGTCACGTGAGGTGGACACGTCAGCAATGGTCCCAGGTCCTGTTCAGTGATGAATCACGCTTCACCATGAACCACAACGACGGCCGACTGAGGGTCTGGAGGCGCCCAGGGCAACGCTTTATTGACACCACTGTCCAAGAAAAGGTGGCCTTTGGTGGAGGTTCTGTAATGGTCTGGGGGGCCTTCAGCCTTCACCACAGAACACCCTTGTATCATGTACAGGGTAACCTGACTGGCCTCCGATACCGGGATGAGATCCTTCGACCGCTGGCTGTGCCTACACTGCAGCAGATGGGACCAACGGCTGTCTACCAGGATGACAACGCTCGCCCCCACAGGGCAAGGGTGGTCAACGACTTCCTGCAGCAGTCTGGAGTCAACAGAATGGAGTGGCCAGCATGCAGTCCCAATCTCAACCCGATTGAGAACCTCTGGGATGAGCTGGATCGCAAAGTGAGGAGCAACCACCCTCCTCCCAGGGATGCCCAACACCTCTACCAGATGCTGCAGGCTGAGTGGCAGGCGCTTCCACAGAGGATCTTCACCAGCCTGGTCAACTCGATGAGGACTCGCTGCGTCGAGTGCCAGAACAGCCATGGCGGTTACACGCATTACTGAACTTTTGGGAGCATCAGAATGCCCTGTCTTGTGATTTCAATGACTTTGGGAAATCAAATTTCGATACGTACCCACTTTGATCAAATGTACACACCAAACGATTGCTCGAAATTGAAGGCAATTGTGTATCGTTATCACTAAAGCATGGAATTAAATGTTTGCCAAACTTCAACGCATTGGCTTTCTTATTTTGAAAGTTATGAATTTTTGTGCAAGTGATCCTTAACTTTTTGCACCCTCTGCTCTGCCTCTGATCCTCTGACTTTTCGCTTTCCACGCACTAAGCTCAATACCTATGGTCCAAGAGCCTTCTCTGTTTCTGGTCCACTCTCCTGGAACAAACTTCCTCTCTCAGTCCGTCAGCAACCTACTTTTGTCTCCTTCAAGTCCGCTCTCAAAACTCACCTTTTCTCCTCTGCATAAAATCCTGACCTCATTCAACCCCCCCCCCCCCCTCTGCAGCCTGTCTCCGCTCAGAGGGAATCACATGGTTATAATATATAATTGTATATGCTATGCTCTCTATAATTTTCCATTGCTTTTATTCTTGCTTTTATTGCTTTTATTCTTTCTCCCCATTTATAGCCATGCGTGTGTGTGTGTGTGTGTGTGTGTGTGTGTGTGTGTGTGTGTGTGGTGTGTGCGTGCGTGTGTGTGCGTGCGTGCGTGCGTGCGTGCGTGCGTGCGTGTGTGTCTGCTTCAGCGCTTAGATTTGATTTTATCAAGATTTTGCGCTATATAAATATTGTAATTATTATTATTATTATTAGTATAGATTGATATTTACGTACTTTAGCTAGTTCGTTGGTAAGTGAGTTAATTCGTTTGTGAGTGAGTGAGTGAGTGAATGAGTGAGTAGTGAGTGAGTGAGAGAGTGAGTGTGTGAGTGAGTGAATTATTTAGTTAGTTAGTTAGTTGGTTTGTTAGTTAGTTAGTTAGTTAGTTGGTTATTTAGTTGGTTGGTTGGTTAGTTAGTATAGATTTATATTTAGTTAGTTAGTTAGTTAGATAGTGAGTGAGTGAGTGAGTGAGTGAGTGAGTGAGTGAGTTAGTCAGTTAGTTAGTTAGTCAGTTAGTATAGATAGATACTTACGTACTTAGCTAGTTCGTTAGTGAGTGAGTTAGTTCGTTTGTGAGTCACTGAGTGAGCGAGTGAGAGTGAATTAGTTAGTTAGTTAGTTAGTCAATTAGTTTGTTAGTTAGTTAGTTACTTAGTTAATTAGTTAATAGTTTTAGTTGTTAGTTAGTTAGTTAGTTAGTTAGTTAGTTAGTTAGTTCGTTTAGTTGGTTAGTTGGGTAGTTGGTTCCTTAGTTTCGTGTAGATGGTTCTAATTGTATTGTTCGTTATTTCGTTAGTTGTTCGTTGTTTCATTTGTTATCGTTTAGTTTATTATGGGTATTAGTTCGTTCGTTTTTTATTATTTGTTATTAGATTCGTTATTTGTAGTGAGTTAGTTCCTTAGTGAGTGTAGTTCAGTTTAGTTAGTAGTTTAGTAGTTAGTTAGTTAGTTAGTTAAATTAGTTAGTAATTAGTTATTTTAGTTAGTTGTTAGTTATTGTTAGTTAGTTAGTTATTAGTTAGTTATGTTAGTTAGTTAGTTAGTTAGTTTAGTTAGTTAGTTAGTTATTAGTTAGTTAGTTATGTTAGTTAGTTAGTTAGTTAGTTAGTTAGTTAGTTTAGTTACTTCGTTAGTTAGTTAGTTAGTTACTTCGTTAGTTAGTTAGTTGATTAGTTAGTTATGTGTAGTTGTTTAGTTAGTTAGTTAGTTAGTTAATTAGTAGTTAGTTAGTTAGTTAGTTAGTTTAGTAGGAGTTGTTGTTAGTTGGTTGGTGATGTTGGTTAGTTAGTTAGTAGTATTATTAATATTTTACGTTACCTTAGCTTAGTTCGTTAGTGAGTGAGTTAATTCGTTTGTGAGTGATGAGTGAGTGAATGAGTGAGTAGTTAGTGAGTGTAGTGTAGAGAGTTAGTGAGTGAGTGAGAGTGAGTGAATTATTAGTTAGTTAGTTAGTTAGTTGTGTAGTTAGTTACTTATTTTGTTAGTTGTTAGTAAGTTAGTTTAGTTAGTTAGTTAGTTATATTAGTATTAGTTAGTTAGTTTAGTTAGGTAGTGTTAGTTAGTTAGTTAATTAGTTAGTGAGTTGTGTGTGAGTGAGTGAGTGAGTGAGTGAGTGAGTTATTTGTTAGTTAGTTAGTTAGTAGTTAGTTATTAGATAGATATTACGTACTTAGTAGTTCGTTAGTGAGTAGTTATTTCGTTTGTTGAGTGAATGAGTGAGAGAGTGAATTAGTTAGTTAGTTTAGTTAGTTAGTAGTAGTTAGTTAGTCAATTAGTTAGTTAGTTTAGTTAGTTAGTTAGTTAGTTTAGTTAGTTAGTTTATGCTAGTTAATTATATGTTAGTTAGTTAGTTTAATTGGTTAGTTAGTTAGTATACTTGTTAGTTAGTTTAGTTAGGTAGTTAGTTAGTTAGTAGTAGTAGTTAGTTAGTTAGTTAGTTAGTTAGTTGTTAGTTTAGTTTAGTTAGTTAGTTAGTTAGTAGTTAGTTAGTTAGTTAGTTAGTTAGTTAGTTATTAGTTTAGTTAGTTAGTTGTTAGTTGGTTCGTTAGTTCGTGAGTATAGTTATAGTTCTTTAGATTCGTTAGTTACGTTAGTTCTTCGTTTGTTGTAGTTATTGTTAGTTTTATTAGTTGTTATTGAGTTGTTAGTTAGTTAGTTCGTTAGTGAGTGAGTAGTCATAGTTAGTTAGTTAGTTAGTTAGTAGTTAGTTAGTTAGTGTTGTTAGTAGTAAGTTGTAGTTATGTTAGCTGTTAGTATTAGTTAGTTAGTTAGTTACTTAGTTAGTTAGTTAGTTAGTTAGTTTAGTTAGTGAGTCAGTTAGTTAGTTAGTTAGTTAGTTAGTTAGTTATTAGTGTAGTTAGTTGTAGTTATGAGTTAGTTATTAGTTGTATGTTAGTTATAGTTAGTTAGTTAGTTGAGTTAGTTAGATTATTAGTTATTAGTATAGTTATTAGTTAGTTAAATTATTAGTTAGTTAGTGGTTTAGTTAGTTGTTAGTTAGTGAGTGTAGTGAGTTAGTGTAGTTAGTTAGTTGTGAGTTAGTGTAGTTGTTAGTTAGTTAGTTAGTTAGTTAGTTATTAGTTAGTTAGTTGTTAGTTGTAGTTAGTTACTTAGTTATGTAATTACTTAGTTACTTAGTACTTAGTAGTTAGTTTGTTAGTTAGTTAGTTATTTAGTTGTAGTTAGTTAGTTAGTTAGTTGTTATTGTATTAGTTAGTTAGTTAGTTAGTTAGTTAGTTAGTTAGTTAGTTAGTTAGTATAGTTAGTTTAGTTAGTTTAGTTAGTTAGTTAGTTAGTTAGTTAGTATTAGTTATGTTAGTTAGTTAGTTAGTTAGTTGTTAGTTAGTTTTGTAGTTTTAGTATTAGTAGTTGTTGTTAGTTTAGTTGTTTAGTGTAGTGTAGTGTAGTGTATGATATTAAGTTTAGTTAGTTAGTTGTTATAGTTAGTTAGTTAGTTGTTAGTTAGTTTGTCAGTTAGTTGCTTAGTTCTTATTACTTAGTTAGTTAGTTAGTTAGTTAGTTAGTTAGTTAGTTGGTTGGTTAGTTAGTTAGTATAGATAGATATTTACGTACTTTAGCTAGTTCGTTGGTATTGAGTTAATTCTGTTTAGTGAGTGAGTGAGTAGTGAATGAGTGAGTAGTGATGTGAGTGAGAGAGTGAGTGAGTTGTTGTGAGTGAGTGAATTATTTAGTTAGTTAGTTAGTTGGTTAGTTAGTTAGTTAGTTAGTTTGTTAGTTGGTTCATTAGTTTAGTTAGTTAGTTTGTTAGCTGGTTGGTTAGTTTCGTTAGATAGTTAGATAGTTCTTTAATTCTTTAGTTCGTTCGCTTCTTCGTTTGTTCGTTAGTTATATTCGTTAGTTCTTTACTTAGTTGCTTATTGAGTTCGTTAGTTAGTTAGTTCGTTAGTGAGTGAGTGAGTCAGTTAGTTAGTTAGTTGGTTAGTTAGTTAGCTAGTTAGTTAGTTAGTTAGTTAGTTAGTTAGCTAGTAAGTTAGTAAGTTAGTTAGCTAGTTAGTTACTTAGTTAGTTAGTTATTTAGTTAGTTACTTAGTTAGTTAGTTAGTGACTCAGTTAGTTAGTTAGTTAGTTAGTTAGTTAGTTAGTAGTAATTGAGTTAGTTAGTTAGTTAGTTAGTTATTTAGTTATTTAGTTAGTTAGTTAGTTAGTTAGTTAGTTAGTTAGTTAGTTAGTTGCTTAGTTACTTAATTACTTAGTTACTTAGTTAGTTAATTAATTAGTTAGTTAGTAGGTTTGTTAGTTGTTAGTTTAGTGAGTGAATGATGAGTGAGTGAGTGAGTGAGTGAGTTGTGTAGTGTGTGAGTGAGTGAGTGAGTTAGTTTGTTAGTTAGTTAGTTAGTTAGTTAGTTGGTTAGTTAGTTAGTTAGTTAGTTAGTTAGTTAGTTTGTTACTTGTTAGTTAGTTACTTAGTTACTTAGTGAGTTAGTTTGTTAGTTAGTTAGTATTTAGTTTGTTAGTTAGTTAGTTAGTTCGTAAGTTAGTTATAGTTAGTTAGGTAGTTAGTAGTTAGATAGTTAGTTATTTAGTTAGTTAGTTATTAGTTAGTTAGTTGTTAGTTATTTAGTTAGTTAGTTAGTTAGTTAATTAATTAGTTATTTAATTAGTTAGTTAGTTAGTTAGTTAGTAGTTAGTTAGTTAGTTAGTTAATTGCTTAGTTGCTTAATTACTTAGTTACTTAGTTACTTAGTTAGTTAGTTAGTTTAGTTAGTTGGTTGGTTAGTTAGTTAGTATAGATAGATATTTACGTACTTAGCTAGTTCGTTGGTAAGTGAGTTAATTCGTTTGTGAGTGAGTGAGTGAGTGAGTGAATGAGTGAGTAGTGAGTGAGTGAGAGAGTGAGTGAGTGTGTGAGTGAGTGAATTATTTAGTTAGTTAGTTAGTTGGTTTGTTAGTTAGTTAGTTAGTTAGATATATAGTTAGTTAGTTAGTTAATTAGTTAGTTAGTTAGTTAGTCAGTCAGTTAGTCAGTTATTTATTAGTTAGTTAGTATAGTTAGTTGTTAGTTTGTTAGTTTTTAGTTGTTAGTTAGTTAGTTAGTTATTAGCTATTAGTTAGTTATTACTTATTAGTTAGTTAGTTAGTTTAGTTAGTTAGTTAGTGTTGTTAGTTAGTTAGTTAGTTGGTTAATTAGTTGGTTGTTGGTTAGTTAGGTATAGATTTATATTTAGTTTAGTTAGTTAGTTAGTAGTGAGTGAGTGAGTGAGTGAGTGAGTGAGTGAGTTAGTTAGTTAGTTAGTTAGTTTAGTCAGTTAGTATAGATAGATATTTACGTACTTAGCTAGTTCGTTAGTGAGTGAGTTAGTTCGTTGTGAGTCAATGAGTTGAGCGAGTGAGACTGAATTAGTTAGTTAGTTAGTTAGTCAATTAGTTTGTTAGTTATGTTAGTTTATTAGTTAATTAGTTAGTTTAGTTAGTTAGTTAATTAGTTAGTTTTTTAATGTTAGTGGTTTGTTTAGTTGGTTGGTTGGTTGGTTAGTTAGTTAGTATATATAGATATTTACGTACCTTAGCTAGTTCGTTAGTGAGTGAGTTAATTCGTTTGTGATGACTGAGTGAGTGAGTGAAATGAGTGAGTAGTGAGTGAGTGAGAGAGTGAGTGAGTGTGTGTATGAGTGAATTATTTAGTTAGTTAGTTAGTTAGTTGTTTAGTTAGTTAGTTAGTTAGTTAGTTAGTTAGATATATAGTTAGTTAGTTAGTTAGTTAGTTAGTTAGTCAATTAGTTAGTTAGTTAGTTAGTAAGTTAGTAAGTTCGTTAGTTAGTTAGTCAGTTAGTTAGTCAGTTAGTTAGTTAGTTAGTTTGTTAGTTAGTCAATTAGTTTAGTTAGTTAGTAAGTTAGTAAGTTCGTTAGTTAGTTAGTCAATTAGATAGTTAATTAGTTAATTAGTTAGTTAGTTAGTTAGTCAGTTAGTGTATTAGTATTAGTTGTAGTTAGTTAGTTAATTGTTGTTAGTTTGTTAGTTGTTAGTTGTTAGTTAGTTAAGTTAGTTAGTTAGTTAGTTAGTTTGTTAGATAGTTAGTTTAGTTTGTTATTTAGTTGTTGGTAGATTAGTTAGTAAAGATTTATATTAGTTAGTTAGTTAGTTAGATAGTGAGTTGAGTAGTGAGTGAGTGGAGTTGTGTGAGTGAGTGAGTGAGTGAGGTGAGTGAGTGTAGTTAGTTAGTAGTTAGTTAGTATAGTAGTTAGTATAGATAGATATTAGTACTTAGCTAGTTACGTTAGTGAGTGAGTTAGTTCGTTTGTGAGTAATGAGTGAAGTAGAGTGAATTAGTTAGTTAGTTAGTAATATAGTTTAGTTAGTTTAGTTAGTTAGTTATTAGTTATTAGTTAGTTAGTTAGTTATTAGTTAGTTAGTTATAGTTAGTTAGTTAGTTAGTTAGTTCGTTTAGTTGGTTAGTTAGTAGTTTGTGTTCTTAGTTAGTGTAGATTGTAGTTAGTTAGTTATGTTAGTTGGTTATTGGTATTGTTCCTAGTTCGTTAGATGCTAGATAGTTGTTCGTTAATTCGTTAGTTCGTTCGCTTGTTCATTTGTTCGTTAGTTGTTTCGTTAGTCGTTAGTTCTTTCCTTATTTGCTTATTGAGTTCGTTAGTGAGTGAGTTAGTTCCTTAGTGAGTGAGTCAGTCAGTTAGTACGTTAGTCAGTTAGTTAGTTAGTTAAATAGTTAGTCAATTAGTTATTTAGTTATTTAGTTAGTTAGTTAGTTAGTTAATTAATTAGCTAGTTAGTTAGTTAGTTAGTTACTTAGTTACTTAGTTACTTAGTTACTTAGTTAGTTAGTTAGTTACTTCGTTAGTTAGTTAGTTACTTACTTACTTAGTTACTTTGTCAGTTAGTTAGTTAGTTGGTTGGTTGGTTGGTTAGTTAGTTAGTATATATAGATATTTACGTACCTTAGCTAGTTCGTTAGTGAGTGAGTTAATTCGTTTGTGAGTGACTGAGTGAATGAGTGAATGAGTGAGTAGTGAGTGAGTGAGAGAGTGAGAGAGTGAGAGAGTGAGTGAGTGAGTGAGAGTGAGTGAATTAGTTAGTTAGTTAGTTGGTTAGTTAGTTGGTTAGTTAGTTAGTTAGTTAGTCAGTTAGTTAGTTAGTTAGTTACTTAGTTAGTTAGTTAGTTAGTTGGTTTATTATTAGTTAGTTGGTTAGTTGGTTCATTAGTTTAGTTGGTTAGTTTGTTTATTGGTTCGTTAGTTCGTTAGCTAGTTTGATAGTTCGTTAATTCGTTAGTTCGTTCGCTTGTTCGTTTGTTCGTAAGTTATTTCGTTAGTTCGTTAGTTCTTTACTTAGTTGCTTATTGAGTTCGTTAGTTAGTTAGTTCGTTAGTTAGTGAGTGAGTCAGTTAGTTAGTTTATTAGTTAGTTAGTTAGTTAGTTATTAGTTAGTTAGTTAGTTAGTTAGTTAGTTAGTTAGTTGGTTGGTTCGTTGGTTGGTTGATTGGTTGGTTGGTTGGTTAGTTGGTTAGTTATTTGGTTAGTTAATTGGTTAGTTACTTGGTTAGTTAGTTAGTTAGTAAGTTAGTTAGTTATTAGTTAGTTTGTAGGTTGGTTGGTTGGTTGGTTGGTTGGTTAGTTGGTTAGTTGGTTAGTTGATTAGTTACCTGGTTAGTTAGTTAGTTAGTTAGTTAGTTGGTTGGTTGGTTGGTTGGTTGGTTTCTTAGTTGGTTAGTTGATTAGTTGGTTCGTTGGTTCGTTGGTTTGTTGGTTCGTTGGTTCGTTAGATAGTTAGATACTTAGTTCGTTAGTTCGTTAGTTCGTTCGCTTGTTCGTTAGTTCGTTAGTTATTGCGTTAGTTCGTTAGTTCTTTACTTAGTTGCTTAGTTCGTTCGATCGGTCGGTCGTTCGGTCTTTTCTTCGTTCGTTCGTTCGTTCGTTCGTTCGTTCGTTCGTTCGTTCGTTCGTTCGTTCGTTCGTTCGTTCGTTCGTTCGTTCGTTCGTTCGTTCGTTCGTTCGTTCTTCGTTCGTTCGTTCGTTCGTTTCGTTCGTTCGCTCGTTCGTTCGTTCGTTATTTCGTTAGTTCTTTCTTTCGTTAGTTGGTTAGTTAGCTTGTTTGTTTGTTGGTTAGTTTGTTAGTTTGTTAGTATAGATAGATTCTTACTTACTTATTGAGTTCGTTAGTGGTTGAGTTAGTTCGTTAGTGAGTGATGAGTGATTTAGTCAGTCAGTTAGTTTAGTTAGTTAGTTAGTTAGTTAGTTAGTTAGTTAGTTAGTTAGTTAGTTAATTAGTTAGTTAGTTAGTTAGTTAGTTAGTTAGTTAGTTAGTTTGTTAGTTAGTTTGTTAGTTAGTATAGATAGATATTTACGGACTTAGCCAGTTCGTTAATGAGTGAGTTAGTCCGTTTATGAGTGAGTGAGTGAGTGAATGAGTGAGTAGCAAGTGAGTGACTGAGTCAGTTAATTAAATGGTTCGTTACTTAGTTAGTTAGTTAGGTAGTGAGTTATTGAGTTAGAGAGTTAGTTAGTAATTAAGTAGTTAGTTAGTTTTAGTTAGTTAGTTAGTTAGTTAGTTAGATAGTTAGATAGTTAGTTAGTTAGTTAGTTAGTTAATTAGTTAGTAGTTAGTTGGTTAGTTAGGTTTAGTTGGTTAGTTGGGTAGTTCGTTCCTTAGTTCGTTAGATAGCTAGATAGTTTGTTCGTTAATTCGTTAGTTCGTTCGCTTGTTCATTTGTTCGTTAGATATTTTGTTAGTTCGTTAGTTCTTTCCTTAGTTGCTTATTGAGTTCTTTAGTGAGTGAGTTAGTTCCTTAGTGAGTCAGTCAGTCAGTTAGTTAGTTAGTCAGTTAGTTAGTTTAGTGAGTGAGTGGAGTGAGTGAGAGAGTGAGTGAGTGAGTGAGTGAGTGAGTAGTTAGTGAGTTAGTGAGTTAATTCGTTAGTTAGTTAGTATAGATAGATATTTACGTACTTAGCTAGTGAGTTAGTGAGTGAGTTAGTTCGTTTGTGTGTCAATGAGTGAGCCAGTGAGAGTTAAATTGTTAGTAGTTAGTTGGTTAGTTAGGTTTAGTTGGTTAGTTGGGTAGTTCGTTCCTTAGTTCGTTAGATAGCTAAATAGTTTGTTCGTTAATTCGTTAGTTCGTTCGCTTGTTCATTTGTTCGTTAGATATTTTGTTAGTTCGTTAGTTCTTTCCTTAGTTGCTTATTGAGTTCTTTAGTGAGTGAGTTAGTTCCTTAGTGAGTCAGTCAGTCAGTTAGTTAGTTAGTCAGTTAGTTAGTTAGTGAGTGAGTGAGTGAGTGAGTGAGTGAGTGAGAGAGTGAGTGAGTGAGTGAGTGAGTGAGTTAGTGAGTTAGTGAGTTAATTCGTTAGTTAGTCAGTTAGTATAGATAGATATTTACGTACTTAGCTAGTGAGTTAGTGAGTGAGTTAGCTCGTTTGTGTGTCAATGAGTGAGCCAGTGAGAGTTAATTAGTTAGTTAGTTAGTCAATTAGTTTGTTAGTTAGTTAGTTACTTACTTAGTTAATTAGTTAGTTTGTTTTAGTTAGTTATTAGTTACTTTGTTAGTTAGTTAGTTAGTTAGTTTACTTAGTTAGTTAATTAGTTAGTTAGTTAGTCAATTAGTTAGCTAGTTAATTAGTTAGTTAGTATTAGTTAGTTAGTTAGGAAGTTAGTTAGTTAGTTACTTACTTACTTACTTACTTACTTACCTACTTACTTAGTTAGTTGGTTGGTTAGTTGGTTGGTTGGTTAGTTAGTTACCGTAGATAGATATTTACTTACTTTAGCTAGTTCGTTAGTGAGTGAGTTAATTCGTTTGTGAATGAGTGAGTGAGTGAATGAGTGAGTAGTGAGTGAGTGAGAGAGTGAGTGAGTGTGTGAGTGAGTGAATTATTTAGTTAGTTAGTTATTTGGTTAGTTAGTTAGTTAGTTAGTTAGTTAGGTGTTTGTTAGTTAGTTAGTTAGGTAGGTAGTTAGTTAGTTAGTTAGTTAGTTAATTAGTTAGTTAGTTAGTTGGTTGGTTGGTTGGTTTGTTGGTTGGTTGGTTAGTTAGTTGGTTAGTTGGTTAGTTACTTGGTTAGTTACTTGTTAGTTAGTTAGTTAGTTATTTAGTTAGTTAGTTAGTTAGTTAGTTGGTTGGTTGCTTGGTTAGTTGGTTAGTTGGTTAGTTGGTTAGTTGGTTAGTTGTTGTTAGTTAGTTCGTTGGTTCGTTGGTTCGTTGGTTCCTTGTTCGTTTGTTCGTTAGTTATTTCGTTAGTTCGTTAGTTTTTACTTAGTTGCTTAGTTCGTTCGATCGGTCGGTCGTTCGGTCTTTTCTTCGTTCGTTCGTTCGTTCGTTCGTTCGTTCCGTTCGTCCGTTCCGTCGTGTCGTCCGTGTCGTTCGTCCGTTCGTCGTTCGTCCGTGTCGTTCGTCCGTTCGTCCGTTCGTCCGTTCGTCCGTTCGTCCGTTCGTCCGTTCGTCGTTCGTTCGTTCGTTCTTTTGTTAGTTCGTTCGTTCGTTAGTTGTTTAGTTAGCTTGTTTGTTTGTTGGTTAGTTTGTTAGTTTGTTAGTATAGATAGATTCTTACTTATTGAGTTTGTTAGTGAGTGAGTTAGTTCGTTAGTGAGTGATGAGTGATTTAGTCAGTCAGTTAGTTAGTTTGTTAGTTAGTTAGTTAGTTACTTAGTTAGTTACTTAGTTAGTTACTTAGTTATATTACTTAGTTAGTTACTTAGATTAGATTACTTAGTTAGTTACTTAGTTAGTTACTTAGTTAGTTGGTTGGTTGGTTAGTTAGTATAGATAGATATTTACGTACTTAGCCAGTTCGTTAGTGAGTGAGTGATTTCGTTTTTGAGTGACTGAGTGAATGAGTGAGTGAGTGAGTAGTGAGTGAGTGAGTGAGTTTGTTAATTAGTTAGTTAGTTGGTTGGTTAGTTAGTTAGTTGGTTGGTTAGTTAGTTTTAATTAGTTAGTTAGTTACTTAGTTACTTAGTAACTTAGTTAATTACTTAGTTAGTTAGTTACTTAGTATCGATAGATATTTACGTACTTAGCTAGTTCGTTAGTGAGTAAGTTAGTTCGTTTCTGATGATGAGTGAGTGAGTGAGTGAGTGATGAGTATTAGTTAGTTAATTAGTCAATTATACACCGCAAGTACACTTACACACAGCTATGAGGGATTAGAGCAATTCACACAAGACATTCGTCGCATGTTCAAGATTGACAAAGTCTTTTATTTTTGAACTGACCAAACACACACATATAGACAAGACAGAAGATATATAGGGTTGTTTCCAAAGCATATAGGTAACAGTAAAGGAAATAAGGGGATCAGGGAGATATTTTCAAGATGAACAAGGATGGTAAGTCTTGAGAGTCACGTAGGAGTTATCTCCATGTTGTAGAATTTCTCAAAATCCAATTTTCTTTGTGCACCGATTGAGATAGCATAGAAACAGCCACAATGCACAAAAGTGTACGCTCAGAACATTCCCCAATAAAGGAATGCGCAAGCCTACCGTTGTACCCAGCAACTACACCTACACACAACTCTTATGGTGGAGACAAATGCATACAACATATTGGTGTCATGTTCAAGTCTGACATAGTCTTTTATTCTTGAACTCACCATACACACACATAATAGAGAAGACAGAACATATACGGGGTTGCTTCCCTTACGTATAGGTAACATTAAAGGAAATAAGAGGAAGCAGGGAGAATCTTTTAAGATTAACCAAGGATTGCAACTCTTGAGAGTCAAGTAGGAGTTATCTCCCATGTCGTAGATTTCCTCAAAATCCAACATAGTTTGAGGCACTCATTCACCTTGCATAGAAGCAGCCCAAACGCACAAAACTGTAAGTTCAGAATATTCCCCAATAAAGGAATATCGAAGCCTACCTTTATACACCGCAACTACACTTACACACAGCTATGAGGGATTAGAGCAATTCACACAAGACATTCGTCGCATGTTCAAGATTGACAAAGTCTTTTATTTTTGAACTGACCAAACACACACATATAGACAAGACAGAAGATATATAGGGTTGTTTCCAAAGCATATAGGTAACAGTAAAGGAAATAAGAGGGAATCAGGGAGAATTTTTCAAGATTAACCAAGGATGGTAACTCTTGAGAGTCACGTAGGAGGTATCTCCCATGTTGTAGAATTTCTCAAAATCCAATCTTCTTTGCGGCACAGATTCAGCTAGCATAGAAACAGCCACAAAGCACAAAAGTGTACGCTCAGAACATTCCCCAATAAAGGAATGCGCAAGCCTACCGTTATACCCAGCAACTACACCTACATACAACTATGATGGTGGAGAGAAATGCATACAACATATTGGTGTTATGTTCAAGTCTGACATAGTCTTTTATTCTTGAACTCATCCTACACACACATAATACGGAAGACAGAACATATACGGGTTGCTTCCCAGACATATAGGTAACATTAAAGGAAATAAGAGGGAAACAGGGAGAATCTTTTAAGATTAACCAAGGATTGCAACTCTTGAGAGTCAAGTAGGAGTTATCTCCCATGTCGTAGATTTCCTCAAAATCCAACATAGTTTGAGGCACTCATTCACCTAGCATAGAAGCAGCCAAAACGCACAAAACTGTAAGTTCAGAATATTCCCCAATAAAGGATTACCGAAGCCTACCTTTATACACCACAACTACACCTACACACAACTATGAGGGATTAGAGCAATTCACACAAGAATTCGTCGCATGTTCAAGATTGAGAAAGTCCTTTATTTTTGAACTGATCAAACACACACAAAGACAGAAGATATATAGGGTTGTTTCCAAAGCATATAGGTAACAGTAAAGGAAATAAGAGGAATCATGGAGATTTTTCAAGATGAACCAAGGATGGTAACTCTTGAGAGTCACGTAGGAGTTATCTCCCATGTTGTAGAATTTCTCAAAATCCAATCTTCTTTGCGGCAAGATTCAGCTAGCATAGAAACAGCCACAAAGCACAAAACTGTACTCTCAGAACATTCCCCAATAAAGGAATGCGCAAGCTACCGTTGTACCCAGCAACTACACCTACACACAACTTGATGGTGGAGAGAAATGCATACAACATATTGGTGTCATGTTCAAGACTGACATAGTCTTTTATTCTTGAACTCACCATACACACACATAATACGGAAGACAGAACATATACGGGTTGCTTCCCAGACATATAGGTAACATTAAAGGAAATAAGAGGGAAAAGGGAGAATCTTTTACATTAACCAAGGATTGCAACTCTTGAGAGTCAAGTAGGAGTTATCTCCCATGTCGTAGATTTCCTCAAATCCAACATAGTTTGAGGCACTCATTCACCTAGCATAGAAGCAGCCCAAACGCACAAAACTGTAAGTTCAGAATATTCCCCAATAAAGGAATATCGAAGCCTACCTTTATACACCGCAACTACACTTACACACAGCTATGCATGATTAGAGCAATTCACACAAGACATTCGTCGCATGTTCAAGATTGACAAGTCTTTTCTTTTTGAACTGACCAAACACACACATATAGACAAGACAGAAGATATATAGGGTTGTTTCCAAAGCATATAGGTAACAGTAAAGGAAATAAGAGGGAATCAGGGAGATTTTTCAAGATGAACCAAGGATGGTAACTCTTGAGAGTCACGTAGGAGTTATCTCCCATGTTGTAGAATTTCTCAAAATCCAATCTTCTTTGCGGCACAGATTCAGCTAGCATAGAAACAGCCACAAAGCACAAAACTGTACGCTCAGAACATTCCCCAATAAAGGAATGCGCAAGCCTACCGTTGTACCCAGCAACTACACCTACACACAACTATGATGGTGGAGAGAAATGCATACAACATATTGGTGTCATGTTCAAGTCTGACATTAGTCTTTTATTCTTGAACTCATCCATACACACACATAATACGGAAGACAGAACATATACGGGTTGCTTCCCAGACATATAGGTAACATTAAAGGAAATAAGAGGGAAGACAGGGAGAATCTTTTAAGATTAACCAAGGATTGCAACTCTTGAGAGTCAGTAGGAGTTATCTCCCATGTCGTAGATTTCCTCAAAATCCAACATAGTTTAAGGCACTCATTCACCTAGCATAGAAGCAGCCAAAACGCACAAAACTGTAAGTTCAGAATATTCCCCAATAAAGGAATACCGAAGCCTACCTTTATACACCGCAACTACACCTACACACAACTATGAGGGATTAGAGCAATTCACACAAGACATTCGTCGCATGTTCAAGATTGACAAAGTCTTTTATTTTTGAACTGACCAAACACACACATATAGACAAGACAGAAGATATATAGGGTTGTTTCCAAAGCATATAGGTAACAGTAAAGGAAATAAGAGGGAATCAGGAGATTTTTTCAAGATGAACCAAGGATGGTAACTCTTGAGAGTCACGTAGGAGTTATCTCCCATGTTGTAAATTTCTCAAAATCCAATCTTCTTTGCGGCACAGATTCAGCTAGCATAGAAACAGCCACAAAGCACAAAACTGTACGCTCAGAACATTCCCCAATAAAGGAATGCGCAAGCGTACCGTTGTACCCAGCAACTACACCTACACACAACTATGATGGTGGAGAGAAATGCATACAACATATTGGTGTCATGTTCAAGACTGACATAGTCTTTTATTCTTGAACTCACCATACACACACATAATAGGAAGACAGAACATATACGGGGTTGCTTCCCAGACATATAGGTAACATTAAAGGAAATAAGAGGGAAAAGGGAGAATCTTTTAAGATTAACCAAGGATTGCAACTCTTGAGAGTCAAGTAGGAGTTATCTCCCATGTCGTAGATTTCCTCAAAATCCAACATAGTTTGAGGCACTCATTCACCTAGCATAGAAGCAGCCCAAACGCACAAAACTGTAAGTTCAGAATATTCCCCAATAAAGGAATATACCGAAGCCTACCTTTATACACCGCAACTACACTACACACAACTATGAGGGATTAGAGCAATTCACACAAGACATTCGTCGCATGTTCAAGATTGACAAGTCTTTTCTTTTTGAACTGACCAAACACACACATATAGACAAGACAGAAGATATATAGGGTTGTTTCCAAAGCATATAGGTAACAGTAAAGGAAATAAGAGGGAATCAGGGAGAATTTTTCAAGATGAACCAAGGATGGTAACTCTTGAGAGTCACGTAGGAGTTATCTCCCATGTTGTAGAATTTCTCAAAATCCAATCTTCTTTGCGGCACAGATTCAGCTAGCATAGAAACAGCCACAAAGCACAAAACTGTAGCTCAGAACATTCCCCAATAAAGGAATGCGCAAGCCTACCGTTATACCCAGCAACTACACCTACACACAACTATGATGGTGGTAGAGAAATGCATACAACATATTGGTGTCATGTTCAAGTCTGACATAGTCTTTTATTCTTGAACTCACCTACACACACATAATACGGAAGACAGAACATATACAGGGTGCTTCCAGACATATAGGTAACATTAAAGGAAATAAGAGGGAAGAAGGGAGAATCTTTTAAGATTAACCAAGGATTGCAACTCTTGAGAGTCACGTAGGAGTTATCTCCCATGTGTAGATTTCCTCAAAATCCAACATAGTTTGAGGCACTCATTCACCTAGCATAGAAGCAGCCAAAACGCACAAAACTGTAAGTTCAGAATATTCCCCAATAAAGGAATACGAAGCCTACCTTTATACACCGCAACTACACTACACACAACTATGAGGGGATTAGAGCAATCACACAAGACATATTGTCGCATGTTCAAGATTGACAAGTCTTTTATTTTTGAACTGACCAAACACACACATAAGACAGAAGAATATATAGGGTTGTTTCCAAAGCATATAGGTAACAGTAAAGGAAATAAGAGGGAATCAGGGAGATTTTTCAAGATGAACCAAGGATGGTAACTCTTGAGAGTCACGTAGGAGTTATCTCCCATGTTGTAGAATTTCTCAAAATCCAATCTTCTTTGCGGCACAGATTCAGCTAGCATAGAAACAGCCACAAAGCACAAAACTGTACGCTCAGAACATTCCCCAATAAAGGAATGCCAAGCTACCGTTGTACCCAGCAACTACACCTACACACAACTATGATGGTGGAGAGAAATGCATACAACATATTGGTGTCATGTTCAAGACTGACATAGTCTTTTATTCTTGAACTCACCATACACACACATAATACGGAAGACAGAACATATACGGGTTGCTTCCAGACATATAGGTAACATTAAAGGAAATAAGAGGGAAACAGGGAGAATCTTTTAAGATTAACCAAGGATTGCAACTCTTGAGAGTCAAGTAGGAGTTATCTCCCATGTCGTAGATTTCCTCAAAATCCAACATAGTTTGAGGCACTCATTCACCTAGCATAGAAGCAGCCAAAACGCACAAAACTGTAAGTTCAGAATATTCCCCAATAAAGGAATACGAAGCCTACCTTTATACACCGCAACTACACCTACACACAACTATGAGGATTAGAGAATTCACACAAGACATTCGTCGCATGTTCAAGATTGACAAAGTCTTTTATTTTTGAACTGACCAAACACACACATATAGACAGACAGAAGATATATAGGGTTGTTTCCAAGCATATAGGTAACAGTAAAGGAAATAAGAGGGAATCAGGGAGAATTTTTCAAGATGAACCAAGGATGGTAACTCTTGAGAGTCACGTAGGAGTTATCTCCCATGTTGTAGAATTTCTCAAAATCCAATCTTCTTTGCGGCACAGATTCAGCTAGCATAGAAACAGCCACAAAGCACAAAACTGTACGCTCAGAACATTCCCCAATAAAGGAATGCGCAAGCCTACCGTTGTACCAGCAACTACACCTACACACAACTATGATGGTGGAGAGAAATGCATACAACATATTGGTGTCATGTTCAAGACTGACATAGTCTTTTATTCTTGAACTCACCATACACACACATAATACGGAAGACAGAACATATACGGGGTTGCTTCCCAGACATATAGGTAACATTAAAGGAAATAAGAGGGAAGAAGGGAGAATCTTTTAAGATTAACCAAGGATTGCAACTCTTGAGAGTCAGTAGGAGTTATCTCCCATGTCGTAGATTTCCTCAAAATCCAACATAGTTTGAGGCACTCATTCACCTAGCATAGAAGCAGCCAAACGCACAAAACTGTAAGTTCAGAATATTCCCCAATAAAGGAATACCGAAGCCTACCTTTATACACCGCAACTACACCTACACACACTATGAGGATTAGAGCAATTCACACAAGACATTCGTGCATGTTCAAGATTGACAAAGTCTTTTTTTTTGAACTGACCAAACACACACATATAGACAAGACAGAAGATATATATAGGGTTGTTTCCAAAGCATATAGGTAACAGTAAAGGAAATAAGAGGGAATCAGGGAGAATTTTTCAAGATGAACCAAGGAATGATAACTCTTGAGAGTCACGTAGGAGTTATCTCCCATGTTGTAGAATTTCTCATTATCCAATCTTCTTTGCGGCACAGATTCAGCTAGCATAGAAACAGCCACAAAGCACAAAACTGTACGCTCAGAACATTCCCCAATAAAGGAATGCGCAAGCCTACCGTTATACCCAGCAACTACACCTACACACAACTCTGATGGTGGAGACAAATGCATACAACATATTGGTGTTATGTTCAAGTCTGACATAGTCTTTTATTCTTGAACTCATCCTACACACACATAATACGGATGACAGAACATATACAGGGTTGCTTCCAAGGCATATAGGTAACATTAAAGGAAATAAGAGGGAAACAGGGAGAATCTTTTAAGATTAACCAAGGATTGCAACTCTTGAGAGTCAAGTAGGAGTTATCTCCCATGTTGTAGATTTCCTCAAAATCCAACATAGTTTGAGGCACTCATTCACCTAGCATAGAAGCAGCCAAAACGCACAAAACTGTAAGTTCAGAATATTCCCCAATAAAGGAATACCGAAGCCTACCTTTATACACCGCAACTACACCTACACACAACTATGAGGGATTAGAGCAATTCACACAAGACATATGTCGCATGTTCAAGATTGAGAAAGTCTTTTATTTTTTAACTGACCAAACACACACAGAAGACAGAAGATATATAGGGTGGTTTCCAAAGCATATAGGTAATAGTAAAGGAAATAAGAGTGAATCATGGAGATTTTTTCAAGATGAACCAAGGATGGTAACTCTTGAGAGTCACGTAGGAGTTATCTCCCATGTTGTAGAATTTCTGAAAATCCAATCTTCTTTGCGGCACAGATTCAGCTAGCATAGAAACAGCCACAAAGCACAAAACTGTACGCTTAGAACATTCCCCAATAAAGGAATGCCCAAGCGTACCGTTGTACCCAGCAACTACACTTACACACAACTATGATGGTGGAGAGAAATGCATACAACATATTGGTGTCATGTTCAAGACTGACATAGTCTTTTATTCTTGAACTCACCATACACACACATAATACGGAAGACAGAACATATACGGGGTTGCTTCCCAGACATATAGGTAACATTAAAGGAAATAAGAGGGAAACAGGGAGAATCTTTTAAGATTAACCAAGGATTGCAACTCTTGAGAGTCACGTAGGAGTTATCTCCCATATCGTAGATTTCCTCAAAATACAATATAGTTTGATGCACTCATTCACCTAGCATACAAGCAGCCAAAACGCACATAACTATAAGTTCAGAATATTCCCCAATAAAGAAATACCGAAGCCTACCTTTATACATCGGAACTACTCCTACACACAACTCTGAGGGATTAGAGCAATTCACACAAGACATTCGTCGCATGTTCAAGATTGACAGTCTTTTCTTTTTGAACTGACCAAACACACACATATAGACAAGACAGAAGATATATAGGGTTGTTTCCAAAGCATATAGGTAACAGTAAAGGAAATAAGAGGGAATCAGGGAGAATTTTTCTAGATTAACCAAGAATTGTAACTCTTGAGATCACGTAGGAGTTATCTCCCATGTTGTAGAATTTCTGAAAATCCAATCTTCTTTGCGGCACAGATTCAGCTAGCATAGAAACAGCCACAAAGCACAAAACTGTAGGCTCAGAACATTCCCCAATAAAGGAATGCGCAAGCCTACCGTTGTACCCAGCAACTACACCTACACACAACTCTGATGGTGGAGAGAAATGCATACAACATATTGGTGTCATGTTCAAGTCTGACATAGTCTTTTATTCTTGAACTCATCCTACACACACATAATACGGATGACAGAACATAGACAGGGTTGCTTCCAAGCATATAGGTAACATTAAAGGAAATAAGAGGGAAACAGGGAGAATCTTTTAAGATTAACCAAGGACTGCAACTCTTGAGAGTCATGTAGGAGTTATCTCCCATATCGTAGATTTCCTCAAAATCCAACATAGTTTGAGGCACTCATTCACCTAGCATAGAAGCAGCCAAAACGCACAAAACTGTAAGTTCATAATATTCCCCAATAAAGGAATATCGAAGCCTACCTTTATACACCGCAACTACACTTACACACAGCTATGAGATATTAGAGCAATTCACACAAGACATTCGTCGCATGTTCAAGATTGACAAAGTCTTTTATTTTTGAACTGACGAAACACACACATATAGACAAGAGAGAAAATATATAGGATTGTTTCCAAAGCATATAGGTAACAGTAAAGGAAATAAGAGGGAATCAGGGAGAATTTTTCAAGATTAACCAAGGATTGTAACTCTTGAGATCACGTAGGAGTTATCTCCCAAGTTGTAGAATTTCTCAAAATCCAATCTTCTTTGCGGCACAGATTCAGCTAGCATAGAAACAGCCACAAAGCACAAAACTGTACGCTCAGAACATTCCCCAATAAAGGAATGTGCAAGCCTACCGTTATAACCCAGCAACTACACTACACACAACTATGATGGTGGAGAGAAATGCATACAACATATTGGTGTCATGTTCAAGTCTGACATAGTCTTTTATTCTTGAACTCACCATGCACACACATAATACGGAAGACAGAACATATACAGGGTTGCTTCCAAGGCATATAGGTAACATTAAAGGAAATAAGAGGGAAACAGGGAGAATCTTTTAAGATTAACCAAGGACTGCAACTCTTGAGAGTCACGTAGGAGTTATCTCCCATGACGTAGATTTCCTCAAAATCCAACATAGTTTGAGGCACTCATTCACCTAGCATAGAAGCAGCCAAAACGCACAAAACTCTAAGTTCAGAATATTCCCCAATAAAAAAAAATACCGAAGCCTACCTTTATACATCGGAACTACACCTACACACAACTATGAGGGATTAGAGAAATTCACACAAGACATTCGTCGCATATTCAAGATTGACAGTCTTTTATTTTTGAACTGACCAAACACACACAAATAGACAATACAGAAGATATATAGGGTTGTTTCCAAAGCATATAGGTAACAGTAAAGGAAACAAGAGGGAATCAGGGAGAATTTTTCTAGATTAACCAAGGATGGTAACTCTTGAGAGTCAAGTAGGAGTTATCTTCCATGTTGTAAAATTTCTCAAAATCCAATCTTCTTTGCGGCACAGATTCAGCTAGCATAGAAAACAGCCACAAAGCACAAAACTGTAGGCTCAGAACATTCCCCAATAAAGGAATGCCCAAGCCTACCTTTCTACCCAGCAACTACACCTACACACAACTATGACGGTGGAGAGAAATGCACACAACATATTGGTGTCATGTTCAAAACTGACATAGTCTTTTATTCTTGAACTCACCATACACAGAACATATACACAGAATATATAAGGAAGACAGAACATATACAGGGTTGCTTCCAAGGCACATAGGTAACATTAAAGGAAATAAGAGGGAAGCAGGGAGAATCTTTTAAGATTAACCAAGGATTGCTACTCTTGAGAGTCACCTAGGAGTTATCTCCCATGTCGTAGATTTCCTCAAATTTCAACATAGTTAGAGGCACTCATTCACCTAGCATAGAAGCAGCCAAAACGCACAAAACTGTAAGTTCAGAATATTCCCCAATAATGGAATACCGAAGCCTACCTTTATACACCGCAAT
This sequence comes from Monoplex corrugatus, assembly GCA_030674185.1. NCBI lineage: Eukaryota > Metazoa > Mollusca > Gastropoda > Littorinimorpha > Ranellidae > Monoplex > Monoplex corrugatus. The sequence continues at coordinate 29,617,306 of JAPXFY010000015.1, forward strand.
TACACCTACACACAACTATGAGGGATTAGAGAAATTCACACAAGACATTCATCGCATGTTCAAGATTGACATATTCATAAAGTGCAAAACTGTAACCTCAGAACATTCCTCAATAAAGGAATGCAGAAGACCACTTTATACATCGCAAGTACACCTACACACAACTATGAGGGAGGTGAGAAATGCAATAAACATATTGGTCTCATCTTCAAGATTGACATAGTCTTTTATTTTTGAACTGACCAAACACACACATATAGACAAGACAGAAGATTGTTTCCAAAGCATAGAGGTAACAGTAAAGGAAATAAGAGGGAAGCAGGGAGAATTTTTCAAGATTAACCAAGGATTGTAACTCTTGAGAGTCACATAGGTGTTATCTCCCATGTTGTAGAATTGTTCAAAATCCAATCTTCTTTGCGGCACCGATTCAGTTAGCATAGAAACAGCCACAAAGCACAAAACTGTACGCTCAGAACAATCCCCAATAAAGGAAAGCCCAAGCCTACCTTTCTACCCAGCAACTACACCTACACACAACTATGATGGTGGAGAGAAATGCACACAACATATTGGTGTCATGTTCAAGACTGACATAGTCTTTTATTCTTGAACTCACCTTACACACACATAATACGGAAGCAACATATACAGGGTTGCTTCCAGAGGACATAGGTAACATGAAAGGAAATAAGAGGGAAGCAGGGAGAATTTTACAGATTAACCAAGGATTATAACTCTTGAGAGTAACGTAAGAGTTATCTTCCATGTAGAATTTCACAAAATCCAACATAGTTTGCGCTACCCATTCAGCTAGCATAGGAGCAGCCACAAAGCACAAAACTGTAATCGCAGAACATTCTCCAGAAAGGAATGGCCGAGAATAACCTTAAACCCTGCTATACACCTAACACACAACAATGAGGGAGGAGAGAATTTCACACAACATATTGGTCTCATGTTCAAGATTGACATAATCTTTTATTCTTGAACTGACGAAACACACACACATAGACAAGACGGAACATATACATGGTTGCTGCCATGGCATGAGTTATCTTCCATGTTGTAGAATTTCTCAAAATCCAACATAGTTTGCGCTACCCATTCAGCGAGCATTGCAGCAGCAACAAAACACAAAACTGTAAGCTCAAACCATTACGCCGAAATTAATGGCCAAGACATCCTTCTACCCTGCAACTACACCTGCACAAAACTATGAGGTAGGAGAAAAATTCACACAACATATCGGTCTCATGTTCAAGATTGACATAGTCTTTTATTCTTGAACTGACCAAACACACATACACAAGACAGAACATATACAGGGTTGCTTTCAAGACATATAGGTAATACTAAAGGAATTAAGAGGGAAGCAGGGAGAATTTTAAAGATTAACCAAGGATTATACTCTTGAAAGTCACGTAGCAGTTATCTTCCATATTATAGAATTTCTCAAAATCCAACGTAGATTCAGCTATCCATTCAGCTAGCATAGAAGCAGCCACAAAACACAACACTGTAAGCTGAGAACATACTTCAGAAAGGAATGGCCGAGAATACCCTTATACCCTGCAATAAACCTACACACAACTATGAGGGAGGAGAGAAATACACACAACATATTGGTCATGTTCAAGATTGACATAGTCTTTCATTCTTGAACTGACCAAACACACACACAGAACATATACAGGGTTGCTTTCAAGGCACATAGGTAACATGAAAGGAAATAAGAGGGAAGCAGGGAGAATTTTACAGATTAACCAAGGATTATAACTCTTGAGAGTAACGTAAGAGTTATCTTCCATGTAGAATTTCACAAAATCCAACATAGTTTGCGCTACCCATTCAGCTAGCATAGGAGCAGCCACAAAGCACAAAAATGTGAGCACAGAACATTCTCCAGAAAGGAATGGCCGAGAATACCCTTAAACCCTGCAATACACCTACACACAACAATGAGGGAGGAGAGAAATTCACACAACATATTGGTCTCATGTTCAAGATTGACATAGTCTTTTATTCTTGAATTGACGAAACACCCACACATAGACAAGACAGAAACTATACAGGGTTGCTGCCAAGGCGTATAGGCAACAAGAAAGGAAATAAGAGGGAAGCGGGTAGCATTTTAAAGATTAACTAAGGATTATAACTCCTGAGAGTCAAATAGGAGTTATTTTCATGTTGTAGAATTTCTCAAAATCCAGCATAGTTTGCGCTATTCATTCAGCGAACATTGCAGCAGCAACAAAGCACAAAACTGTAAGCTCAAAGCATTACGCCTAAATTAATGGCCGAGCCACCCTTCTACCCTGCAACTCCACCAACAGACAACTATGAGGGAGGAGAGAAATTTACACAACATATCTTCCATGTTGTAGAATTTCTGAAAATCCAAAATAGTTTCAGCTATCCATTGATCTAGCATAGAAGCAGCCATAAAGCACAACACTGTAAGCTGAGAACATACTCCAGAAAGGAATGGCCGAGAATACCCTTATACCCTGCAATACACCTACACACAACTGTGAGCGAGGAGAGAAATACACACAACATATTGGTCTCATGTTCAAGATTGACATAATCTTTTATTCTTGAACTGACCAAACACACACACATAGACAAGACAAAACATATACAAAGTTGCTTTCAAGGCACATAGGTAACATGAAAGGAAATAAGAGGGAAGCAGGAGAATTTTACAGATTAACCAAGGATTATAACTCTTGAGAGTCACGTAGGAGTTACCTTCCATGTAGAATTTCTCAAAATCCAACATAGTTTGCGCTACCCATTCCTCAAAATCCAACATAGTTTGCGCTACCCATTCAGCTAGCATAGGAGCAGCCACAAAGCAAAAAACTGTAAGCACAGAACATTCTCCAGAAAGGAATGGCCGAGAATACCCTTATACCCTGCTATACACCTGCACACCGCAATGAGGGAGGAGAGAAATTCACACAACATATTGGTCTCATGTGCAAGATTGACATAGTCTTTTATTCTTGAACTGACGAAACACACATACATAGACAAGACAGAGCATATACATGGTTGCTGCCAGGCATGAGTTATCTTCCATGTTGTAAAATTTCTCAAAATCCAACATAGGTTGCGCTACCCATTCAGTGAGCATTGCAGCAGCAACAAAGCACAAAACTGTAAACTCAAACCATTACGCCGAAATTAATGGCCAAGCCACCCTTCTACCCTGCAACTACACCTGCACAAAACTATTAGATAGGAGAGAAATTCACACAACATATTGGTCTCATGTTCAAGATTGACATAGTCTTTTATTCTTGAACTGACCACACACACACACATAGACAATACAGAATATATACAGGGTTGCTTCCAAAGCATATAGGTAACACGAAAGGAAGTAAGAGGGATGCAGGGAGAATTTTAAAGATTAACCAAGGATTATAACTCTTTAGAGTCACGTAGGAGTTATCTTCCCTGTTGTAGAATTTCTAAAAATCCAACATAAGTCGTGCTCCCCATTGTATAGTATTGTATTAAACTTTTTTGATTGTGTGATATTGTCCTTATTGTATATTATCGTATTATATTGTACTTATTGTATTGCATCGTATTGTATTGTACCTATTGTATTGTATCGTATTTTACTTACTGTATTGTATCGTATTGTATTGTACACATTGTATCGTATCATATTGCATTGTACTTATTTTATTGTATTGTACTTATTCTATGTTATCGTATTGTATTGTATTGTATTTATTGTATTGTATGGTATTGCATTGCACTTATTGAATTGTATCGTATTGTGTTGTAGTTATGGTATTGTATCGTGATGTAATGTACTTATTGCATTGTATCATATTGTATTGTACTTATTGTAATGTATCATATTGTATTGTACTTATTGTACATGTATTGTATCGTACTTATTGTATTGTACAGTATTGTATTGTACTTATTGTATTGTATGATGTTTTATTGTTTTTATTGTATTGCATCGTATTGTATTGAACTTATTGTATTGTATCGTATTTTATTGTACTTATTGTATTGTATCGTATTGTATTATACTGATTGTATTGTATTATATTGTACTAAATGTGTTGCATTGTATTATACATATTGTATTGTAGTATCGTATTGTATTTGTCTTATTGTATTGTATCGTATTTTTTTGTACTTATTCTATGTATTTTTTGTACTTATTGTATTGTATCCCATTCTATTGTACTTATTTTGATAGATCGTATTCTGCTTTACTTACTGCATTCTATCGTATTTTATTGTACTTATTGGATTGTATCGTATTGTATTGTACTTATTGCATTGTATCGTGTTGTATTGTACTTAATGTAGTCTAGTGTATGGTACTATATTGTACCTATTGTATTTTATCGTATTGTATCGTACTTATTGCATGTATCGTATTGGATTGTACTTTTGTATTGTATCGTATTGTATTATACTTGATGTATTGTATCGTATTGTATTGTACTTTCGGTACACAACTGTATTGTTTTGTTTTGTACTTATTGTATTGTATCGTATTGTATTGTACCGTATTGTATTCTAATTATTGCATTGTATCGTATTGTATTGTACTTTTTGCATTGTATCGTATTGTATTGTACATATTGTATTCTACTATATTGCATTGCTCTTCTTGTCTTGTATCGTTTTGTATTGTACTTATTGTGTTGTATCGTATTGTATTGTACTAATTGTATTGTATCGTATTGTACCCATTGTATTTATTGTATTGTATAGTATTGCATTGTATTGTACTTATTGTATTGTATAGTATTGTATTGTACTTACTGTAGTGTATTGTACTTGTATTGCATCGAACTGTATTGTACTCACTGAATTATATCATAGCGTATTGTACTTATTGTATTGTACTTTTTGTTTGTGTCGTATTGTATTGTTTCGTATTGTATTGTACTCATTTTGTTATATCGTATTGTATTGTACTTACTGTATTGTATCGTATTGCTTTGTACTTATTGTATTGTTTCGTATTGGATTTTACTTGTGGTATTGTATCGTATTTGATTGTACTTATTGTATGGTATCATACTGTATTGTACTGATTGTAACGTGAGTATTGCATTTATCGTACTGTACTGTACTTAATATGTTGTATCGCATGGTATTGTCCTTATTGTATTGTATTATTTTGTATTTTACTTATTTCATTGTATCGTATTTGCATTGTACATATTGTATTGTATTGTGTTGTATAGTAATTGTATTATATCGTATTGTGTTTTTTATTGTATTTATCGTATTGTATTGTACATATTGTACACAACTGTATTGTATCGTATTGTATTTATTGTATTGTATCGTATTGTATTGTACTACTGCATTGTCTCGTATTGCATTGTACTTATTGTATTGTACCGTATGGTATTGTATTGTATCGTATTGTACTTATTGTATTGTATCGTATCGTTTTGTACTTATTGTATTGTATCGTACTGTATTGCAGTTATTGTATTGTATCATATTGTATTTATTGTATTGTATCGTATTGTATTGTATTTATTGTGTTGTATTGTTCTGTATTGCACTTATTGTATTGTATGTATTGTACTTGTTGTATTGTATAGTATTGTATTGTACTTATTGTATCGTAGTATATTGTACTTATTGTATTGCATCGTATTGTATTGTACTCCCTGTATTGTATTGTATCACATTGTATTGTACTTATTGTACCCAACTGCATTGTTTCGTATTGTACTGATTGTTTCGTTTGTATTGTATTTTACTTATTGTATTGTACCATGTTGTATCGTACTTATTGAAATGTATCGTATTGTATTGTACTTCTTGTATTGTATCGTTTGTATTGTATTTATTGTATTGTATTTGATGGCAATGCATTGTACTATTGATTGTACGTATTGTTTTGTACTTATTGTATTGTATGACATTGTTCTTAATGTATTGTATGGTATTGTATTGTACTTATCGTATTGTATCGTATTGTAATATACGTATTGTATTATATGGTATTGTATTGTACTTATTGTACACAACTGTATTGTTTCGTACTGGACTTATTCTATTTTATCGTATTGTATTGTACTTATTGTATTGTACGTATTGTATTGTATTTATTGCTTTGTATCGTATTTGTATTGTTCCTATTGTGTTGTATCGTATTGTTTTGTACTTATTTTGTATTGGTATGTATACGTATTGTATTGTATTTATTGTGTATTGTATGTATATGTACTTGCTTCTATTGCATAGTATTGTATTTGATTGTACTTATTGTATCGTATATGTATTGTAGCTTATTATATTTTATACTTATTGTATTGTTTCGTATTGTTTTTGTTACTTATTGTATTGCATAGTATTGTATTGTACTTATTGTATTGTATTCATATTATATTGTACTTTATTTGAATATGTATCGTATGTATATTGTATTTGTATTGTAATGTAATCTGATTGTATTGTACTTAATGTATTGTGTCGTATTCAATCGTACTTATTGTATTGTATCCTATTGTATTGTACTTATTGTATTATGTCGTATTGTATTGTACTTATTGTATGTATCATATTGTATTGTACGTATTGCATTGAATCGTATTATAGTTTATTATTGCATTTTATCATATTGTATTGTACTTATTGTATTTATCGTATGGTATTGTACATATTGTATTGTATCCTATTGTGTTGTAATATTGTATTGCATCGTATTGTGTTGTACTCATTGTATTGTGTTTTATTGTATTGTACTTATTGTATTGGATCGTATTCTAATAGACATAGTGTATTGTATCGTATTGTATTGTACTTATTGTATTGTATCGTATTGCATTGTACTTATTGTATTGAATTGTATTGTATTGTGCTTTTTGTATGTATCATATTGTATTGTACTTATTGTATTATTTCGTATTGCATTGTACTTATTGTACTGTATGCTATGGTATTGTACTTATTGTATTGCACCGTATCGTCTTGTATTGTATGATATTTTTTGTGTTTATTGTATTGTATCGAATTGTGTTAAGCTTATTGGATTGTATCGTATTTTATTGTACTTATTGTACACAAATGTATTGTTTCGTATTGTACTTATTGTATTGTATTGTAGTTATTGTATTGTACCGTATTGTATTGCACTTTTTGCATGTATCGTATTGTATTGTACTTCTGGTATTGTATCGTATTGTATTGTACTTATTGTATTGTATCGTATTGTATTGTATTGTTCTTATTGTAATGTATTGTATTTTATTGTACTCATTGTGTTGTATCGTATTTTATTGTACTTTTTGTATGTCTCGTATTGTGTTGTACTTTTTGTATTTTATCGTATTGTATTGTACTATTGTATTGTATTGTAAATATCATACCTATTGTATTGTATCGTATGGTATTGTATTTTATTGTATTGTACCGAATGGTATTGTATCGCATTGTACTGTATCGTATTGTATTGTGTACTTATTGCATTGTATAATATTGTATTGTACTTATTGTATTGCATTGAATTGTATTGTACTTATTTTTATATTGCATCGTATTGTATTGTACCTATTGTATTGTATCGTATTGTAGTTACTGTTTTGTATTGCATTGTATTTATCATATTGCAAGGTACTGTACTGTACTTATCTATTGTATCGTATTGTTTTGTACTTATTGTATTGTATCATATAGTATTCTACTTAGTCCATTGTATCGTATTGTATTGTACTTATTGTACTGCATCGTATTGTATTGTACTTATTTGTTGTATCATATTGTATTGTATCGTATTGTATTGTACTTATTGTGTTGTATCGTATCGTATTGCATTGTACTTATTGTATTGTATTGTATTGATTGTATTGCATGTACTTATTGTATCGTATGGTATTGCCTCGTATGTATTTCATTGTATCGTATTGTACTTATTTTATCGTATCGTAATGTTATTATATATTGCATTGTATCGTATTAAATTCTACTTTTTGTTTGTATCGTATTGCATTGTACTTATTGTATTGCATCCTATTGTATTTACTGATTGTATTGTATCGTATCGTCTTGTATTGTACTTATTGTATTGTATAATATTGTATTGTATTTATTGTATTGTATAATATTTTATTGTACTTATTGCATTGTATTGTATTGTACTGTTGTATTGTATCGTATTGTATCTACTTATTGCATTGTGTCGTATAGTATTTTACTTAGTCCAATGTATCGTATTGTATTGTAATTATTGTATTGGATCGTATTGTATTGTACTTATTGTATTGTATCGTGTCGTGTTGTACTTATTGTATTGTACCATATTGTATTTTACTTACTGCATTGTGTCCTATTGTATTGTTTTTCTTGTATTGTATCGTATTGCATTGTACATATTGTATTGTATCCCATTGTACTGTACATATTGTATTGTATCGTATCGTCTTGTATTGTACTATTGTATTGCATCGTATTGTATTGTACTTATTGTATTGTATCGTATTGTATTGTACTTATTGTATTGTATAGTATTGTATTGTACTTATTGTATTGTAGTGTATTGTACTTCTTGAATTGCATCGTATTGTAGTGTACTCACTGTATTGTATCGTATTGTATTGTACTTATTTTATTGTACTTTTTTTTTATCGTATTGTATTGTGTTGTATCGTACTGTATTGCACTTATTGTGTTATCCCGTATTGTATTGTTCTTATTGTATTGTATGGTATTGTAATGTACTTATTATATTGTATCGTATTGTTTGATGAAATGACGTTCCAATATTTGAATTTATCAACCATGTGAGTGGGGATGTCGGGGAACGATCATTTCATCAGACAGCAGATGCACATCAGAAATAGCCGCAGAATCGGCCAAGCCAAACAGCATTCAAGAAGATGACAAGCATTCTTACCAACAAATGCCTATCAGTTAACATCAGAAGAGAGTTTTGAATGTTATATAGAACCAATACTGTTGTAGGATCGAGCGTGGACAGTCACAAACAAAGCCAGAACAAGATTGAGGCAGCCGAGATGTGGTTTCTAAGAAATGTTGAGGTTCCATGGACAGCAAAGAAAACAACGAACAGTTTGATGAGGCAGACACAAGTAGATCACTCATAAGGAAGATTAGAAAAGACAGGCAACATTTATAGCCATTTATGAGGAAGGGATTTGGAGCACCTGTCACAACGGAAAGCTGGAGGAAAGAGAGCACCGGTAGACCCAGGGAGAAAAATGCTGGACGGACTTGCAGAGTGGCTGGGGACGAGGAGGGTGGGAGATGCTAGGGGCAACGAGAGATAGAGGCAGATGGAGGTCCGTGATCGCCAACGCCATGCGGCAGGGCACCTGATGATGATCGTATTTTATTATACTTATTTTAATGTATCATACTGCACTGTACTTATTGTACGCAACTGTATCGTTTCGTATTGTACTTATTGCATTGTATCGTATTGTATTGTACTTATTGTATTGTACCGTATTGTATTGTACTTATTGCATTGAAATCGTATTGTATTGTACTTATTGTGTTGTATCGTATTGTATTGTACTTATTGTATTCTGATAGATAAAAGTAGAATTTAATACGATACAATGCAATATATAATAACATTACGATACGATAAAATAAGTACAATACGATACAATGAAATACATACGAGGCAATACCATACGATACAATAAGTACATGCAATACAATACAATACAATACAATAAGTACAATGCAATACGATACGATACAACACAATAAGTACAATACAATACGGTACAATACAATATGATACAACAAATAAGTACAATACAATACGATGCAGTACAATAAGTACAATACAATACGATACAATGGACTAAGTAGAATACTATATGATTGTATTGTTCGTATTGTATTGTATCGTATTGTATTGTACTTATCGTATGTATCGTTTTGTATTGTACTATTGTATTGTGTCATATTGTATTTTACATATTGCATTGTATCGTATTGTATCGTATTGTATTGTATCGTATTGCATTGTGCTTATCATATTGTATCGGATTTATTGAACATATTGTGTTGAATCGTATTGTATTGTACTTATTGTATTGTATCGTATTGTATTGTATCGTATTGTATTGTATTTATTGCATTGTATCGTATCGTATTGTATTGTACTTATTGTATTGTATCGTATTGTATTGTACTTATTGTTTGTATCATTTTGTATTTATTGTATTGTATCGAATTGTATTGCAATTATCGAATTGTATTGTAATTATTGTATTGTATCGTATTGTATTGTAGTTATTCTATTGTATCATTGTGTACTTATTGTATTGTATCGAATCGTATTGTACTTATTGTATTGTATCGTATCGTATTAGACTTATTGTATTGTATCGTATTGTATTGCACTAATTGTATCGTATTGTATTGTACTTATTGCATTGTGTCGTATTGTAATGTACTATTGCATTATATCGTATTGTATTGTGCTTATTGTATTGTATGGCATTGTACTGTAGTCATTGTATTGTATAGTATTTTGTTGTACTTATTGTATTGCATTTTATTGTATTGTACTTATTGTATTTTATCGTATTGTATTGTAGTTATTGTATTGTATCGTAATGTATTGTAATTAATGTATTGTATCGTGTTGTATTGTACTTATTGCATCGTAATGTATTGTACTTATTGTGTTGTATGGTATTGTATTGTATTGTATTGTACGTACCGGATTGTATCGTACTTTATCGTACTTTTTTTTGTATTGTATTGCATTGTACTTATTGCATTGTATCGTACTGCATTTTACTTATTGTACTGTATCGTATTATTGTTATTGTATCGTATTGTATTGTATACTTTTATTGTATGATACTGTACTTCTTGTATTGCATCGTATTGTATTGTGTACTGATTGTATTGTAACGTATTGCATTGTACTTATTGTATGGTATCCTATTGTATTGTACTTATTGTATCGTATCATATTGTATTGTACTTATTGTATTGTATCATATCATATTGTACTTATTGTATTGTTTCGTATTGTTTTGTACTTATTGTATTGCATAGTATTATATTGTACTTATTGTATTGTATTTTATTCTATTGTACTTATTGAATTGTATCGTATGTGTTGTACTTATTGTAATGAATCGTATTGTATTGTACTTAATGTATTGTGTCGTATTCTATTGTACTTATTGTATTGTATTTATTGTATTGTACTCATTGTATTGTGTCGTATTGTATTGTACTTATTGTATGTATCGTATTGTATTATACTTATTGCATTGAATCTATTATATTGTACTTATTGAATTTTATCATATTGTATTGTACTTATTGTATTTATCGTATGGTATTGTACATATTATAGTATCCTATTGTGTTGTGGTGTGGTCATGGGTGTGTGTGTGTGTGTGTGTGTGTGTGTGTGTGTGGGTGGTTTGGTATTGTTGATTGTTGGTGTGAGTGTGGGTGGTGTGTGGGTGGGGTGGGTTAGGGGGTTGGGTTGTGGGTGGTGTGGATATGGGTGTGTGGGAGGCAGGTGTGGGGTGTGATGGTGTGGGAGGTGTGGGATTTCGGTGGTGTGGGGGTAGGGTGGGGTGGGGTGGGTGTAGATGGTGTGGGTGTGGGTGTGGTGTGGGTGTGGATGTGGGTATGAGGTGTGGGTGGTGGGTGTTTGGGTGGTTTTGGGTGTGGTCAGTGTGAGTGGTGTGAAGGTATGGGTGGTGAGTGTGGGGGTGTGTGTCCATGTGAGTGTGAGGATGTGTGTGTGTGTGTGTGTGTGTGTGGTGTGTGTGTGTGGTGTGTGTGTGGGTGGTGTGAGTGTGGGTGGTGTGGATGGTGGGGTGTGGGTGGTGTCATGTGTGGGTGGTGTGGGTCTTTGGTGTGGGTGTGTGGGTTGTGAGGGTGTGGGTATTGGTCGTGTGGGTGTGTTTGTGGGTAGGTGGGTGGTGTGGGTGTGGGTGGTGGGAGTGTGGGTGGTGGGAGTGGTTGTAGTGGAATTGTGAGTGGTGTGGGTGGTGTGAGTGTGGGGATGTGGGTGGTGTCGGTAGTGTGGGTATGGTAGTGTGGGTGTGAGTATTGTGAAGGTGAGTTTGGTGGTGTGGGTGTGGTTGATGTGGGTGTGGGTGATGGGTGGTAGGGTGCAGGTGGTGTGGGGTTTCAGTGGTGTGGGGGGTAGGGTGTGTGGTGTGGGTGTGGGTTGTGGATGATGGGGTGTTGGTGTGGGTGGTGTGGGTGGTGTGCAGGTGTGGGTGTGGGTGGTGGGTGTTTGGGTGGTGTGGGTGGTGTGGTAAAGGTGTGGTGTGCAGATGTGCGTGGTGGGGTGGGGTGGTGTGGGTGTGGCTGTGTGAGTGTCCATGTGGGTGTGGGGGTGTGGGGTGTGGTTGGTGTGGCTGTGGGTGGTGTGGTGTGGGGGTGTGGATGGTGGGGCGTGGGTGGTGGCGGTGTGGGTGTGGTGTGAGTGTTTGGTGTGGGTGTGTGGGTTTTGTGGGTGGTGTAGGTGTGGGTGGATGGATGGGGGATGGGTGGTGTTGAGTGTGGTGGTGGTGGTGTGGTTGTGGTGGATGTGTGTGTTGTGGGTTTGGTTGGTGTGTGGTGGTGGTGTGGGGTGTGGTGTGGGTGGTGTGGGTGTAGTAGTGTTGGTGTGGGTAATGTGGAGGTGTCCGTTTTGGTGGTGTGGTTGTGGGTGGTGTGCATGTGTGGGTGTGGGTGGTGTGGGTGTGGGAATGGTGTGGGTGGTTGTGGGTGGTGTGGGTGTGCTTAGGGGTGTGGGTTGTGTGAATGTGGGGATGTGGGTGGTGTAGGGTGGGTGGTGTGGAAGGGGTTTTGGTTGGTGTGGGTGTGGGTATTGTGGGTTGTGTGGGTGTGGTTTTGTGGGTGTGGGGTGTGGGTGTTTTGAGTGTACATGTGTGTGGTGGGTGTGGGTGGTGGGGGTGTGGATGTTCATGGTGTGGAGGTGTGGGTGGTGTGGGTGTGAGTGGTGTGAGTGTGGGGTGTGGGTAGTGGGGTATGGGTGGTGGAGGTAAAGGTGGTGTGGGTGTGGGTGGTGTTGGTGTGGGTATGGGGGTGTGGGTAGTGTTAGGTGGGGTGTGTGTGTGGCAGGGGTATGGTTGTGTGGGTGTGGGTGGTATGTTGGTGGGGTGGGGGAGGGGGTTGGGATGTGGGTGGTGTTGGTGTGGGTGAGTGGGTGGTTTGGGTGTGGGTGGTGTGGATGTGCAAATGGGTTGGGTGTTGTGGGGTAGTGGGTGTGGTGGGTGTGGGTGGGTGAGTGTGGGGGTGTGGGGTGTCAGGTGGTGGTGGTGGAGGTGTGAGTGGTGTGGTTGTGGGTGGTGTGGGTGGTGTGAGTTTGGGGTTGTGGATGTGGGGTGGTGGTGGTGGTGGAGGTGTGAGTGGTGTGAGTATGAGTTTTGTGGGTAGTGTGAGGGTGTTTGTGGTAGGGCATGGAAAAGGGTGGTGTGGAGGTGTGGGTGTGGATGTGGGTGGTTTGGGTGTGGATGTGGGTGGTTTGGGTGTGGGTGGTGTGTGTGGTTTGGGTGGTGTGAGTGTGGGGGTGGTGTGTGGGGATGGGTGGTGTGGCTGTGTTTGTGGATGGGGTTGGGTGTGTGGGTGGTGTAGGTGTTTGTGTGAGTGTGGGGGTGTGGGTGGTGGTGGAAGTGTGAGTAGTGTGGGTGTGGGTGTTGTGGGTAGGGTGATTGTGGGGGTGTGGGTGTGGGTGGTGTGTGGTGTGTATATGGTATGGGTGTGGGTGGTGGGGTGTGGGTGGTGTGGGGTGTGGGTATTACAGGTGTGGGTATGGGGTGGTTCAGGGGTGTGGGTGGGGTGGGTTCAGGGGTGTGGGTGTGTTGGTGGTGGGGTATGGGTGATGTGGGTGTGGGTGGTTTTAGTGAGGGTGGTGTGTGGGTGGGGTGGCTGAGGGGGTTGGGGTGGGGTGGGGTGATTGAGGGGGTTGGGGTGTGGGTGGTGTGTGGTGTGGGTGTGCATGGTGTGGGTGGTGGTGTGTCAGTGGTGTCGGTGGTGGAGGTGTGGGTGATGTGTGGTGTATTTGGTGTGGGTAAGGGTATGGGGTTGTTGGGGTGAGGTGGTGAGGGTGTGTGTGGGGTGTGGCGGTCAGAGGTGTGTAGGAGTGTGGGTGTGTGTGGGGTTGTGGGGTGTGTGGGTTGGGGGTGTGGTTGGTCTGGGGGTGTCTGCGTGTGGGTGTGGGTGTGGGGGTGTGTGATAGTGTGGGTGTGGGGTGTGGGGTGTGTGGGGCATATCGAACCTAGGACGTATCGAACCTAGGACACGTCGAACCTGGAACGTGTCGAACCTTACTCGTTTTAAACAATACATGTACGAGTCGACCAAACGCACAAGTGTCAACAAGCAAAAGTCTGCTGCTGGGAATCACGTATCGCCCAACTGCTCTAATTAAAATGTCGAATGAGACTTCAGCTCACAGGCCTGGGTTCGACTGCAATTTAACTATGAAATTCTATTTTGTTGACGCGAAACGTTGTAAATGTCATGATTGACGTAATTTTGTTTTTGTTTTTGATTAGCTGTTGATAATTTTTTTTTAAATCTAACGCCAAGCGCCGACTTAGATCTAGCCTTGCAGTTCACTGTCTGGTTTCTCATCAAGGTCAAGGCCAATAGGCCTACCCTGGTAAGAGAAGCTGGTGGAGCGCAGGATTGGACAGTGCACACATGGCAGAATCTGATAGTGGTGATGATGATTATATTGTTTATTTATTTATCTATTGTTATTACTATTATTATCATTATTATCATTGTTATCATTACCAGTATCATCATCATCTCATCATCATAATGAATAAATATGTAAACAAATAAAAAGACAAATGAAATATGTTTCTTCCTGTTTTTCAGATCTAAGTGTTCCCCATGCCAAATCGAGAAATCACACAGCCCAGCTGCACGGTGGTCTACAACCATAAGAGTACCGGCAAGATTAAATACAAACAGAAGAAGAAAGCAAAAAGACTGATTTTGACATTCAGTAAGATTAATGTGAAGAGAGAAAATATAAAAGTCCAGAAGCTGGAAGATGCAATAGCCTGAATGTTAGAAAAACATTTATCTTTCATTGTAGTTACACTTATCTCTAATGTTGTTGTAAAAGCAGATCTATACTCAATGGGTGCTTAACAAAAGAATGTTAAATCTAAAACAAGTGTGACTGCCCGCATTCAAGCAAACATGAACCAGAAAAAAACAAGAAAGAATAAGAACGCATATTTAATACAACAAGACAAGACAGGTGCAGAGATGTTTTATCGGAGACTACTGCGTGTCAAACGGACATATAGAAGAACTAATGAAAGTGTCCTGGAAGAACACTGTCTTGTCTTGTTGTATTAAATACGCATTCTTATTCTTTTTTAGAAAAATGTTAGAAAAAGCACTTATCTATGTTCATTGTGCTTACACTTATCCCTAATGCTACTGTAAAAGCAGATAGCTCTAACAGTACCAAATGGAAGAATGCTAGAGAAAAAAAAACCCACTTATCTTTCATTATTCTTGCTCTTCTTGCAATGTCACCACAGTACAGATTACCAGTACCGAGTACATTTCGATACGTCCCAGGTTCGATACGTCCCAGGTTCGACGCTTCCCAGGTTCGATATGTCCCAGATTCGATACGTCCCAGGTTTGATATGCCCCACACCCCATGCATCCCACACCCACACCTACACACCCCTGACCCCCCATACCCACACCCACATCACAGACACCACCACCACCCACACACCCACACACCCACCACCCACACCACTGACACCCCACCACCACACCCACACCATGCACACCCACACCAACAAACCCACACCCCAACCCCTTCAACCACCCCTCCCACACACCACCCTCACCCAAACCCCACACCACCCTCACAAAATGCCACACCACCCACATCCACACCACCCATACCCTCACCACCACACCACACCATCCACACCCACACCCCCACCACACCACAGCCAGCACACACCTCCACCCCCCACTACCCAACCCCCACACTCACCACTCACACTACCCATGCCACATCACCCACACCCACACCACTCAACCAACACCCCACACCACCCACACCCCACCCCACTACACACCACCCCACCCCACCCACACACCCCCATACCCCCACCCCCACCATACCTACACCCACACCCCACAACACACCACTCACCCCACACCACCCACAACCACACCTGCACACCACCACCTCATCACCCACACTCAACACCACCGCACCACCCAACCTCCACCACCCACACCCATTCCACACCACCCAAACCCCCACACCATCCACACCACCCAAACCCACACCACCCACATCTCCACACTCATTCACACCCACACATCAACGTGAGGGGTATTGAGTGTGTGGGGGTGTTGGGTATGAGTGGTGTGGGTGGTGAGGTGTGTGGGTGGGTGGGATGGGGAAGGGGTGTGGGTGGGGTAGGTGTGTGCGTGGTGGGGGTGCTTGGGTGGTGAGGGTGTGTGGGTATGGGTGTGGTGGGATGTGGGTGTCGGGGGTGGGTGTGTGGGTGTAGGGTGAGAGGTGTGTAGATGTGGGGGTGTGGTTGTGTTCCGGGTATGGGGGTGTGGGAGTGGGGGTGTGGGGTGTGTGTGCATTTGGGTGTATGGGGGTGTGGGTGCTGGTGAGGGTGTGGGTGCTGGTGGGGGTGTGGGTGCTGGTGGGGGTGTGGGATGGGGTGTGTGCATTTGGGTCTATGGGGGTGCTGGTGGTGTGGGGGTGGGTAGTGTTGGAGTTTTGGTGTGGTTGTGTGGGGTGTGTGTGTGGGGGGGGGAATGTGTGTGTGAGGGTGTGGTGGGTGTGGTGTGTTCCGGTTGTGGGTGTGTGGGTGTGTGGATTTTGGGTGTGTGGGTGTGTGGTGTGGGTGTGTGTGGGGGGTGGGGTGTGAAGTGTGTGGTTGTGTGGGGTGCGCGCGGAACACATACACATAGCGCTCGCGCGCGCGCATACATACACATACACACAGCTGCACAACACATACACACATGCACACACGCGCGCGCGCACAACCAGACACACACACACGCGCACGCATCAACCTGGGACGTATCGAACCTGGGATGCGTCGAACCTGGGACGTATCGAGATGTCCCCACCGGTACCAAATGGCATATGCCATAACTGCACATATACTCTCCCACCCCCCAATCCTGTCTCCCCCCACCCCTTTCCCATTTTCCATGCGAACACACACACACATGCAGAGGAAACACACCATTATGAAGTCACAAAATGACAGGTGCGGTAATCGAGCAGGTAAATGTCAGACTTGGAATAAGAATGTCTGGGTTTGGTCCCTTCTGAGTACCTCCTGCCTGATGAAAAAGGGTGGAGAATTTGTTCAGTTCTCTGGTCAGCATATGTACAGACCTGCCAGTGTCTGAAACCCGTTGGTGTGCATGCTCATGCAGAAAATCAAATATGCACTATAAAGATATTGTAAGCCATGTCTTGTGTGTTTGGTGGCTTATGAGAGCTTGGCCCAGCAAGCATATCCACCAAATCAGAGTATGCAGACTGCACCAGTATACTGCCTGCAAGGTGTGGACAACTGTAAAAAAAAAAAAGCAAAGATCAGGAAAAGGGGAATGATTGCTTTTACACGTTACTTTTTTTTTTTTTTTTTTTTTTTTTTTTAATAATAAGTCGTCTTCATTTTTATGGTAGAAAAACCTATGTCTCAGAACATGTATAACCTTTCAGAAAAGTATTCAGAATTAATTTTCTCACAATAGAGGATTCATATGCCCATATAGTGAATACTTTCGTTACATGGAAAATGTGTTGCAAGTGCATGATTTGTGCGTGTGGGCGAGCGCGTGCATGTGTGTGTGTAAACAAAGACTGAGTTATTAATTATAGTGTAAAGTATGTACTTAATTAATTAATTTAATTACGATCTGAATTTATAAACAATTCCTGTTCTTCTTCGCTAGCATTAAATAAAAGTACAGAAAGATATATCTATATATAATGAAAAATAAATTCAGCCATGATATATTGACACAGAAGAAGCATGGCGCCATCGCGCGCGCGCGCGCGCACACACACACACACACACACACACACACACACACACACACACACACACACACACACATACACATACACAAAAACAAAAAAACAAAAAAACATCAATAGCATTCATTGCCTATGATATCATTATATTCAATGATGTCATAATACTGGAGGAACCAAGTTGCTAGGAAAGATAAAAAGTAATTGCTAGATCTATTTTTCTTTAAAAATCCGAGTATAACAATTCAGTTCGTGGTCATATTGGTAGTATCAATGAAAAACAAATAGCTACATATGTTTATAATGTTACACGTCGTAAAGTACAGAGAAGACTGTGGTTACGTCCCTTGCTTCGGGGGGTGGGGTGGGGGGTGGGCGTCGGGGGACGTAGATCCGTTTCACGTGTAAACTAAAACCAAATCGCTTTCATGTACGGGACACGTAAGTATCGCGATACGTATTCGTGTTGAGAGATACGTGACGTGTAATCTAAAGGTCTCTATTGTACTGTATCGTATTGTATTGTACGTATTGCATTGTATCGTATCATTTTGTATTGTACGTATTGCATTGTGTCACATTGTATTGTATTGTTTCATATTGTATTGTACTTATTGTACACAACTGTATTGTTTCGTATTGTATTTGTTGTATTGTATCGTACTGTATTGTACTTATCGTATTGTAACATATTGTATTTTACTTATTGTTTTGTATCGTTTAGTATTGTACTTATTGTATTTTATCTTATTGTATTGTACTTATTGTGTCGTAATGTACTTATTGTGTCGTAATGTACTTATTGCATTGTGTCGTATTGTATTGTAGTTATCGTATTGTATTGTATTGTTTTTTACTTATTGTATTGCATTGTACTTACTGCATTGTATGGCATTATATTGTACTTATTTATTGTATTGTATTGTTGTATTGTATTGATTGTTATTGTATCAAACTGCGATGTACTTACTATAGAGTATCATATTGTATTGTACTCATTGTATTGTATGATATTGTACTTATTGTATTGTATCGTATTGTATTGTACTTATTATATTTTATCGTTTGTATTGTACTTATTGTATTGTATCGTATTGTTTTCTACTTTTTGAATTGCATTGTATTTTATCGTTTGTATTGTACTTATTGCATTGTATCATATTGTACTTATTGTATTGTATCTATTGTTTGTAATTATTGTATTGTATTGTAGTCATTGTATTGTATCGTATTGTATTGTACTTATTGGATTGCACCATACTGTATTGTACTTATTGTATTGATCGTATTGTATGTAATTTTTTCATTGTATTGTATATAGTATTGTACTTATTGCATTGTATCGTATTGTATTGTACTTATTGTGTTGTATAGTATTGTATTGTACTTATTGTATTGTACAGTGTTGTATTGTACCTATTGTATGTTATCATTTTTGCTTCCTTTTATTGTATTGCATCTTATTGTATTGTACTTATTGTAATGTATCGTATTGTATTGTATTGTATTGTATTGTATTGTATTGATTGTATCTATCGTATTGTATTATACTTATTGTATTGCATTGTACTGTATTGTACTATTGTATTATATTGTACATATTGTATTGTATCGTATTGCACTGTACTCATTGTATTGTATTGTTTTGTACTTTTTGTAGTGTATTGTTTTGTACTTTTTGTATTGTATTGCATTGTATTGTACTTATTGTATCATTTCGTATTGTATTGTACTTAATGTATTGTATAATATTGTACTGTACTTACTGTAATGCATTGAATTGTATTACACTTATTATTATATTGCATAGAATAGTATTGTACTTATTGTATTGTACCGTATTGTACTTACTGTTTTGTATTGCATTGTACTTATCATATTGCAAGGTATTGTATTGTACTTATCGTATTGTATGTACTTATTGTATTGTATCGTATTGTATTGTACTTATTATATTGTATCATATTGTATTGTACTTATTGTATTGTATCATATTGTATTGTAATTAGTTGTTGTATCGTATTGTTTCGTATTGTATTTATTGTATTGTATCGTATTGTATTGTAGTTATTGTATTGTGTCGTTTTGTATGTAGTTATCGTATTGTTGTTTCGTATTGTATTGCACTTATTGTATTGTATTTATATGTACTTATTGTATTGTATCGTATTGCCTCGTACTTATTGCATTTATCGTATTGTACTCATTTTATTGTATCTTAATGTTTGTACGTATTGTATTGTATCGTATTAAGTTGTACTTATTGTTTCTATCGTATTACATTGTACTTATTTTATGCAATTGTATTGTACTTATTGTATTGTATCGTATCGTCTTGTATTGTATAATATTGTATTGTACTTATTGTATTGTGTCATATTGTATAGTACTTATTGTATTGTATCGTATTGTACTTATTGTATTGTATCGTATAGTATTAAACTTATTGTATTGTATCGTATTCTATTGTACCTATTGTACACAACTGTATTATTTCGTATTGTACTTATTGTATTTAATTGTAGTTATTGTATTGTACCGTATTGTATTGTACTTATTGCATTGTATTGTATTGTACTTCTGGTATTGTATCGTATTGTATTGTGCTTATTGTAATGTATCGTATTTTATTGTACTTATTGTGTTGTATCGCACGTTATTGTACTTTTTGTATTGTATCATATTGTATTGTACTTATTGTATTTTATCGTATTGTATTGTACTATTGTATTGTATCGTATCTATTGTACCCATTGTATTGTATTGTATGGTATTGTACTTATTGTATTGTACCGAATGGTATTGTATCGTATTGTATTGTAGATATTGTATTGTATATGTCAGCTTTAGGCTGTCGTCTTCAATCTTTCATACTCCTGGGACTATGGTAATGTGCTATTGATGATATTTCAAGTGGGGATTCTCTTTGATGAATCTATTTCACTTCCTGACATTGACTTTAAACATTCCTTATGGCTTCCATATGCAGCGCAGCGTAACACTACGTGCCTTGCAATCTTGTGGGGATACCAAGTATTACTCTGTCAGCGATGTATTACTGCATATGGTTTCTTCGTTATGGTTGTTTAAATGTTTGACGAAGGTGTTTGCAGACAATGGTGTGTTTACAATGTATGAAGTGTTTTCCAGCAGACTTTTCCTTCTACCCATTATGCATTGCTATTGCATTATCCACATGCTTATGCCTTTGCTTTCTTTTATGCCCGACATGTCTTTATTCTATGACGTAGTGTGACCTTACTAAACCAGTCCACCTGGGAACTATTGACGGAGGCAGAGGGAAGGGAAGAAAAAAATTCGATGGACAGACAACATTGCAGACTAGACAAAGAAACCAATTGCAGACACCCAGGATTTATTACACGACCGACAAAGCTGGAGGAATCCGGTGAATAGTCCTTAAGTGCGACGCCTCAATGCCATCTCACAGACTTGAGGGAGCAGATAAAGAAGAGAAACATTTTTAAAAACTCATACATTTGTGAGGGAGAAAGACATTGAAGGTTTCATGAGTAAACACTGCACATAAAGTATGTAAATGAAACATATTGAAACTAGACACTAAGTACAATTTACAGACATTGTCAGTTTGTCACTTTACTCTTTCATGTAAAACTTTCCTGGTGAATTATCATATGTAACATTTTTTTCGCAGTTTACCTCCATGGGCGTTTGATGTGGACCCTAGTTTTGGAAGAAATCGTGTTGCAACACACCTGAAAACAGTGTTAATGTTGTTTAATCATTTGAAAATGATGTACATTTGGTTTTATTCTATCAAATTTTCCCTCTGTATGCAGTTCTTACCATTCTTATCAGACAATTCGTCTGTTGTTTTATGTTCCATATGAAATCAGCTCTACGTATAGTGATAGTTGTGTACAATGTTCACACCATGTTTTGAAAAGATCAAACACTGGAAAGTGAAACACTACTATATATGTATACATAATATAAAATATATATATATATATATATATATATATATATATATATATATATATATATATATATATATATATATATAATAAGCTGTGTCAAGCAACTAAAAATGCCCAGTGATAGCACAAATAGCGGTCAACAACGGAATCTTTTCTTTTTCTTTTGTTTGCTGTTGCCTCAGTTAGACTTCATGTAGAAGTTGCCATGGAAACTGGGCGCAATTCTGACACCTCGTGGCGTGGTTGCACGTGCCAGTTCTGTGAAGGATCGAGCGTCCAGAAGCAGGAGGAAGCAGGGTCCCTTCTGTTCGCCTCCAATACGCACAACAGGCGACAGCACCACACCTGAAATTGAATCAGACTCTGCAATATTTTCACAGATCAAAGCCTGCTTGAAGTGGTGTAAACATATTACAAACTGTTAGGAAACATCACCTCGATAATACAATCAAAAGACACACATGTTCTGTTGTAATAATGATGGTCAAATATTTTCATGAAAAGTGAAGGAACAATGTGTCTTATTCCAAGCTGTTTAACTAGTCATATTGGCCAGTGTGTTTTCTTATGAGTTGTTCAATTTGTCATACAGGCCTGTGTCTTACTCTGAACTGTTTTATTGTCACATAGACCTTTATTTGACTTTGAGCTATTTGTCATTTGCGTGTATTTTTCTGAGATGTTTGATTTGTCACATAGTTCCATGTCTTATTCTGAGCTATTTATTGGATAGACCTATGTGTGTTACTCGGAGCTGTTTGTTTAAGCAGTCACATGGACATAAGTGGAGTATACACAAACTTAGTTTAAACATCAGACGGTGAAGTAATGATGAATGTCTTTTACATCGTTTGTATCCACACTGTACACTTTCACATATAAAAACTAACAAACCAACAAACACCACTCACACATTACATACATGAGTATTTTAGCAAAGATGGCTATAAAGATCATTGGCTATCCTTACCATCTTTGCATTAAATTTCCCGCACCAACAAACTTGACATTAACGTAGAGGACACAGTTCTGATTTGTTTTGTTTTGTAGGTATTGACACTGAACATTATCGTTTACAGCATCAGTAACATCTTTGAGCAATGACCCACACAACAACAAGAAGACAGCAGGCGTTTTCTACAAGAAAGGACATGACAGTCAACCTGCAGACACAGTTGTCTAAGAAACCAAAGCGACCCTCTTCACTCTAAAAGGACAAGCCTATGGAATTGCCTTGGCATAGTGATGTTGTGGGGTCAGGCGAGAGGGTAAAGCTTAGCACAGCTTGAAGCCGGTAAAGGGAAAAAATAACGTGAATGTGAATGTGTTGAATATTTTCTGATTCCATATGTCACAGGTAACACAAGAAGATCATTCATAAGGAAGATTAGGAAAAGACAGGCAACATTTATAGGCCACTTTATGAGGAAAGGGGAATTGGAGCACCTGGTCACAACAGGAAAGCTGGAGGGAAACAGAGCACCAGGTAGACTCAGGGAGAAAATATTGGACGGACATGCAGAGTGGCTGAAGACAGAGAGGGTGGAGGAGGTGCTAGCGGCAACAAAGGATAGAAATAGATGGAAGGCCATGACCGCCAACGCCATGTGGCAAGGCACTTCATGATGATGATATGTCACTGGTACTCCAGGTTGAGGGTCTGGCAGAACGTAACAACCCACTCCGGCAAAAAAGGGCTTGTGGCATTAACAACCACATAAAAAAAATAACACTAGTGTGTTTGATGGGCTTCCGGAGTCATCAGAAGATACTCGAATGAATAATCCCCTCACCAATCCAGTCAGATGGAACAGACAGCTGAAGACTTCACCTACTAGGCAGAACTGTCAGACACAGCAGTAACAAAAGAAGCCGTCTCAGCAAAGCTTCTAGCATCTTGAGAATACTGAATAACGTGTGGAGGTACAGCAAGTTGTGATTACTTTATAGATCGGATTGCCGGCGGATGACCGAAGGCGACCTACCAAGTTATCAATCTTCAACACAAAGAACCTGCAAAGAATCATGCTAATCTTCTGACCCAACACCTTGTCCAACGAACAACCACTTACCTTTCGCAAACAACCAAATATGGCACTATCATCATGAAAAGACGATGGAAATTTATTGGGCACATGATTCAAAGAGAGCAGGATAACATCACCCGGACTGCTCTTCAATGGACACTAATAGGAAGACCCAAAAACATCTGGCGTGGCGACGAACAACACCCTGAAATTCACTTGGTGAACAATACAGAAGCTGGTCCAGAATAGACAGAAATGCGTGCATGCGTGCGTGCGTTCTCCAGAATCTGTGTTACTACACTGTATGCCAATGGCGTAATAGGCAGTAAGTAATCAATACGCCATTAGATACTGATAACGGTTTTAAAGGGTTTAAACGTGCATATTTGCTCTTCTGTGTACGTATAACACGGGAAGGGGATTCAGGCGAATGGGAACAACTTATTGAAGCCATACACCATGCACAGTGCACAGACATGTCAACTGGTCGGCTCACTCTTTCAAGTACCTTTTGATGATTTATCGCATTTAACGTAACCTAGAATATGGTTAAAAAAACAAAAAACAAAGCACACAAAATTCCACCCTGTGTCGGTAAGAGGCTTCCAGACTATATACATCAAAAGATCTGGATGAGGAAGAACTTAAGCTTTCACTTTCCACTATGACCGCACAGTTTTGAGAAAAAGTAAAGCAGCAAAAGGAGGACAGTAGGACACGCCTTCAAAACGCTCACCAGACAATAGTGAAATTTCTATTGCCTCGCTCCTACGCGACCTCCAGTTATGGAACTATTTTGACAACTGGGAACATGACAACACATACTGCGTGGATTCCATACAATTATCTACAAACTTAAGTAAGTCATAGCTTGACCACATTGTTCCTTCCCCTATCGTATTCATGCAAAGCATGAACATATGTACGTCAAAGGTGTGTGTGTGTGTGTGTGTGTGTTGTGTTTGTGTTGTGTGTGTGTGGTGCGTGCGTGCGTGCGTGTGTGTGTGTGTGTGTGTGTGTGTGTGTGTGTGCGGTGTGTGTGTGTGTGTGTGTGTGTGTGTGTGTGTGTGTGAGTGTGTGATGCATGTGTGCGTGCGCATGCTGCATGCTTGTATGTGTGCTTACTGTGTGCGTGCGTGCGGGTGTGTGTATGTGTGTGCTGTACCATCATCCTCTTCAGTAGCCCCAGGACGGGGAACGAACACAGGTTCTCCAGGATCACAGCCGTCCTCCTCCCAGTACACAGGTCTCCGTGTCTCCATGTCCAACTTGATCAGCTGTAAATGCAACACGGTGCATAATGATAGAATAAACACAACATGACACGAAGCAACACAGCACGACACGACATTATACAAACAGCATATCACAACACGACACGACACGACACGACACGACACGACACGACACGAACATCACAACAGAACATGGCACAAAACAACACGACATAAAACTGCGCAACGCCTCGGGTCCCCAGACATCACGACATGACATGATACGACACACGAAAACACATCACAACACAGCGCACAACAACACGACACATATAGCACAGTACAATATAATACACTACAACACAGCAACATAACACTTAAACACAACACGTAAAGACCACACCACAACACCACACCACACCACACCAACACAGCTTGCAACTTGCTAAATAAGCCTCATGGATTCAATTTCATGAACATTAAAATGAAAAGTCTGTGACACAAAAAATGAAAAAAAAAAAAATCACACCACACCACACCACACCACCACACCACACCACACCACACCACACAAACACAACTCAACACAACAACACATTACGCCACGCCACGCCACGCCACGCCACGCCACGCCACGCCCACGCCACGCCACGCCACACCACACCACACACCACACACCAAACTTGCAACTTGCTAGAATAAGCTTCATGGGTTCAATTTCATGGACATTGAAATGAAAAGTCTGTGTCACAAAAAACGAAAAAGAAACCTTTCATTTCAAAATGTATGTAAAAATGTAGTATTCCTACATATATCATTTAACAACGATTGTTGCTGTTTATTTTCTTATTCAACCAAACGCTTTGAAAATAAACTGTTGTAAAACATGTCAAGTACATTTGCGGTGAACAAGTCACACTGTATCAATGTTTCTTTTGCTGCAAAATATTACGTTCCTTTTTACAAAAAAAAAAAAAAAAAAAAAAAAAAAAATAATGTTCACACAAGAAAACTATGCTTAAACTCATTTTAAAGAAGTAACATCAGATCAAGTTTTGTTAGCTGAAATTTCAGAATCGTTGGTTTACAGTCCTGTTAATGGAATACTTGAAATTTATGAAGTATGTATTCAAATGTTAAAGTTTCCCTTCACATTCCTGATGTTAGCGTTAACTTCTCTTTCCATTTTTCTATTGTCCCACCTACTTCTGTCTTTTACTCAGTCTCCCCTCTGCTCCCAATCCAACCCGACCAACTCATCCTCACCACACCACACCACACCACACCACACCACACCACACCACACCACACTACACCACACCACACCACACAAAATCATATCACAGCACAACACACCATATGCACAGCGCAGCACAGCACAACACAACACAGCACAGCACAGCACAGCCCAGCCCAGCACAGCACAACACAACACAACACAACAACCATAACAAAGCACGACTATGACGTGACACGACACAACAGTCATTATATATTGTATAATGTATTGATTCTAGTGAGTTATAATTCATGATGTCATTATATATTGTATTATACATGGGTTACAATTGATGATGTCATTATACATTGTATTATACATGGGTTAGAACTTGACTTGTGAATATACTAGAAACAGAAAGCAAAGGTAAGGGGTTGAACTAAACAGCAGGAAGACTGAAGTCATGGTGATCAGTAAACAACATGAAATCCCCTCTTGCAAAATAACAGCAAATGGTACAACCTTGACACAGGTTAATAAGTTCAAATACCTGGGAACGGTCATTTCATCAGACGGCAGATGCACATCGGAAATAGCTGTCAGAATCGGCCAAGCCGAAACAGCATTCAAGAAGATGACAAGCATTCTTACCAACAAATTGCCTATCAATTAACATCAGAAAGAGAGTCCTTGAATGTTATATAGAACCAATACTGTTGTACGGATGCGAGGCGTGGACAGTCAGCAAGCAAAGTCAGAGCAGGATAGAGGCAGCCGAGATGTGGTTTCTCAGAAGAATGTTGAGAGTTCCATGGACAGCAAAGAAAACAAACGAGACAGTCTTGATGGAGGCAGACACAAGTAGATCACTCATAAGGATGATTAGGAAAAGACAAGCAACATTTATAGGCCATTTTATGAGGAAGGGGGATTTGGAGCACCTGGTCACAACGGGAAAGCTGGAGGGAAAGAGAGCACCAGGTAGACCCAGGGAGAGAATGCTGGACGGACTTGCAGAGTGGCTGGGGATGAAGAGGGTGGGGGAGATGCTGGGGGCAACGAGAGATAGAGATTGGGGGCAACGAGAGATAGAGATGGTTGGAAGTCCATGGTCGCCAACGCCATGTGGCAGGGTACCTGATGGTGATGGTGATGACTATACATTGTATAATATATTGGTTCTGATGGGTTAGAATTCATGATGTCATTATACATTGTATAATATATTGGTTCTGATGGGTTAGAATTCATGATGTCATTATATATTGTATAATATATTGGTTCTGATGGGTTAGAATTCATGATGTCATTATACATTGTATAATATATTGGTTCTGATGGGTTAGAATTCATGATGTCATTATACATTGTATAATGTATTGGTTCTGATGGGTTAGAATTCATGATGTCATTATACATTGTATAATATATTGGTTCTGATGGGTTAGAATTCATGATGTCATTATACATTGTATAATGTATTGGTTCTGATGGGTTAGAATTCATGATGTCATTATACATTGTATAATGTATTGGTTCTGATGGGTTAGAATTCATGATGTCATTATACATTGTATAATATATTGAATGTAATGGCTTGGAATTCATGGTGTCATAATGATCGTTTTCCATTGGATAACGTACACGTGCATGGCATTATATGATATGCGCTTTTTATGTTCACAGTAATATCCTTGAATTTGTCATATATGTATTTCCTAGTATAATGCATTTTGTATCTGCCATGTGTGTGATGACAATGTATCACTAACATGGCATAGCAAGTCAACTTTATTATTTCTCAATCATGCCTTACATACCTCACACACACTGAGGAAAAAACTTCAATGTCAACAACATGTAACATTAAAACATAAAACATTAAGAACATTTGCACATAATTCTGTTACCATTCTAACACACACACACACACACACACACACACACACACACACACACACACACACACACACACACAATCACACACACACACACACACACACACACACACACACACACACACACACACACACACACGCACACGAACATATACACTCACGCACATACACTCACTCACTCACTCATTAAGAACATTTGCTCATAATGATTATTATAAGATACATGGTTATCATTCTAACACACACACACACACACACACACACACACACACACACTCACACACACACACACGGACACGCGCACACACACACACACACAAACAAACAAACAAGCAAACAAACACATACACACACACACACACGCACACACACTCTAATACACGCATTAACCTTCTCTTAGAAGCACTGACACACACGCAAACACATACTCAGTCACACATTCGCTCACACACACACACACACATACAAACGGACACGTACACTCGCATTCACATATATACACACCCGTGCACACACTCACTCACATATACACACGCGCGAGCGCGCGCGCGCGCACACACACACACACACACACATATTCACTCGTCACACATACTCACACACACACACATTCACATACACACACACGCACACACACTCACATACACAGACGCTCGCACACACATACACACACACACACACACTCACACACACACACGTATTCACTCGTCACAATACTCACACACACATTCACATACACACACACGCACACACACTCACATACACAGACGCTCGCACACACACACACATACACACACACACACAAACACACACACACACACACGCCCGTGCGCACGCACGCACACTCGTATACTCAGACACAAGCGAGTAATCACGTGCGTATTTTCGTTAGGTATGCACAAACAAAGAAACACACAGGCATACGCACGTTCTCATGGTTGATTTTTTAAACCCACATTTCATTCAAGAATTGATTGGATATTCGGATAAAACTGGATTTTTTTTTATGGACAATTTTGCATTTTAAAAAGAAAATGTCGACCTGATGGTAATATACATGTAGTAGTCGAAATGATTTTGTTTCCTGAACCACTCTACACTCGTACATGTATATCAGTTGCGTTTTTCCGTCTTTGACCAATGATCTTACATAAAAACATTGTTTTAAACATTTTTGCGTTTGCTTAAAACATTTTCATATTTCATACTTAACCACCACAAGTCTGTGAGTAGATGTCGCGCCAGCAGGCAGCAAAAGTGTGTGTGGTGTTTTACAATGATTTTATCGTGGTTCTATTTGATTTTATGCATTGAATTTTTTATCAGTTTGTTGCTTTTAAATCCCGACACACGGTGATGTAAATATTTTTTTAAATTTTGAATATTTTACCAGATAATCTGATTTTAAAGTTTTTATACCTACTTTTCATCATTTTAATTCAGCCGCTCAAGTCGGACATTTTATCTGTGAACTGTGTTTACATTTTAGCCTACTGTGTTCGCCCAACGCTACAGCTTTCCCAAACCTTTGTGTTCTCTGGTGTTGTGAACTGACCAACCCACACACCAACCTGCAAGTATCTTCCTCTCCTGACTGGCTCGCAATTATGGACCCGTCTTTTATAAAACAAATTGGACTGACACTTTTTAAACACAGCAAGTGCCACCTCGTGGAGACGTCTACCAGCGCATACCAACACTAGGGCTGTGTCCTAAGCCCCGCACTGCGCGATCCTGTCGTGGTGGACGTCTCCACCGACTTTGGCACAATCTGCCTCCTGCTGTGCCAGTCCCACACCACTTTTCGTCTTCTGCTTCTTCGTCTCCTCCACTGCCCCTGCACTCGACCTTGCTGCTGCAAACTTCGTCTCCTCCTCTGCCGTCTTCGCCTTCACCTTCTGTCCCGCCGGTGCCGCCTTCGCCTTCTGTCCCGCCGGTGCCGCTTTCGTCTTCTGTCCCGCCGGCGCTGCCCTCATCTTCTGTCCCGCTGGTGCTGCCTTTGTCTTCTGTCCCACTGGTGCCGCCTTCGTCTTCTGTCCTGCGGGTGCCTCCTTCGTCTTCTGTCCCGTCGTTGCTGCCTTCATCTTATGCCCCGCTGGTGTCGCCTTCGTCTTCTGTCCCGTCGGTGCTGCCTTCGTCTCCACCTCGGCCGCCGCATTGTGATAAACTAAAACTATGCCTTTTTAACGCTCAGTCAACATGCACTGATGGCAAAGCCGATGTCATTGCTGACTTTATCGCAGATGAGCATGTTGACATTGCTTTTATCACCGAAACATGGCTTAACCCCCTTGGTCATGAACCTATACATGCGAGTCTCACTCCGAGTGGTTATAGGCTTGCTTCTTTCCATCGCTCATCCCGAGGTGGTGGTATCGCCATCCTCTACAACGACTCACTCCATTCCCGCCTGTCTTTCTCGCAGTCTCTGCCTTTCTCTCCATCCTTCTTTCGAGCACGTGAAGTATCCTTCCAATCCACCCCTCACCCCATCACCTTCTCCTGTGTCTATCGACCTCCACCCAGCTCTGCCAACAAGCTCACCACATCCATGTTTCTCTCTGACTTGACCAACTACTGGATTACTACTGCCTCTTACCTGGAAATCTCATCATTCTAGGTGACATCAATGTCCACTATGACAACACTCACCGTTATGACACAAGACATATCATCAACTCTGTGTCCAATCACAATATGACTCAACACATTTCTGAACCAACCCATCAAAAAGGTCACATTCTTGACTGGATCATTTCTCATGATCACCACAATTCAGCTACTGACAACTGCTTAGTTCTTTCTACCCGTCTAACTTCAGCCCTTCCATCTGACCACTCTGCAATTCTCTGTTCTCTTGACATTCCTCCTCCCCGTACCATGCGCACAGTGACTCGACGCAATCTCAAATCTATCGACCTCTCCACATTTTCATCTGATGCCTTCCGTCTCCTTTCTGAAAAGTCACATAACCTTGCCGATGAATTCTATACTACTCTCCACCATCTTCTGGACACTCATGCTCCAGCCACAACCCGTCTTTTACCTGACCGCCCCCCTACCCCCTGGCTCACTCATGAGATTGCCTGTGCAAAACGTGCCCGCCGCAGAGCAGAGCGCCGCTGGCGCAAATCCAAACTCACTGTACATAGGCAACTTTTCCAAGCCTCTAAAACAAAAGTATCCACCCTCACTGCATCTGCAAAAACAAGCTATTTCCAAACCAAAATCCTGAATGCCTCTTCTTCAAAAGAACTCTTTACAACCATGAATCATCTCCTTGGCACACGAAAAGATTTACCTCTCCCAACAAAACACACAAATGAAGAACTCCCATCTGTATTCTCCAAGTATTTCACCACCAAAATACAAACTCTTCGTGACAGGCTTGACAGGACACCCTGTCAACCATGCCCACCTGACCCTTCCTTCTCTGGCACACCTCTTACTACTTTTACCCCAGTCTCACAAGAAGAAATTCTCAACACAATCAGATCCATGTCGTTCAAAACCTGCGAACTGGATCCTCTTCCAGGTTCTCTCTACTCTGACTGTCTCCCTACGCTCCTCCCATTCATCACTGACATCATCAACACTTCTCTCCAAACTGGAACTATCCCAGATTCTTTCAAATCTGCTATTGTTCACCCTCTCCTCAAGAAATACAATTTAGACCCAAATGAACTGAAAAATTACCGGCCTATCTCTAATCTCTCTTTCTTGTCAAAACTGCTTGAAAAAGTTGTCCTCAACCAACTGAACTCTCACCTGTCTGCCATCAATCTCCTCAATCCTTTCCAGTCAGCCTACCGCCAGTGCCATAGCACTGAAACTGCCTTACTACACATTCTCAACAATCTCCTCCTTGCAACTGATACTGGCAAAATCTCTCTCCTCACACTCCTTGATCTGTCTGCAGCCTTTGATACCATTCATCATCATTTCTAGACTTCATCATACTTTTGGCATCTCTGACATTGCTCTCTCCTGGTTCACTTCATATCTATCAAACAGAAAACAAACTGTTCTCATCAATGGCACTTACTCTCAACCTGCATACCTGACCTGTGGTGTTCCACAAGGATCTGTCCTTGGCCCTGTTCTTTTCACTCTTTACACCTCCCCCCTGTCCACCATCATCAACTCCCACTCTATAAAACACCACTTCTATGCTGATGACACCCAACTTCAAGACAATATACAGCGCCTCCTGACTCGCACCACTGAGTGTTACTTGGACATTAAAAATGGATGACATACAACAAACTTCAGCTAAATGATGACAAGACAGAAGCTATCCTCATTGGCACCCGTCAGAAACTTTCTCAGCTGCCTCCTCTTTCTCTCCCATTATGTAACACATCAGTCCCAATTTCTGATTCAGCTAAAAACCTTGGTGTCTGCATTGACTCTACCTCTACCCTCTCCATGAACAACTTTGTTTCTCAAACTGCCAGATCTTGCTACTATCACCTCCATCGTATAAGCCTGATCAGGAAGTATCTCTCTGTCGAAACAACTGCAAAACTCGTTCTCTCCTTCATAATGTCTCGCATTGACTATTGCAATTCACTCCTGTCCGGTCTTCCTGCTTCCACCATTCACATTCTACAGCGCATTCAAAACAATGCTGCACGCCTTGTACTCAAAAAGAAAAAAGCTGACCACATATCTTCTCTCCTGGCACAACTTCACTGGCTCCCTGTATCAAAGCGCATATAGTACAAACTAGACACCATGTGCTACAAAAGCCTCAATAACGCAGCCCCCGATTACCTGTCAAGTCTACTTGAGATCTATGTTCCCTCACGTACCCTCCGCTCTGCCTCCGATCCTCTGACTTTTCGCTTTCCACGCACTAAGCTCAATACCTACGGTCCACGAGCCTTCTCTGTTTCTGGTCCGCTCTCCTGGAACAAACTTCCTCTCTCAGTCCGTCAGCAACCTACTTTTGTCTCCTTCAAGTCCGCTCTCAAAACTCACCTTTTCTCCTCTGCATAAAATCCTGACCTCACTCAATCCCCTCTGCAGCCTGTCTCCACTCGGAGGGGAATCACATTGTAATAATATATACTTGTATATAATATGTTCTCTATAATTTTCATTTGCTTTTATTCTTTCTCCCCATTTATAGCTGTGTGCGTGTGTGTGTGTGTGTGTGCGCGCGCGCGCGTGTGTGTGTGTGCGTGCGTGCGTGCGTGTGTGTGCGTGCGTGCGTGCGTGTGTGTGCGTGCGTGCGTGTGTGTGTGTCTGTTTCAGCGCTTAGATTTGATTTTATCAAGATTTTGCGCTATATAAATATTGTAATTATTAATTATTATTACCACATAATACATTAACATACAAATAAAAAGTCCGAACAGATTGTAAGAAACATCGATAAAAGACTTGATGTGTACGACCACTAACATTAATAGATCTCAATTCACGACGCATGACACTTTTTGTAAACACGATCAATATCGGTGTCAGAATTCGGTAGTTAAAAGGGTTCCAACGTATTTATACTCATCTAGACGCTCGACTTTATTAATTTAATGAATACGTTTGGAATTTTATAGTTGGGGGCCTTCTTAAATCTATGAGCAGTTTTTTCTTCGGAAACATTAAAGTCAGGATAGTTTTCATCACACCAAGATATGAACATTTCAGTTTCCTCGAAATAAACGTTGTCAGAGTTGGGTAAGTCTGCAGTTGCTATGCCACTGGAAAATTTCACTAATAAAATGGGCTCAGTACCTCTGCAGTCATTAGCCGCATACAGGGTAAACATAATGGGGACAGGACCTGGGAAATCAACCTATCTCTCCAATGTTTTTTTTTTTTACCAAGGCAGCCGGGCAAGGCCCTGCTCTTCGCGATTTTCAACTGCCGTGGGATCTTTAACGTGCGCAGCATGAAGGCACACGGGTCCGACTCGTTTTTCATCCCCTTCCGAAGGACTAGACGTTCAGTTCGATTTTCAGGTCAAACTGAGGAGAAAAGTCGAGGCCTCTACGGGGAGCGAACCCTAGAACCTCGAGTTTAGTTATTGGCAAGTGAACGTCTTAAAACCATTCTGCCACTCTTCTCTGTCCTTGTCTGGGTAATCTTGTAGAATAGAATACGAAAATAATTGGAGCTAATTTCACGCACTTATACGGGTGTTTTCGGTTCTGCTGGATGTAAAGAGACGTAAGACACCCTTACCTACTCACTTTGACCAGTCCTTCCCCACAAACATGCACAAAATATCCCTGAATGACTGGCGACCACAGCTCCAGCAGTCACCTGCACGCCATATTTATAGACAACTCCCCACTAGTGATGACGTTGTGCCCATGTGATCAGCAACCAAAATGGCGTGCAGGTGACTGCTGGAGCTGTGGTCGCCAGTCATTCAGGGATATTTTGTGCATGTTGTGGGGAAGGATTGGTCAAAGTGAGTAGGTAAGGGTGTCTTACGTCTCTTTACATCCAGCAGAACCGAAAACACCCGTATAAGTGCGTGAAATTAGCTCCAATTATTTTCGTATTCTATTCTACAAGATTACCCTTGTCTGTTAGTCGAACCAGAGATTTCTGGCATCCTTGGGACCTTTCACTAGTCAACCACCGCTCCATAAATTGTCACCACACCAACAGCGATTGCTTTAAGTCATCCAGAGAAAAGGACAGATATTTGGTAGTTATTATTCATATTATGTCTATCACTCACCCTATGAAACCTGGTAAGCACTGAAGTCCCATACACATACCGCTACTTCCGACCTGCGCACAATTCGTAGTTGATCCGGGGAAGTTCAATATAAATTTTATCTGAAACAATAACACGGTGAGCATATTCCGTTTTCAGTAAACAGTGACTGCCCATCGATGAGATAGATATCTATCTATCTACAAGAGCTTCATTTGTACATGAAGATGAGTAGATTGATGAGGTAGTGAAAAGAGCAGATAACAAAACGAAACAAAACAAAACAAACAAAAAAGACAGAAAAAAGAAAAAAAAGAAACTGGTATCTTTACATTAAAGTTCGATTGGATTGGTCTTTGTGTATCCAGCACGTCTATACGAGCGTAAAGCATCCTGATGTCTGAAAACACATAACCTTTCCTAACAGTACTTGGAATCAGCCTGGTAATTCGTGTTGTAGTTCTTTCTGTCATAACGGGCTTATAGACGGAGAAACAGACACATTCCACACCTAAACAAGACTTAGAGCCAGGCTCCCCGACTGCACACCAACAGTTTCCATTTCCTCACAACACCTCCAGTACATGCGGACGGAAAAACTACGGATACACAGATTTGCCGCGGCGATTTCAGACTGCTCTCGACGGGGATGGCGTGCAGCCCACCATTTCCTCCCCTTTTCTTTCTGCTTCCGAGTGTGTGTGTGTGTGTGTGTGTGTGTGTGTGTGTGTGTGTGAGTGTGTGTGTGTGTGTGTGTGTGTGTGTGTATGTGTGTGTGTGTGTGTGTGTGTGTGTATGTGTGTGTGTGAGTGTGTGTGTGAGTGTGTGTGTGTATATGTATGTGTGTGTGTGTGTGTGTGTGTGTGTGTGTGTGTGTGTGTGTGTGTGTGAGCGTCTGTGTATGTATGTGTGTGGTGTGTGTATGTGAATGTCTGTGTGAGTATGTGTGACGAGTGAAAATGTATGAGTGTGTGTAGGTGAGTGTGTATATGTGATTGAGAGTGTGCGTGTGCATGTATATATATATATACTAGTCACAACAAGTTAAGCACAGGTCCTTGGACACAGGGGGCTGATCCATTCCTTCAGAAAACATTATTTTCTTTTTGTTATGCGGCAACCAGTGATGGAATCTCAAACAGCAGTGTTTGGGCGAGCCTGTGGCAACTTGTAGTGCGCATGGGGGTCTTGGTGACCTCGTTGCCGCGCGGGATAAAAAGTGCAAAGTTGCGGTAAATGTGCCTGTTTTGCAGTGAGCTTGCTGGCGACACAAGATGTGTAAAATGAAAAATTCGTTATACCCGTGCAAGAGCAGTCTTTCGAGTGAGTTTTATGCCCCTTCCTTATGCTTTATAAGCGCGGGCTTGGTTACTGTCAGCCCGTTTCTCACCATGCCACCAAGAAGAAAACTTAGCACCTTTGACAAAACCAGGGCGATTGCGTGGATGCAAGATGGCATTGCCAAGGCTGAAGTGGCGCGACGACTTGATGTGCATCATTCAGTTATTGTTAGACTGAACCAGCGTTTTAGGGCGACCAACAGCGTTGAAGAGAGGCCACGGTCAGGTCGGCCTAGGCAGACGACTCCAAGAGAAGATCGGTTCATCAAGAGGCAGGTCCTACTGCAGCGGGATGCCACCTCAACCAGCATCCAACGGCAGCTTCGTAGGGCAACTAACACCATCCTCAGCCGTCAAGCCATACGAACCGTCTTCACCACTTTGGCCTCAGATCACGTCGTCCAGCTGTGCGACCACGACTGCTAGCAGCCCATAAGCTGGCTTGCCGAGCTTTCTGCCAACGTCATGCGAGATGGAACCAACAACAGTGGTCTCAGATCCTCTTTTCGGATGAGTCGCGGTTTTGTCTTGAACACAATGATGGCCGAAC
>JAPXFY010000015.1:29654343-29659343 GCA_030674185.1 Monoplex corrugatus
ACAAGACAAGACAGGCGCAAACATTCGGCCAACTGGCCTTTGTCAAGCGTAAGATCTCAAACAAACAAACCCAGATCAAAATTAGGAGAAAAAGATGAAACTTTCCTGCCGTTCCGTCCAGTGTGAGAAAAGGAATAAACTGACTCAAATAATCAGAGTCAAGTCACTTCACATAATAACAGTTACTACTGTGCCAAGTCGCTTCGCATCACACATCTTAACATAATTCACATTACACATACCAGTAACAGTAACCTCTGCGTTAAGTCACTTAAACACGCAAAATGATATTACTTAATGAAGCTACTTATCAATACATAGAATAACGCTAGCTATTTGAATAAGTCAATAAGTCATTTTACAGCACACATATTGATGAGACACGACTTTGTAACGCACGAAATGACACCACTCTTTTATTAAGACACTTGACAACTCGTAATGACACTATACAAACAACCAAGTGAGATCCAAGAATGCTGAAAGTCCAATATTCATGAAATGACGATGACTTCTCAATACTCCGTGACAAAGCTGTGGCAGCAATGAAGTCGCTGAAATGTTGTAAGCCTACAGGCATTGACCTCATCCCTGCAGAACTCTTGCAACATAGCGGGGAGGCAGAAACTGATATCTACCTGCCATCTGCAACAAGATTTGGCACATAGGCGAGTGGCCTACGCCACGGACCCAAATACTGATCGCCTCCCTTCCCAAGCAAGTGAATCTCCGATACCGCCCAAAACTACCACACTGTTAGTCTGATCAGCCATGCCAGCAAAGTAATGATCAAAATCATTTTGAAGAGATTACAGCTGCAAGCAAATACCATTATTGCTGAAGAACAGGTTGAATTTTGCAAGAGCAGAAGTCCGCTGAACAGACCTTTAACGTGCGTACTTTTTGTGAAAAACGCCTCCAACACCAGAGGGAGATCTGTTTGACACAATCTGGCAGGAGGCACTGTGGACCACAATGAAAAAACTGAACACTGGTGAAAAAAAGTAATCAACACCATCCAGCAACTGAATTTCCAAAGCATCCAGTGCGGTACCTACGCGGGGTTACTGGAGAATGGTTCTATACTTCGGCTGGAGTTCGTCAGGTCCACGTTCTGTTTCCTACGCTTTTCAACGTATTTCTTAAATGAATCATAACTGACGCACTTATAGATCATGTCACCATCATCACCATCATGAACCTCCACTTCGCAGATGACATGATGGGTTGCAGGCAGTGAGCAAAAACTCATTAAGCTTGTTAAAAGACATCAACAAGATATGGCATGGAAATCGGCGCCCAAAAAACCAAAATGATAACCAGCCACATCACCATGATCACTATCAATATAACTGTTCATGGACACGAGCTAGGAACTGTTCAATGATTCCTGGGATCCATCAGAAACAATGAGGAGTCAAACCTGAAATCGTCTCGAGGATAGCAAGGACAGCATTAACACTGTCCAGGCTGAAACCTATACAGAAGATAAGGACATCTCCATGAAACACAAGGGAAGGCTCTTTCATGCGCTGGTATTATCCATCTTCCTGTATGTACGCGAGACAAAGACCCTCACAGTGGATTTGGTCAGACGAAACCAAGCCATGGAAATGAGGTGTTATCGCAAGATACTAAACACTGATCACATCACCAATGAACAAGAGCGACAAAGCATCATGCGGCACATTGGACACTATGAAGATCTGCTGAGTTCAAGTTGAGAAAAAAAAGCTACGTTGTTATGAGAAGATCCAGTGGCATTGCTAACTCAATCCTCCAGGGATTTGTTGATGGAGGGAGGTAGAGGAGAAAACACAGAAAACGATGGGCCGACAATATTACAGAATGGACAGAGCAATCATTTGTAGAGACTATGCTTTGGCATACGACATAGCTGGAAGACTTGTTCTTTGGTGTGGCGTCCCAATGGCTCTTTACGGAGTGGAATCAAAGGAGAAAAGACGAAGAAGAAGAATGACACTTCTCATTTACATGTAATATGTCACATAGCAACACACGCACCATTCACTCACCCAGAGAACTTGGCAACACAGGGATCCACAAATTCTTTCACACTTCCATCCTCCGTCACGGCCAGGCGATGTGCTTTGACAGAGCGGAGCCAGGCCTCTTTGTGCAGAATCGTGGACATATAGTGCACCGCACCCTGTCCGATGTCGTACCGGTGTAACACTGCATAGCCCTCAAATAGGTGAGTGGAGGCTGTTGTGTCTTCATCAAACAGTCCGCAGCCATTTCGATACAGCGTACCACTGAGCCACTCTGGAATCTGCCCTGTTGTACACCAGTGTACGTATAATGTTGCACAGAGTTCCTAATGTATATTGTTATACAGTGCAAAATAATACAACAATACAACACAATAATGCAATATGATACCAAACGATTACGGCATGTATATGTGCATATATGGTTAAACGTTGTTATTATGTATTCATTCGTGTACGTGAATAAATGTGTGTATTCTGTCCAGCAGCGAAATATGTCAGCTAAAAATTCTCAGCTGTTTATAAAGTGAATTTTACAGATCATCATTTGACATACATTTTAAAGATAGATGTGCGTAAAGCTTCACTTATGAGCTAATCATCCTGCTTGATGCAGTTTTGTTTAACATTGCCTAATTGCTTGATTGATGAATCATATGTAAATCCGAGCGTAATTGGATGACTATTTTTGATAGCTTTATGTTCCAGACATTAATCCCAACACCCAAACTCATTATCCCCGCTTTTATTTGGCTCTTGTTGAAACCTGTGTGCACAGAGACCTAGAGGGTGGCCCACGAGTCTTGATTACCTAGTCATAAATTAAGACAGTGCGCTAAGCTTTGTTTGGGCTGAGAGGACCCTTATTGTCTGGGAATGTCACGTAGCTAGCAATGATAACGTTTTTCATGAGACTAGGATCCCGTGAGTCTGTCGGCGACCTCATTATTAATCGACAGCCGTACAAGCTGTGGCTACCATTTACATAATGGAAAGAGCCTAGGTGACAGCATGGGTATGAATTATGTGAATGCGTTTCTAATACTCTGACTTTTTTCTCTCCTTCCTGTGTTTATTTGTTTTGTTTTGTTTTGTTTTTTGGTCTCTCTCTCTCTTTCGCTCCCAACACTTTTCTTTTGTCACTTTGCGTGAATAAATGGTTTGGGAACGATGCTATTTTAGGGACATTTTTTTGGTGCCTCTAAAACCTTTCCACCACCTTGGAAGGCGTGTCCATGGGGACAGATGCAGGCAGGGTCACCTTCGAACATGGCTGAAACAGTAATACAGGCTAGACACAAAACCTATCCATTTAGGCAATGACAATTAACACAGCAGTTTAAAAAAACCACGTCTGCCAATGAAACGACCACAACAACCGTCATGCTAACCTCTTCTAATCATTTCTGCAGGGGCAGACGTTGACGAAAAATAATCTGGCTTCCAATAGCAGAGCCACAAATGTCAGAAAACCAACTTCTTAAGAAGCACACAATAGAAGGTCGCTGCGTTTTGGCTGATCAGTTCATCACCATGTTAAGCATTTTTTTGATGATAACCCTGTCAACTCAAGATCTCATGTCTCGAAAAAAGTTAGCATGTTCGCTGCCTATCTTAATGCGCCTATCATTTTGTTAGTGTTTGTTTCATAGGTCTCGCCCACTTCCCCATTTCAAGATCTTGCCAGAGCACATGGTTTTGTGGAGGCTTAAGAAGTCTTGCGGATCTGTGTGGAGCACACAGGGAATTGTCCGAGTGTGACAATTCTCTATTGAAAACACACCAGACGCCAAACAACAAGCTTTCTGTATCTGGTGGACAGGATAAGGAAGTGAACAGGTTAAGGAAACAGTGCGTGATATAGTGTGCGACAGCTCAAGGAGTGAGAGAGTAATCTGTCTTGTTGTACTACAGCCTACATTGTCGCACTCACAAGGGAAAGGGGAGAGTAAGTTCATTTCTTTTCGCCTTTTTTGGGGGAGGGGGGGGGAGGGATTGAAAGAAAGAAGTCATTTAATACCAAAGACATCTCATATTATTTATATATATATATATATTATAAAATAATTATATTATATATATATATATATATTATATATTATAGACTGCGCACGCCCGTCTGTGAGCGTTGGGGCCAAGCGACCTCACAGCGAGCTTCACGTGGCCGCCATGTTGGAGATCGACCAGCGCTGAGCTGCCTGTTGTCTACACTGTGTAAATGAGTGTAGGACAGAGGGAAAAATCCAGACTGTACCGTTAAAATTTTTTTTTTTTAAATCTCCGTTGACCCATTATCATGTGTGTGTGTGCGCGCGCGCACACACACACACACACACACAACACACAACATACACACACACACACACACACGCACACACACACACTACACACACACACACACACACACACGCACTCAGTCAACCAACCAAACACGTAAAAGAACACAGACACACATACACCAACACTTTGTACAATTAACTTAAAACTCTGATTAGATTAGATAAATATCAATCTTGTTGTGTTCTGTATTTGCAAAACCGTAAGTCATAAACTTATATGAAAAAACGTGGTATCTCTCAGTTGGTTAGTTAGTTGGTAGTTCTTGATTAATGAGTATTGTAAACACACGCACACACACACACACACACACACACACACACACACACACACACACACAACACACACACACACACATATATATATATAAACCACACGCATGGGCACACACACACACACGCACGCACGCGGGCACACACACACGCCACACACACACACACACACACACACACACACACACACACACACACACACACATACTACGCACAGACAATCATTTAAGATTCACGATTCACATATGATATTTATTCTGATAAAGACCAAAGTCTCTTACTGAAGGGGGGGGGGGGGGGGCGGGATGGGCCTAACAGCAAAAATAAATGAACGAAAATTTACTGAGGCTCGATGTTTCTATGGCTCACACTCACTCAC
>JAPXFY010000015.1:29669343-29704343 GCA_030674185.1 Monoplex corrugatus
CTGCACTGCTTTGGTGGAATTTGGAGTACCTTTTATAAATTTCTTCCTTTCTTTTTTAATCTGTCCATTCATACTATTACGTGTCTGGAGGGGAGAAAGAACTGACGGTCATCAGCAGCTGGAAAACCTTAAGCGGAGAAATGCTGTGTGACGTAATGGTCTGTTGTACGCGTCTGTCTGGGTCAGTCTTAGTCTTCGTCTCGTTTTACCATCTGAATTTATGCTTGCTGAGTTAGATAGTGGGGACGCATTCTGGTCAGATGACAAAATCTGGAATTCTCTCGTGTTCAATACGATAATCGTCTGGTTTTCTTCCCAACGCTTCGTGTCATATCTGGTCTTGTTGACAGCTCATCACAATGAATTTCACAGGTAATAATTTTGTGCTACATGAGCTTGGTCATAATGCAGGTCTGGATCTAGTTTCTTGGGATGTGGATACATTTTTTGAAGAACAGACCAAAACAAAGACCAGTTATCATAATTGCTTCAAAACAAACAAACAAACAAACAAACAAATAAACAAACAAACAAAAAACAAACAAAAAAACCAAACAAACAAAATTTACCACAGATTAAATTTTGGTGTTGCAAGATATCAGACAGACATGCTTTTAAACATTATTCAAATGAATCTTATAAATTAATGAAACAGAATGCAATTATTTTCTTTAAATAAAGAAACCACCACTGTCTCGCGTGCAACAAACATGATAAAGGGTTTGTATTGAATCGTCTGTAAATTATTCATGCCTGATGTCATAAACATTTCAGGTTTCGGTCAGATGTGAATAATTAGTTTATGTTTTGACACATAGGCACAGCTATAGCAGGAATGAAAAACACAAAATACACCATACTCGCAGGTAAATTTTTGGTTTCTTCTAACTCGCCAGAAGGTTCTCGACGTTACAGGTCAGAAAGACACATGTAGAATGCTAGGTTGGTCAAACTTTGAAGGGAGTGATGA
The DNA here is from genome assembly GCA_030674185.1 of Monoplex corrugatus. Taxonomy (NCBI): domain Eukaryota; kingdom Metazoa; phylum Mollusca; class Gastropoda; order Littorinimorpha; family Ranellidae; genus Monoplex; species Monoplex corrugatus. Next base: position 29,670,314 of record JAPXFY010000015.1, read on the forward strand.
GGCCCTCTTTCTCACAACTTCCCATACAATGACATACAAAATTCTGTCACAAGCGTATTCTCTCTTGTGATAATGCAATCATGGGCACACATATAGACATCCACGTACACATCTCCACCCGGTCGACTGGACATCTCCCCATGAAGGAAAATCATCAACAAAAACAAAACAATATGAAACAGAATAAGAGAAATAGGTATGTTAGAGGGATGGGTGTGTCAGCGCATTTTCGTACACGCACTTGTATTTTTGCGCACTTACGTTTACGTGAGTGAGTGCGTCTTTCATGTCTTCAAGTAACCCTCACTTTCCTCGCATTCCTCCTCTCACAAACCGACAAAAATATAATCAGAACGAAATCTAATTTAGCAAGTCGTGAGAGAATGTGTTCTTGAGCCTACTTTTTTCTTGTGGGCTGCTGTGAAGGAGGGATTAAAAAAAAACTAATGAAAATGGGTTATGAATGCTTCTAATCCTGTTATATCTTGTTGTCTCAGTCTGTGTCTGTCTTTCTATCTATCGTCTGTTTTTCTATTTATCTGTCTTTCTGTCTCTCTATTTGTATATCTGCTTGTCTGTCTGTTTCTGTATATCTATCGTCTGTTTTTCTATTTATCTGTCTTTCTGTCTCTCTATTTGTATGTCTGCTTGTCTGTCTGTTTCTGTATATCTATGTATTTATCTATGTATCTATGTATCTATGTATCTATCTATCTATCTATCTATCTATCAATCAATCTATCTATCTATCTATCTATCTATCTATCTATCTATCTATCTATCTATCTATCTATCTGTCTGTCTGTCTATCTATCTATCTATCTATCTATCTATCTATCTATCTGTCTGTCTATCTGTTTCATTCAGAGGAACCAATATCGAGCTGACAAACAACCTACGCTACTTTGGCATCAGTTTTGATAGAATACTAACCTTCAGAAAACACGTGGAAACCACTACACTCTAATGTAAAAAAAGGCCTTTCAATCCTGAAATCAATGGCGGCAAAAGGCATTGAACAACGTCATCTCTTTCAACTATACCAAGCTGTAATACTGAGTGTCATCGATTATGGACTGGGCCTCACTACGGTGTCACAGACAAACCTGCTAAAACTAAAACTAGAAAGAATACAAAACGAAGCGATGAGAGTGATCATCGGAACCATCAAAGAAACACCCACGGAGACTATGCGATACCTGCTTGACCCTCCTTCAATACAGTCTAGACACAAAATAGAACAAGTAAAGACACATTTCACTGGAAAATCCAGAAAACGCACAAAACGAGATGGTCGGAACGGCAAAAGGCAACAGACTCCAACATGGAAAATCATGGATGTGACAGGCATAAGACTCCATTCAGCATGTGTGTCAACTGACAACTCAAAGGGACAAAAGAATGCGGAAAACATCCAAACCATTTCAAAAATCTGTACAAAACAATCATACCCAAAAGTCTAGGTAGACACTGTCGCGAATGGCCAGAAGGGAAAACAGATGCAGAAGTTCAGCTTCTCATGGAGCAACTAAATTTTAACCATAAAGATGTAATCATATGCGTGGATGACTCAGTCACCAATTACAAATCTGGATGGGGCTTCACTGTCAAACAGAATGGAAACACCAAGCATGAAGAAAACACTGCAAATGATATCACAACCTCCAGTCTGACGATGGAAACTGAGGCAGTCACACATGCACTACAATGGTTAACCTCACTGGATGATGAAATAAAAGGAAGCCAAGCCTTCATCCTGACTGACTTGCTGAATCTGCTTCAAAAAGTGCAAAATGGAGTAGGGACCCCAGAATGGCACAAAACAGTGAACAGTATCGACCTACAAAATCTCACGTGGATCTACTGCCCTGGACACGCTGTGTTAAGGGAAATGAACGGGCTGATAAACTTGCAGGCAATGCCACTAAAACAAAAATTCTCCATCTGGGAAAGTCTGAGGTTCTTAGACGCTTTAAATCGTACCTTTGCGAACAAAATGTGAGTCATATCATCGAATGTCTTACCCAAAAGGAATAGATAGAGGAAGTGGCCGAAATCTACTATGAAAGGAAAAACAGGAGCTATCATTAATCAGACTAACATTGTTATCATTTCAAAAATAGCACTGCACAGACTCTTACAGCGTGGAATGGAATGGAAATTGTTTGGGCTTTTCCTGAAACAGAAATAAAGGAAAAGTGAAGAAGAAAAAAAGACAAATGGAGAACAAGCAAGTCTGTCAAACTGTCTGTGTGTATGTTTGTGGGCTGTTTGTTGATAGTTGTCTAGATATGTCTGTAAGGTTGTGTTATGATATATATATATATATATATATATATATATATATATATATAAATATACATATATATATATATATATATATTATATATATATCATCATCATCATCATCATCATCAGGTCCCCTGCCACATGGCGTTGGCGACCATGGACTTCCAACCATCTCTATCTCTCGTTGCCTCCAGCATCTCCCCCACCCTCCCCATCCCCAGCCACTCTGCAAGTCCGTCCAGCATTCTCTCCCTGGGTCTACCTGGTGCTCTCTTTCCCTCCAGCTTTCACGTTGTGACCAGGTGCTCCAAATCCGCCTTCCTCATAAAATGGCCTATAAATGTTGCTTGTCTTTTCCTATTCTTCCTTATGAATGATCTACTTGTGTCTGCCTCTATCAAGACTGTCTCGTTTGTTTTCTTTGCTGTCCATGGAATTCTCAACATTCTTCTGAGAAATCACATCTCGGCTGCCTCGATCCTGCTCTGGCTTTGCTTGATGACTGTCCACGCCTCGCATCCGTACAACAGTATTGGTTCTATATAACACCCAAGGACTCTCTTTCTGATGTTAATTGATAGGCATTTGTTGGTAAGAATGCTTGTCATCTTCTTGAATGCTGTTTTGGCTTGGCCGATTCTGCCAGCTATTTCCGATGTGCACCTGCCGTCTGATGAAATGACCGTTCCCAGGTATTTGAACTTATTAACCTGTGTCAAGGTTGTGCCATTTGCTGTTATTTTGCATGAGGGGATTTCATGTTTTTTACTGATCACCATGACTTCAGTCTTCCTGCTGTTTAGTTCCAACCTCTTTAACATGATCTTCGGTGGATGCGGAGAGCAAGCACAATCTAAATCACAAACGTTGTGTAATAGACACAAAACTAATTGCATTGTCGTTTTGCCTCTACTTCTTGGACAAATGAGATCAGTTGTCTTTGAAGACAATATTGTACAGAAATTTCAGATACCCCAAGTCTTGTTAGCTAAATACCCCAAGTCTTGTTAGCTAAACTCTGTATTTTAAAAGTCTATGATTGCAATGGGATGGACTAAATTTTCTGTGAAGGTATGGGATATGAACAAGCTAGCAAGCAAGCGAGCAAGCGAGTGAGCGAGCAAGCGAGAGAGAGAGAGAGAGAGAGAGAGAGAGAGAGAGAGAGAGAGAATCAGAATCAGAAATTTATTCAGTAAGGCCAAAGCCCCATTTGAAGGGGCGTGAACACATTGTAAGCATTATACAAACACAGAGTATAATACATAGTAGTTCTTGGATAATGCATGTTTCAAATATTTTGAAACGATTACAATATAGGACTCACAGTCAAACTTCAATAATACAATAGGAACAATATAAATAGATTTAACAGACACACATCACAAGAATTTGTGTGAACACATCATAAACATTATATAAACAGAATATAATACATCATCGCTCTTGGATAATGCATACTTCAAATATTTCGAAATGATTACAATATAGGACTCACAGTCAAACTTCAATAATGCAATAGGAACATATAAATAGGTTTAACAGACATACATCACAAAAATTTAACTTTATGATAAGGCAAACTCTCTTCTTTTAAAAGCTTTATAAACGTATGTTGCCAAATGTCTAATTGTACGCTCATTTTTTGAAGCCATGAGCATTGTTAACATGAAATCATTTGGTTTATAGTAGTACTTTGGGTGAATTAGCAGGTGTCTCAGATCTTCAAGGGCTGGACAACATAGAATAAAGTGAATTTCATTATCAATAACACTGTTACATAATGGGCATTTCGTTGTCTCTTTATCGCGTCTTTTATATCTTAGTCTATGCACTGATAAGTCAAACAAACCAAACCTAAATCTTGTGAACACATATCTAACAAATCTGTTAAAGTCCAACAACAAGTATGCTTCTACCTCATGTGACTGTTTAAACCTTCTACATTGTGCAAAAACATCACTATAATTAATATGATAATCCCAATTTTGCCATCTACAATCAACTAATCTTTGTTTGAAAGTTTTTATAAAAGACTTTATACAACCCACACCCTAATTTTCCCAGACGTATGAAAAACCGTACGTATTTAATATATCACGGACTTTTGAGGCCCAATTTATGTTTCCTCTGTTGGCTAAATTTAACAGCATTTTATATGCCTTATAAGGCAGTCTCTCTTCACTAATTCTCGTTAGTTTTAGCCAATATCGAATACAATAAACGCTTGAGTTTATAGTTAAGGGAAATTTTGCCAACTCACCATAAATGAAATCGTTTGGTGTTCTAATGTTGACCCCCTAAGTATTTTTTCAACATAAACAATTGAACACTTTCAATCACTAAAGCCGCTTTCTCTAAACCCCATATTTCTGAACAATACAATAAAATTGGTTGAACTTGAGCATCAAACAGTTTCAAAAATAATTGTATCGAATTACTCTTTAGTTTATTTAGTTTACTTAGAATACTGAAGGCAGCTCGTTTTGCTCTACTTGCTAAATCTTGACATGCATAATTAAAACTAAGTCTTGTTGAGAACAATATTCCTAAATACCGATATGAGTTTACAACAGCCATCCTTGTATTGTTATAGAACCATTTCTCAGTATTCGCTAAAAATCCACCTTTCCTAAATACCATCATTACATTACTTTTATCCATGTTTATTTTAAGTTGTAACTTACAAGCTGCTCTGTAGAGGCTGTTTAGTTGTGTCTGTAAACCAACTGCAGTTTCTGATAATAAAACAATGTCATAAGCAAACAATAGGATAAATAATTCGATCAATTAATTACTCAGGTTTGCGCCGTGTATACCATTATTAATTATTTCAAGAGCAAGTTCATTTATAAACAAAGAAAAAAGAATGGGACACATCATTTTGTTTCACTCCATTTGTACAAGTAATGCAACTAGTCAACTGTGTACCACATCGCACTCTTGCTTTCACAGAAGCATACACACTTACTTTCACAGAAGCATACACACTTTTGATACATCTATATATCTTACCTTTAATACCATTCTTTAACAGTATAGGCCACAGAAGTTTTCTTGAAATTGAATCAAACGCCTTTTCGAAGTCAATGAAAGCCACATACAGTTTTCTGTTACAGGTGAACTGTTTCTGGATTATTGCCAGTAACGTGAACATGTGATCAATTGTTGAATAATTCTTTTTAAAACCTGCCTGGTATTCGCCTGTAATCTTGTTGTAGTCAAGCCATTCCTGTAACCTTGAATTGATAACAGAGCTGTACAGTTTGCTGCTGATGTTACTCAAATAAATGCCTCTGTAGTTATTAGGATCACTGACGTTTCCCTTTTTAAATAAAGGAAGAATGATGGATTCTGTCCAGTTTTCGGGATATTGACCAGTATTGAATAAAACATCGAAAAATTCGACTAGGAAATTCACCACCTCATCTCCTCCATTTTTTAAGAGCTCCCCAAGTATACAATCTGGTCCTGCTGCTTTTCCACATTTCAATTTTCTTAATGATAATAAAACTTCTTCTTTTGAAATAGGGCGATTTAAAGCATCATCATTATCATCATTACTACCATCTGAAACATCCCTGTCAACACTATCGTAACCATCAACATCATCAACGCCACCACCATTATCATCACCACCACAATTATCACCATCATCACAATCAAAGTCATTAAAAACACGACCTGAGACATCGCTGTTAACAATAACACTATCACAGGGAGAATTCATTTGGTCAAGGACACCTTTGAAATGCTGAAACCAATTCTGAACAGTAATCATGTTAAGTTGAAATATCTTTTTACTAGAAATTTTACGCATGTAATGCCAGAAGTTTTTCTGGTTATCCACGTACCTTGTAAATTGTTTAAAATTACATTATTGTGCTCCTTTCTTTTTCTTTGTAATAAATTTTTCTAATCTAACAAAACATGGCTCTATCTTCAGACTTAAACGACTTTTTAAACATCCTCAACTGTCTTCTGACTGTCCGCCTAAGAGCTTTACATTCAACATCATACCATACTTCCGACTTCTGATTGATAAACATTTTCTTTTTCATACATTCAGCTTGCTGTCTTATACAACAATTGAATATTTCCAGCGCTTCATTGACATCAGCATTTATTAATTCAATAGCATGGTGAAGTGTTTGCTCCGTTTCTATAGAACGAATATTGTCATAACATTGTTGGGCATAATCAGAATTCCATGCACATTTTTCGACATTTTCTTATTGTCATTGCCGACTTCTTTGTCGGACTTTATGTAGTTCTTGGTATCAAAACAAAATTCTATAGGTTGATGTTGAGAGTCTGTCATTTCAGAAACTTCCAATCTACAGCATTTTTGAACTGTAGTAAAACATTTTTAAGAGGCTAAAAAATAATCGTTCACACTGTTGCCTGTGTCTGAAATGAATGTGTAACGACCATGAAGGTCGCCATTACATACTCCATTCAAAATAAACAAGCCAACAGCAACACATAGATTCAACAGCATTTTGCCATACAAATTCAGCACTGAATCTTCTGACTGTCTTGTCAGATTTATATTTTCATTTTCTTTTCTAAAAATAGGAATATCAAACTGACTATAACTGACAGAAATATCTATGATGTCCTGGCATTTAAATCTCCACTTAGAAGAATATCAACATTATCAACTGACATCAGTTTTTCCGCTAACACAATACCATTTTTAACATCAAAAGTCGTATGATATAGAGAATTGATTGGAGGAATATATACACGCAGATAAAGTATACTTTTTTCAAAACCAAACAAAGTTTTGTCGAGCAAAAAACACAACATATTATCTTGGTCGCATTTAAGTTCTTTAAACATATGGGACCAAATCAGTTTTAATTAAACAAACCACACACCCCGATCGCCTACCTTGTTTTGACAACTTCAAAGCTGGTTTACAAAATATTGTATATTTTGGAAATAAATGGCTTTCTAGGTATTCCACGAAAGTTTCCACAATACAAAGTCAAAAGAGGTAATATAATTGATGAATTTTTTACCGTTAAGTTTAGATAAGAGACCTTCCACATTCCAGTGAAGAAAAGATAATGACAGTACTTATCGTTCTTTGAACATTTGGTATATTTTCACCTTTGTTTTTTGTTTTGCTTTGCATTCCTACATTCTTCAAAATTATCTTGGAAATACCCCCCCTATCACACTTAATCTTTCCTTGTTCACTTTCTTGGAGGGAGTAGATGAAAAGCGGAGGGACTTGTTACGACATGCACGATATGCCTGCACGGTATGTTGGCTTGTCAACACATTACTGACCACTTCTGAATCTTCGCTGAACATTTTGAGAACCGGTGCTGAGGGGGAATTTGTTACCGCTTGATATTTACTTAAGGTATTTTTTGTTTTTGGCTTACAATAAATATTTGATTTGCATTGGGCCGGCCAGACACCTATCTGATTTCTTTTAATTCATCATTGTCATCCAATTCAAACTTCTTACCCTCAATAAGGAGGTGATCATAGATCATGGTGGCCCTTTTGTTGTTATCTCTAGCTGTTTTCAAATGAGGACCCAGTCGTTTCCTAATGTCGCGAACTCTTTGTGTAAAGTTTTCCCCAATAAATATTTGGCTATTTCTCAGTTTTTTCTTTGCCTTAAGGATTTCTTCTTTGTCTTTATAAAATGTACATCTGGCAATGATCGGGGAGTTTTGGTCTGTTATTCAAGCGATGCACACGGTCAAACTGTACTGACTTAGAAAGTTCTAGTTTATCTGTCAGTATGTCCTGTACACGATCTTCACATTCTTTCTTTGTTTCACCGTCTCTTTTGTGGACTTCATAGAACAAGATGTTATTTCTTTTCGACCGACCCTCAAGATCATCAGTTTTTCTTTCCATTTGGTCATTTGTCCTTTAGTACTGTATTCTCTGCTTTAAGAGAGTCATTTCCTCGTCAGATTGCGAACAGAATCACTCATATCATGTAATTCATTTTTTAAATCACTGACAGTTTCATGTAGATTTTTCAGTTCAGTTTTCATATCATCGAACTTAGTATGCATACACGAAATCGAAGACATAATATCCTTCAAAGTTGGGTCACTGGATAGTCCCTCACCTTATGCAGAGTGGTCGTGGTCCATGAGTAAAGGTCGGTCAGCACTGGCACGTCGTGTGGAACCATCACTGGTCAGTCGAGCCTGTTTCAGCGCACTGCTTTGGCTGGACCTAGGCCCGGGGTTTGGCTCCACGTCACCACAACGCAGTAACAGATCACTGTAGAAAAATGGCGTAAGGACCACCAGCCCTACCATGACACGGGTCCTAACTGTCAACACACGTAGAGTCATGGCTAACTGAAAATTAACCCGCTTGGCCATGAAATTTATATAAATGGCGAGAAATCCACCACAACGTACCCTAAAGTCTACACCTGCCAGAGGCATGATGACTTAACATCAGTTTTCAGACGTCAGACTTAGTGAGGTACTCCGTAATTAACACAATCGGTTAATTGGGTGCAGAGCTCAGAAAAACGTGTCCGCTAAATCGAGAGAGAGAGAGAGACAGACCGACAGACAGACAGGCAGACAAACAGACAGACAGACAGACAGACAGACAGACAGACAGACATACATACAGAGGGGAGAGGGAGAGACAGAGACATAGAGAGGATGGAGGGGAGAGAGAGAGAGAGAGATTGGTAAGGGAAACAACCCACTGCTATCACTGTTTTGTAAACATCGATGTTTGCAGGCCTCGGAACATATTCCTCATTCTAATCTGACGCTGCATGGCGGTCTACAGTAGATTCGATGCCGATCCGCCTGATCCCATTTTGTTTAAAGAACCATTAACTGAATGAATATATTTTACTAGGTACAACAACGAACATCATTAATTGCGTGGAGGGTCAGAGGGCTCAAATGTTACAGACTGTTCTTATGTATACTATAAGACACAGTAAGGTGAAAAACTTAAGTCACTTCAAACTTCAAACCACTTTATCAAATAGGCGCAGTCGCATTAAGTCCCACTGGTCCTGTCTATCAGACAGCCCTTGCTGCTCTACGCATATGCTACGAGCATATTGTAAAACAACTGAACCAAAGTACATACAATGTCAAGGAAACCATAACTATAGCTGCTATGAAAATGGCAATATTCCAGAGTATCACTGATGAATATTCTGCAATACCGTTCGTGCATTAAATGAAAAAAAAAAATCTTCATACAATTTTTGCATAAGAATTCAAAGCAAACAAAGAGCTCGTGTTTCAGCGACAGAAAATTACTTCTCCTTCAATTGCAGTCACATCATGTATTATCTCAAGTTGTTGACAAGTGAAAATGGTAACCTGAGTATGACCACTAGCCTACTATCTAATCGCCTTATGCAGTAATGCCATTTCGCCCCATATGCCGAGTGGTTAAACCAGTAACTTACTATAAGAAGCCGTCTTTCACCTACGTGATCCACTCTCATCCTCAGAGGATGACTGTACCAGAAAGGATTGAGTGCTTGTAACCGACTGTGATGTGACTGTTAAATTAACTATTTCAGGGATGTCGACACAAAGACTAGCTTGTCTGAAGGCCAAACGGAAAATACTGACAGAACCCGAGTGACATTGATAAATGTCTTATAATGTGTACACAAAAATGTTTATGCATTTTATTGCATGATTTCAAATTAAACCAACTGTTCCCGTTTCAGCGACAAAAGATTACTTTCTCTTTCATCGACAGTCGTTATCTGAGCTAACACCCAAAACACTAATGTTCAAAACTGAGTGGGGTACAGCCTCTTTAGTGATCCACGGACTTATATTAGTTGCAAATGCCAGTAATAGAAGCATCAACGTGGAATGATTTACATAGAAGAGTAGCTGATGTACACGCAAGTTTGATACTCATACACACACAGCGACAAAAGAGTCTTATAACTGGCATTATAAATAAAGACAAATAACTTTTATTAATATCACTAGCACAAAACAACGTAACTTTGTGTTAATTTCAAACAATCTGTTTTGTATTTTGGTTACGTTTCGTTATTGACTTTAATCTTCTTTGGTTTCCTTGGCATCCCAGTAAAGACAGCTCACTGTGATTGGAGTTCCAGAGGCAATCATTTGTGATTCTGATTTCAGTTTTGACTGAAAGGTATTCTGAATATTCACATATACAACAAATGACTACGACGACTATGACTCCAGACGCAATTGAATCTTTCTGTACCAGAAAACGACTGGTCCGAATAGAACTGTTTATAGCTTCTCACCTCCCACCTGTCGGCGTTACCAGGTTCGGTGTTGGCCACTGCACACTTTGTCACCACCATCTCCCTCCACCATCTCCCTCCAGGCTGCTCTGTCTTGACTTTTGTGAACGATTTCTTGAATATTTAGGCCACTGATGTTGGTTATGTTCTCGAGGTTTGAGATTGGAGGTCTGCCTTTCTTCCTTTTTGCCACTGTTTTTCCCTGAAAGCCATGAGGTCCGTATTCTTGCTGCGTAACACATAGCAAATGTATTTTAGTCTTCTTTTGTTGATGTTTGCTAGTAGTTTTCTGGCGATATCAAGTTCTTCCAGGACACTTTCATTAGTTCTATCTGTCCATCCGACACGTAGTAGTCTCCAATAAAACTACATCTATGCTGCCTCAGTTCTTCTGCAACCAGTTTTTCTCAGAGTCCAGGCTTCGCAGCCGTAAATAATGACTGGCCAGAACAAACATTTTAAAAGTCTAACTTTCAAGCCATTTGGTATGCCTCTGTCTTTCTGTTGTTGAGTTGGACCATTTTCTGCTTTGCCATTCCAATTCTTATTTTGATGTCTTTGGAGCAGGTTGCATCATCATTTTATAGTTTACATAGACAAAATCACGACAGAGATAGCCAAGACCCAGAATCATTGAACAAGATGTTTGCAGATGACCAGGGCTTAGCTCACGATAAAGAAGAAAGGCTACAGAACACAAAAACCAAAACACCACTTGTAAAAACAGCAACATTAACTCAATCGGTACTGACAGTGTTCTGCCCACCTTTCCCCGGCATTTGTATGGGTTAGTAATAAAATCACACAAAAAATTAGTCATTCTAAGTCAGGTAACAAAAATTTTGGAACTGATCAAAAACACCTTGGATTAGTTTGTGACAAAGTATGAAACTTTATTACTGAAAACTGAATGTTCTGGGTTTAGGCAAAAAAAATCCATATTTTCAGTTGCAAAATAAAACACATTTTTTTCTACTAAAACACAACACACACACACACACACACACACACACACACACACACACACACACACACACACACACACACACACAAACCCTAAGCTGGGAAAGGCCTTTGTGTACACACAATAACCAAAGAACTGTCTGAACTTCAGTTTGGATACTGTACACACAAAATGCTTGATATTATATGCATATATTCATAACAATTCCAGTAAACACGCAAAAAGAAGAAGTCAAAATCAGTGTGTTCGCTGGAAAATAACACTGAGAAATGATTGTGCCATAATGTATAAATCTGTTTTTATTGTATCACTGTCAGTATTATCATTCGGCTATCATTATCGCTGATATCATTATTAGGCCTAGGCTTATAGGATTTTTAGTAACAAATGATGACATGTGTCTTGTTTTAAATTTAGTTTCATTCATTATATATCCTGCACAAATGATAATGAATGATAAAGAAATAAAACAGGCATTCCTAGTCTAAAGGCCTGGACTTGAATCTGTCGAGAAGATCTTGCGTCTTCTGCTTCAGAGAAATCATGGGGGCATGGCTTTCTGGGAGCGTGTGCAACCCAGGTGCTCTAGCAAAAGGCAGCACAGCAAGAAGAAACAAAACAAAACAAACCCCCCAAAAAACAACAACAAACAAAGCAACAACAACAACAAACAAACAAAAACAAACAAACAAAACAACAAAACAAAAACAACAACAGCAACAACATCAGAAGTCCTGACGCCAGTGACGGAACATAACATTGATAAAAACTTCTTGTGTAATGTGCATGGTACTTTGGATATGTTTTCCTCTCTGAACTGCACCACGACCATGATCTTTTTCTTCGTCACACTCCCTATTCGTTGAAACAGCGACAATGGGCGGTGTTCAGAATTAGCCGATTGATCGCTTCCCTCACCAGAAAAACCATCATTGTCATCTTTAACTGTCTCTTGAAAATCTAAATCTGCAATCTGTAGCATTTTCAGTACTTCAGCGGTGGTGAAAAGCCTCTGTCATCATCTTTTTGAGTGTCGGGTCTGCGAAGTACTAGCGAGAGATGTCATTTTGTCCAACTGAGGTCAATGGGTGGGGTCAAACAAAACAAGGTTACACATACATTGTCAAATACATCTGTGCCGATTGGCTGCTTTGGTTAGTGAAAAGGCCATTGAAGCTATTTGTAACTTATAAAGTCTTCTAAACATCGTGGTATGACTCCAAAACTTCGAAACAGGCCAAATTCCCTGTAGGGGACGTTCGTACGAAACGTTTGTAAACTGAGCGTCCACCTATAATCATTATTAGGAGAACGGAGACGATAATGCTCAGCAGAACATCTGGTAAACTTAGCATCAGCATCAATGGCATTAAACACACTAATGAAGAACTCCCATCTGTATTCTCCAAGTATTTCACCACCAAAATACAAACTCTTCGTGACAAGCTTGACAGGACACCCTGTCAACCAGCCCACCTGACCCTTCCTTCTCTGGCACACCTCTTACTACTTTTACCCCAGTCTCGCAAGAAGAAATTCTCAACACAATCAGATCCATGTCGTTCAAAACCTGCGAAATGGATCCTCTTCCAGGTTCTCTCTACTCCGACTGTCTCCCTACTCTCCTCCCATTCATCACTAACATCATCAACACTTCTCTTCAAACTGGAACTGTCCCAGATTCTTTCAAGTCTGCTATTGTTCACCCTCTCCTCAAGAAATACAATTTAGACCCAAATGAACTGAAAAACTACCGGCCTATCTCCAATCTCTCTTTCTTGTCAAAACTCCTTGAAAAAGTTGTCCTCAACCATCTGAACTCTCATCTGTCTGCCAACAATCTCCTCAATCCTTTCCAGTCAGCCTACCGCCAGTGCCATAGCACTGAAACTGCCCTACTACACATTCTCAACAATCTCTTCCTTGCAACTTATACTGGCAAAGTCTCTCCCCTCACACTCCTTGATCTGTCTGCAGCCTTTGATACCATTGATCATGGTATTCTCCTTTCTAGACTCCATCATACTTTTGGCATCTCTGACACTGCTCTCTCCTGGTTCACTTCATATCTATCAAACAGAAAACAAACTGTTCTCATCAATGGCACTTACTCTCAACCTGCATACCTGACCTGTGGTGTTCCACAAGGATCTGTCCTTAGCCCTGTTCTTTTCACTCTTTACACCTCCCCCCTGTCCACCATCATCAACTTCCACTCTATAAAACACCACTTCTATGCTGATGACACCCAACTTGAAGACAGTGACTCACCTGACAATGTACAGCGCCTCTTGACTCGCACCACTGAGTGTTAGTCGGACATTAAGAACTGTAATGACATACAATAAACTTCAGCTTAACGACGACAAGACAGAAGCTATCCTCATTGGCACCCGTCAGAAACTTTCTCAGCTGCCTCCTCTTTCTCTCCCATTATGTAACACATCAGTCCCAATTTCTGATTCAGCTAAAAACCTTGGTGTCTGCCTTGACTCTACCCTCTCCATGAACAACTTTGTTTCTCAAACTGCCAGATCTTGCTACTATCACCTCCATCGTATAAGCCTGATCAGGAAGTATCTCTCTGTGGAAACAACTGCAAAACTCGTTCTCTCCTTGATAATGTCTCGCATTGACTATTGCAATTCACTCCTGTCTGGTCTTCCTGCCTCCACCATTCACATCCTACAGCGCATTCAAAACAATGCTGCACGCCTTGTACTCAAAAAGAAAAAAGCTGACCACATATCTCCTCTCCTGGCACAACTTCATTGGCTCCCTGTATCAAAGCGCATACAGTACAAACTAGACACCATGTGCTACAAAAGCCTCAATAACGCAGCCCCCGATTACCTGTCAAGCCTGCTTGAGATCTATGTTTCCTCACGTACCCTCCGCTCTGCCTCCGATCCTCTGACTTTTCGCTTTCCACGCACTAAGCTCAATACCTATGGTCCACGAGTCTTCTCTGTTTCTGGTCCACTCTCCTGGAACAAACCTCCTCTCTCAGTCCGTCAGCAACCTACTTTTGTCTCCTTCAAGTCCGCTCTCGAAACTCACCTTTTCTCCTCTGCATAAAATCCTGACCTCACTCAACCCCCTCGCAGCCTGTCTCCGCTCGGAGTGGAATCACATTGTAATATATAATTGTATATAATATGCTCTCTATAATTTTCCATTGCTTTAATTCTTTTTCCCCATTTATAGCCATGTGTGTGTGTGTGTGTGTGTGTGTGTGTGTGTGTGTGTGTGTGTGTGTGTGTGTGTGTGTGTGCGTGCGTGAGTGTGTGCGTGCGTGCGTGCGTGCGTGTGCGTGCGTGCGTATGTGTCTGTTCAGCGCTTAGATTTGATTTTTATCAAGATTTTGCGCTATATAAATATTGTAATTATTAATTATTATTATTATCATTAAACTCAAACAAATGAGTGAATTCAAGTTCATCGGCAACGTTTTCACAGGGGAAACGGAAAATTCAACAGAGAGGTCGAAATAACAATCCAGAAAGTAAACAAAGTCAGGTACAAATTTGATTCAGTCATAAAAAAAAGTATTGTTTCTACTGAAACAGAAGTCAAGTTGATCAATTTCATTTTCATCCCTATGGTAACATACTAGTGCATGACATGGACCTTGACCATGCTCAGGGACACAACACTACATGTACTACACGTGAAATGAGTTGTTTGAGAAAAACAAAACCAGACGTGACATGTTCAGAAGCATCACGATAAGAGAAATAGTGGGAACAACACAAGTCCATCAATAGAGATTTAAGGTAGTTTGTTTTTCTAAGCGGAATGAAATCCCGAGACTTGGAAGTCACACAGCATTTCTCCTGTTTAGGTCATATGGTGTGCAGCTGCAAGCGCTGTCTCCTAGCATCAGACAGATGAAAGCAGAAAGTTCTACAACCTCGATGAAAATCATTATGCTGAGTTCATTCCATAATTTGTCACGCCAAGTTCTGATGTGATTGTGTGGAATAACAGGAGTGTCATGCGGCGTCCAGTCTAACCAAGTTTTGAAATTGTATTTGACCAAGTTCAGGGCTAGAGAAAAAAAGGAACGGGGATATTAGATACCATCATCATATTGCTGTGGTCTCAAATCACTTTGGACCTCAGGACACCCTTTACTTTTACCTTAGAATTTAACAGATCATAATGATGATGATGGATCTGCTATCGACTCCACGGATGAGTAAGCATATTGGCCTTTAGAGCCCATTGCGGGTATTCATGTAGGCCCGATCCTGCAGGCACTGCATGGGCGTCCAGAAGTCTGGATTGAGTGAAGCTGCCATTTTCATCAGGATAATGATACATTCGTTTGCTGGCAAACAGTAGGCTACATATGGTTGAGAAAGTCATCAATGCACTCTCGTTGTTTCCATAGTGGAAATTATTTTGAAGAATTTTATTCCGTTTGTTTATATTTGTTTTGATGAAGTATGCGAGCATTTGAATCATCATATGGATGAATATTGTGATCTAACTAAACCGTATCTAAATTGAAAATCTTGAAGCTGTGTCTAAAAATTCCATGGTAACTTTGTGTTCGCGGTTCAGATTAGTGGCTCCAGGATGCTTTTTGAACAATTAAACGTCCAGAGAAAAATCTGTAGCGACAGATGGTAAGTCTACTGTTTTTTTTTTTTTTTGTGATATGTCTAGTAATTCCATGATAAATGTGCACTCACGGTTCAGAATGGTTAATCACAGTTGTTAACAAACTGGTATATCCGGAACGAGGACTATAAAGTCGATGGTTGGCCTATTAATTCTGTAGAGCTGTGAAAAGCTTGTACATTCTTGTCTTATAATAGTATCCTTACTTTGGTGTGTTTCGGGGCTTTCCTCCTTCATCTAACTTTGTTCCTGTGCTGTTGGAGTACGTGGTCAAGGCAGTGCATTGGAGAGATCGGCATCCCCTGATAGGAGCTCTTTCCTGATGAGATAGATATGTTCGACTTGGGCGAAAGCCGCCAGTGGATTGACTTTTTTAAACGTCTCTCTCTGTCCTGTATAATGCTTCTCCCACTATCTAATATGTTATCATCATCAAATGAAAGATGGATTGTTTGAATGTTTAAAATGATTGATTTGAGCAACTGATGCAATTCTGAAATTGTCCATTTTTGGAAAAAAAAGTTTTATTGATGAAAGATTGAAGGGACTCAAGAGTTAAATCGTCAAGATTCGTTTCACAAGGCATTATGGTTATTTCTTATACGAGGCTATAAGTTTGAAATACACTAAAATATTGATTGATTTGCATGGAGATTGGAAAGTACGGAATATTTGTGAAATAATCTTGTACTGGTCTCTCGTCAAAATGATTTTTGTTATTTGTGGATAATTGACATTTGTTCTTTGTAATAAACGTTATTCGCGTGACATACTGCAGAAACAATTCTGAATTGAGTAATTATGTTCATATATCATCAGTGTCACTTAAGGTTTTACAATAAGTCAGGTGTTCCCTTGTTATGTTCCAGGGAAGAGCTTCTTATCATTGCTCTCATTCTTCATCTTCATTTGGCGTTCCGTGTGTACATCTCAGTGTCCCCGACAAAGAAACTGTGTCCTCGTGGACCAGGAAATTGTATCTAAATTAAACTAGGAGCACTCATATCTGTGAATTTCGAATTCATCATCTAAGGCACCGCCAGCTCCTTGGGAAGTTCAACGTTTGGCACAACTGTTTTACAAGTTTCTACCGGGGATGAAAAAACTGAAAGCAACTCTCCCTTTTCAAAACTATTATGAGAAGGATATGTTTCTGTATTTCGTTTATATGTAAAGAATTCATGTGCACATTTACATCATTCGTATAATTCATACCTCCATTCGCTGGTCTCTGTTTTGTTTATAAATTGTTGAAAGTGGTCTTGGCCTTTTATTTGGAAAGATATAATATTTTAGTGTTGAATTTCGTAATTATACCTGACAGACCTCCCTTTCACTTGTTCCTAAGTCTGTAGGAGATCATACTCCCGACTACAGAAGGGGTAGATTATTTCCTCATACCCCAAAATGTAACAATAGGAAGGAATCCAAACTAGTTTCTGTTCAAAAACAGCTATTCTGCCCTGCATATTTTGCTATCGCTAACATGCTTTGATGCCAGCAATATCTTTAGCCTTTAGAGTGTCCTTATGTATCATTGTTAGTCTTCCATGATCACGATGTGTTTGTTTTAGCTCTCCATACAGGAGCATCTTTGGGGTGCAGTTGTCTTTCATAAGAGGAAAGTATCCTGTTCAACAAAACTGCCGTAGACATTGGACACTGGATCTAGCCATGTTGTGTTGCAGATCTTGGGCAGACATCTTTGATGGACCTGTTCCAACTGTTCAGTGTATCGTTAGTAGGTAGTCCACGTCCTGCAGCAGCAAGCAGGGTACTCAAGACTACTGCTGTGTACACAGTTATCTTTGCGACGAAACTGATGCCTTGGTCTTGCCACAATCATTTGGTCAGCTTTTAAAAGATAGAGTATGCCTTGGAAACGCGCGGCGTCACGTTTACATCAAGTGATCCATTTGTCTATAATCCTGATCTTATGGTTATTGATGACAACCAGGAATGGTGAAGCGCCAGAAGCCTGAGATGGTGTTGGACGAAACAAATTCTGTCTTGCTTAGGCTAATTGAAAGACTGAAGAAGTTGCAAGCCACAGTAAATTGGCCAGTGATGTGCTGAAAGTTCTCATGCTTATATTTGGCCAGTTGCAGTCATCTGCAAAAAAAGCCTTCCCAGCAATGTACAGGAGGGGTATCCTATGAATGATTATTGCATCAGGTTTTATTGCCCTTTCTCATGTAAATGTGAACAATCAGTTAATCAGATAGCATCCATTCATCTGTAGAAATCATGGAACTGCGCGCTGGGGTGGGTTGGGATACAAGTCCTAAATTTGCATCGCGTATTCTTCCTTGTTGCAGCGTGGTGCCTTTCAGCCTCACTCCTCCTCGCTCCACTTTTCACTTCACGAGCACAGTCATTGGCGTGCGCTTCTTACTGGTTGAGTTTGATGCCCATGATATCGTGTCTCGCTTGCAGTGAAAGTGGAGACGCCCTTGTGATCTGGTGCCATCAGCCATCTCGCGATAGGTAAGTATGTGGACGTGACCCAGCCACGGAAGGCGTCGTTGCTGCAACAGATTGTAAAGGCTGGGGATGCCAAGACGACCATCACCTCACAACCGCCTACGTTCAGATTCCGATAGCATCCTCTGCTTGTCTCCGTCACCACTTCTTCATTGCTGCAGGGCTTTGTCATGAGTGGTGATTAGATGCCTCACTGAGCCAGCTTTCTATACACTTTACCAGCACATAGAATGTTACAGGGTGGAGAAGATGTGCAATTCCCTCCATACTCTCATGCCTTGTTGACGCTTGTAATTCCACAAGCATACTGACTGCCAAGTGTAGAACGGCCTCAGTAGGTGTTGGTTTGTTGTTTGCGGAGCCTCTCAGGGACACGGCGGCCTTTGTTTTTATTCGAATCAACAGAAATTCGCCGCATGATGGAAGTAGCGATGACAGCAGTAGCTAGACCGATTAGGATCTGGAGAAACACCGCCGTCAGATTTACACAAGTACAGACTGGACATGTCACTTTGTAGCCTCCATTCTCTACGGGAATGGAATTTGAACACGGCAAGCTGATTTAGAGAAAAATGCAGGCTTTTGAGACAACTTGCCTGAGGAAATTGATTGTTTATTATATTTTACCTTTAACAGAAAACCGGTGAGTACGAACGAAATAGGACCAGAACCTTGATGGGCCTGCAGGAACCATTTCTGGCAACAGTGAATAGATGCAAGCTTGCTTGGTTTCGTCATTTCACCCTCCACGACACACAGCCTTTTCTTTTCTTTACAGTTGGTGCCAAACTGAATCAGCCTCCACCGTTCCTTTGGTCCCATCAACAATGTGGAGACAGGGAACTTGATACATGGGCAACAGCTTGTCCTCCTGTCCTGCGCCCTGGAGAAGTCACTCCAGCTTCGCCTCATGGTGTCAAAATAACACCGGAAGCAGCAGCCTACCGGTTATAAGCTACAGCTCAATTGACGTAAAGTGTAGTGCCAAGGGCTGCTTCCAACAGTCGGAGAGATTCTTGGATCTCAATGGACGGCTACCGCCCATCCAAGCTGGGCAGCCCCCAGCTAAATAGGTGCAGTCCCGCCACAGTCTGCCTTCTCCATTTGGTGCTGGGAGATAGGAAAACATCGACAAGCAGACAGCAAGACCTGTACCAGGTAAAAAAAAGAAAGAAAGAAAACCATACATAAAACAAAAGAGGCCAGCTCTCAAACTGGGATGTTGGAACGTCCGTGCAATGACGGCAGAGCGATCAGAGAACCTGCAGGACATCAGTGATGCAAGAAAGACAGCTGTCATCAACGACGAGCTTCAGAAACGCGCTTAGCTGACTCAGACACACTCAAGGAGAAAGACTGCACCTTCTTCTGGCAAGGAAGGAGTGCTGAGGAGCACAGAGAACATGGAATCGGATTTGCAGTCAGGAACTCTCTGTTGAAAATGGTTGATCGAGGTGACAAAGGATCTGAACGCCTGCTCACTCTCCATTTCCATACTTCTGACCACTTTAGTCACTCTTATCAGCACCTATGCTCCTACCCTTACATCTACACCAGAGGCAAAGGAAGAGTGCTATGCTGACTTCAGCTACCCTATCAAGAATATCCATAGCGAAGAACACCTTGTCCTTATTGGCGACCGGAACTCCAGAGTGGCTGCTGATCATGATTCATGGCCTTCCTGTCTTAGACGTTTTGGAGTTGGAAAATCAGTGAAAATGGGCAGCGCCTCCTGAAGCTTTGTTCCTATCATGACCTCTGCGTGATCAACTCTTACTTCCAGATGAAGCATCAGCACAAAGTGTCATGGAGATATCTTCGATCAAAACATTGGCACCAACTGGACATGGTCATTGTCAGACGAACAAGTTCGTGCTTCTCGCCCGCACATACCATAGTGAAGACTGTGACACAGACCACTCACAAGTGTTGCGATATCAGGCTACAACATAATGAGCTCCATCGTATCAAACAAGAGGGGAAGCCTCGCACTGACACCTCCAAGATGCAGTACCCAGACAAAGTTGAAGAATTTGCCAAGTCTCTCATAGATGCTCTATTTACAGACCAACCGCACAACTCTGCCTCTAAAAAATGGGACCACCTCCGGGAGACCATTCAGAAAACAGCCCTAGCTACCTTTGGGAGAAAGACTTCCAAGAATGACTGGTGTGAAGCCAAGTCCAGTGAAATGACCCCCGTTATTGAAGCAAAGCGTGCTACCCTTGCTGAATACAAGCGCTCACCAAAAGAGAAATCTCTGCAAACACTCAGAGCTGCCAGGAGCAAAGTGCAGCAGACATCAAGAAGTGCCAGTGAATACTGGCAACAGCTCAGTAAAGACATCCAGACTGCAGCAGCTACAGGCAACATAAAAGATATATACAAGGGCATCAAGAAAGCTCTTGGTCCAACGCAGAACAGAACAGCCCCCTCAGATTCACCAGTGGGGAGATGATCACCGACAAAGGCAAGCAACTGGAGAGATGGGTGGAACACTACCCAGAGGTATACTTCAGGGAGAACTTCGTTGCCAGCTCAGCCCTTGATGCCATTGAACCTCTGCCCATCAGGGAGGAGCTAGATGCTAAACCAACACCAGAACTCCACAAGGCAATTAGCAGCTTGGCCTGCGGGAAAGCACCTGGTAATGATGGCATCCCCTCAGACCTCATCAAGCACTGCATGAACACCCTCCTGCAGCCCTTACATGATGTCATCTGTCAGTGTTGGAAAGAAGGAGCAATGCCACAAGACATGAGAGATGGCAAGATCGTCACCCTGTGTAAGAACAAGGGAGACAGAAGCGACTGCAACAACTATAGGGGCATTTCCCTACTCAACATCGTAGGCAAACTGTACGCCTGAGTCACGTCTCCAAAAGCTAGCTGAGTGCATCTTCCCTGAATCCCAGTGCGGCTTCCGATCAGAACGGTCCACCGTGGATGATTTTTCCTTGTCAACTACAGGCAAAATACAGAGAACAGCAAAATCCTTTCTACATCACCTTCCTCGACCTCACCAAAGCCTTTGACCTGGTCAGCAAGGATGGACATTCTCGTGAAAATATGATGCCCTCCAAAGCTGTACAGACTAATCAGATCGTCCCACAACGATATGAAGGCAACCATCCAGTACGAGGGCTGCATGAAAGTGGTGTCAAGCAAGGCTGTGTCCTTGCTCCCACCCTGTTCTCCATGCTCCTGAAGCATACTTTCGGGACTGCAATGGAGGGAGTGTACCTACACATCAGATCCGACGGGCGACTCTTCAACCTCGCAAGACCGAAAGCAAAGACAAAGGTGCGCGAGGCTATTATTAGAGGCCTGCTCTTTACTGATGACGCTGTTGTTATCTCACACACTGAGCAACAACTCCAGTGCTTCATATGCAGATTTTCCCAAGCCTGCAAAGACTTTGGTCTGACCATCAGCCTGATAAAGACGAACGTTCTGAGCCAAGACGTGGACATTCCACCTGTCGTCACCATCGACAACTACGAACTTTATGGTGTCTTACCAGTTCACATAATTTGTGTCTATCATCAGCAATAATTGTACCCACGATGCCGAGATCAACAAGCGCATTGGAATGGCTGCAGCAACTTCAGGCCGACTTACTGCTCGCGTCTGGGAGAATCCAAATCTGACAGCTCCGACCAAGACGGCAGTGTACAACGCCTGCATCATCAGCACTCAATTGCATGGCAGCGAAATGTGGACAACATATGCCGAATAGAACGAAAGGTGAATAGCTTTCATTTACGCTGCCTTCGTCGCGTCCTCGGCATCAAGTTGAACGACAAAAATTAATACCAAACGCCCAGCTCCTAGCATGTGCTAGTCTCCCCAACATGCACGCACTGCTTAGACAACGCAGGCTGCGCTGGCTTTGTCATATGTACCTGATAGAAAAGACAGACATAGGCTGAAGAACTGTTTAAAGATTGACTCAAACTTTGAGCTGTATAATGAATTACTAGATACGTAATTTATTGTCAAGTGTAGGTCTTTGGAGTATTTTACTATTCCGATTTCATTGTCTGACTAATTTTACTGTTCTGATTTCATTATGCCCTCTTTCCCTCAAGCCTTGTGCTCAGCCTTCTGGCCTCTGTCTGAGGCTAACTACCTTATCTGACCTTTGCCCATTGAGCGGGGGTCTCATTACACATCAGCCAACGGGGGCAGAGATGTGTCCTTCCTTCATCGATCGTGGAAGATGTGTGAGGCCCTGAGGGCTGTGATGGACAACTGGGCACACTCCTTGTCCTGTTCAGTCAGCTCCCCAGGGTGGTCAGACCAGACGGTAATCTGCCGTACTGTGTGCTCGTCCTCTGACCATAGATTGGCAACTCGGCGAACTTTTGGCTTATGGTAGCGTCTGCATCTGTTCTTGCTTCTTTTGTGAACTTCTTTACGCCTCAAAATGTAGTTGTGGCAAGCTGAAGACTGCTGAAGACTGTTGCTGAGCGAATAGTATTGTACTATATGATGATAATTTGTTTCTGTTCGGGTGTTATTGACCGAAATGTGAACTTTTCTCAAGTCTCTTTTCGTTTTCTGTTTCAGTGTTGGGCAGTATGAATTATAAACGTATCTGTTCAGAATTATCGAGTGCCTATTGTTTTCAGCCTATGGTTTTGAGCTGCAGCTAAGTGACACAACGACGGTATTTAAGAGTAGGTCTGTATGTTCACGACAAAGTGATGCAATTATATCATACAGAGCGACAGATCTATTACTACATTTATGGTCCATTTTCTTAATTGATGGGTTGCTGACCTTTCATTGTCCCATTTTCTATTTCTTTTTTTTTTTCACCTTTTTTTTTTATTCATTTTTAACGGTGAATAGACATCAAGAAACAATGTAGTAACAAAACAAAACAAAAACAAATAATAATAATTTCAATTCATACAAATGAGAGGAATGTTTTTGACATCTGACAACATAAACATATAGAAGAAAAAAAATTTCATACATGAGAGATTTCAAAGTGAACATCAAGATTTCAAACACGTCATAAAGATGAATTTGTTCTCTGTTAAGAAAACAGTGGTTTATAGCTATTCCATTGAACATTAAAAGACGGACAAATGAAAGTCGTCCACTCTGACATTACACTATTCAAATCTGAATCTTATCTAATAGTCTTTGAAAAGTGCGTGTATTCGAAATACATTTGTCAATCTTACCAGTTCATTTTTCCCCTCTTTTCCTCTCCCCCCTTGCCCTCTTGTTTGATTGTTTGTTTGTTTGTTTTTCCTTTCTCTCTTTCTTTTTTGAATGTACAGAATGATATTTTCACTTTGGAAGTTCAAAAATAAAAACCAAGATCCAACGCATGTCAACATTTCCCCCACGAATCAATCTCAAAAACCACATTCCTTTGCCCAACGACAATCAAACGTCATCAAACAATGTGGCAACATAAATTATTTGATTTATACAAATAAGACAATAATTGTTCACATAAAAAAACTAAAAAAACCCATAGCCTACAAAACATAAAACAATATTCTAATCAATGATGGTTTTATTATGTACATCAATATTCAAGAAACATGTCATGAAGAAAATGGACAAGTGAAAGTTTATTTGGGCATATTGTTCAATTTTGAATCTCTGGTTTAGCATTTTTGAAAGTGTGTATATTTGGAACACACTTGTGTACTTTGCATTTATATGTAAATGATTTTGCAAGCATTATCGTAAGATCAAAACTCTATCTGTTTTTACATTTCGGTCAACACCGAACAACACCAGATTTCGTGTGATTCTGATGTTGAAGGTATTTTCGCATTTTGGATTGATTAGTTTTTCTGTTAAATTCCAGAAATTACCGACACAGTAACAGTTCCATAGAAAATGTTTAATACAGTCTCTTGCATTATTACACCATGTACAATTTGTCGTAGTTGCTATATCCATTGTGTTTAATGTTATATTTGTGGCAATAATCCGATGAACTATTCTTATTTGCAACCATTTTAATTTGACATCATTTAATTTATGAATTTTTAGAAACACTTTTTCCCACGAAATGTTAATATTTAGTTTCTCTGACCACCTTGAACAACAGTTTGGTTTGCTATCATCCAATTTAATTTTTTCATAGTAAAGTCTACATGTATCTCCGTTTTGTACACTCATTATTAGTCTTATTGCATTCAGAATACTGTTCGTGTTGTTTTCATTTGAATTCTGGTTGTTCTTGAATATTGTTTGATTGACGATATCCATCCATTATAAGTGACATAATCAATACGGCAATTAGCGTTATTTTCAAATTCTTCATAGGTCAAAAACAGCCATTTTCTTTAAGAAAATGTTTGATGCAGTATATTCCTTTCTCTATTAGTTTATTATTCTTGATTATTTTGTTATCCACCTTTATTTTTTCGTTATAAAAGACAGGTTCAGCTAACAGTTCACTTGAATTCTTAGGTGTTATATGATTACAAAATGTTATGTAGGCCTTGAATGTATCAGCCCAGAACATATTATTCTTCATGAAATATGAAAGAACCGCTGTCCGTAGCATTCAATATTGTTAAGGAACGAATATATTTCAGCTGCTAGACTTTTCCATTTATGGTTTGTAGTTTTAAATTTTCTTATCCATGGAAGTTTCAGAGCATATATATGATTATGTACTTAAATCCGGTATATTCAGTCCTCCTTGCTTAATATTTTTAGTGGCAGTCTTTCTGCTGAATTTGTCTAGTTTTCCATTCCATACAAACCAAAAACATAACTTCTGTAGTTGTTGTATAAAATGATCTGGAGGATCAGGCAATAATACCATAGATGTATAAGTTTAGATAATACAAGAGATTTTAGAACTGCGACTTTACCAATCGGGGTAATGGTTCTTTGTGACCAAATTTTGAATAACATTTTCACTTCCGAAAATTTGTCTTTATAATTCATTATCTCGCAGTTTCTTAGATCTTGAGTGAACCAGATGCCTTTCTGCGTTGAGGACATGCCTTTAAAATTAGGAGGTTCCATATCATTTTTAAGTGGGGACAATATATTATTTGTGATTTTCTCTCACTACCAAGCCATATTTCTTGCGTTTTTTCGCTGTTCATAAACAGACCTGAAACTGTGCCGTACGTATTAAGTATACGAATAGATCTTTCAAAAGAGGTTTTATCTCCTACATTTATTAATTGGGTGTCATCAGCAAACTGGGAAATTTTGTGTTCTACACCATTAACATGTATTCCTTTTATTGAGTCTTCCTCTTTGATCATTATGGCTAGAATTTCTGCACAAAGTATAAAAAGATAGGGCGAGATTGGACCTCCTTGTCTACATCCCCTTTCTACACTAAACCATTCTGTAGTCTGTCCGTTTATAATAGCAGTTGATTTTGTGTTTTTATAGAAAGTTTCAATCCATCGACAAACGCTACTTCCAAATCCATAGGCTCTCAAAACCTTGTGCATAAAACTCCAATCAAGTGCATCAAAAGCTTTTTCGAAATCAATACAAAGTAACAAACCCGGCATGCTATTTACATTTAAATGATTTATTAAATCATATATTAATCGTATATTATCTCCTATATATCTGTTTGCCATAAAAACTGTCTGATCTTCATTAATAAACATTGGTAAAACCTTTTAATTCTGTTCGAGATGCATGCCGAGCCTAGTTTATACACAACGTTAAGGAGAGAAATGGGACGCCAATTTTTTTTAATGAATTCTTTAGGTTTATCACCTTTTGGGATGCAAGGATCAATCTTTCTTTCTGCGTTGAGGACAATTCTCCATCTCTGTATACCCCATTCAATGATCTTACAACAAACAGTCCAGTATTTTTCCAGAAAAATTGAAAAATTCTGCGCTAAATCCGTCAGTACCTGGGCTTTTCCCATTTTTCATGTTTTTAAGTGCAATACTTGCTTCATTTATAGTTATTTCACCCTCCAACAATCGTTTTTCTTCATTTGATAATTTGGGTATCTTTCCGATAACGTTTTCTATTTCACAATCTGCAGTGAGCCTTTTCTTATATAGATTTTTTATAAAAGGATTTAACTTCATGAAGTATGTCTTGTTGGTTTTCTAAAGTAGCACCATCTTGTCTCACTAATTTTGTTATCTGTTTACTCATATAATTTCTTTTTTCAGTGTAACAGAGTGCCTTGCTCTGTTGCGATCTTTCCCATTTACCTACAACGCTCAACGGCAACACAGTGTAGTGTGCTTGCCTAGATCAAAAACGCCTTGCATTCTCTCAGCCAATAATTACTTTTATTTTACAGCCTCTGCCTATCAATAGCTATGCATTGAACATTCCAAAGATCTAACCAATACATGACGCATATAACACATTGCTAAACAATGAGCAGATCTACTTAATGTATGTATTCTAAAGCTGGGCGTATGGTTTTTGACCGTACCATCATTAATAGAAAATCTAAAAAGAATTTGTCAGGGATTTTCAGTTTAATGTCAGATTTTGCCATTTCATTTAAATTCGATTTATCATAATGGTCAGCAGCATACTCATGTATCACATATGAAATGTCTTCATTTCTTTCTTTCACCTATTGCTCATCCCTTAGAAGAGATGTATTGAATTTCCAGAAACCTCTCGTCTTTTCGGTTTTGTGGAATAGTAAGTGAAGTGTTACCATTGCCTGAAAGAATATTCGTACTTTCATAATACCAGTACAGATAATCAGACGGTGGGAAATAGTCGAGTTGGCTTTGTTTAAGTGGTGTCGATTTTCTCCACGTATACCGCCTACATTCAGGATTGTTCTCTCTCCAGATATCTGTCAGATTAAGTTCTCTTGTCATGTTTTCGAGTGCTTCTTTGCTTTGGGGTTGTTAACGCGCATATAGTTGTAA
Source organism: Monoplex corrugatus (assembly GCA_030674185.1). NCBI lineage: Eukaryota > Metazoa > Mollusca > Gastropoda > Littorinimorpha > Ranellidae > Monoplex > Monoplex corrugatus. Next base: position 29,697,824 of record JAPXFY010000015.1, read on the forward strand.
CAGTCCATGTTTGGATCCATAGCAATGTTCCAGTCACCTGCAGCGATGATACTGTTATTTTTGTAACTTTTAATTACATCTTTTAATGTATTATAAAACATCGGGTCGTCTTTATTGAGGCCATAAACATTCACTAAGAGTAAATCCTTTTCCTTTGACGAGAATGACAGAATGATATAGTAGCTATTTTTTCTCGTTTAACGTTTGTTACTTTAAATTCAAAATTATTTGAAAATAAAACAGCAACTCCTCTAGAATTAGTCTGGTATGATACAAAAAAGATTTTACATCCCCATTCTGAAGTTACGTATTGCTTTAATCTCTTATTAAAATGTGTGTCTTGGAGACAGTATTATCGAATATGTTTTCTCTTTCAGGTAATGGAAGACATCTCTTCGTTTTCGAATATACCCCCAACCGTGACAATTTAAAGAGGCAATTGTGATGCTACCCATTATTGATATAGTTTTCATTATTTTGAGAAAATTGTTCCAAGTGATTCCAGCAGTTATTTCTAGTATGAAAATACAAACCTTTGTCCACACAGTATTATATACAATGGATTGTTTAGTGACATGCACGTTTCCTAAATATATCTCATGATCTGAAAAGATTAGGACAAACATGTATAACAAATACAAATTATACACAGATACAGTAAACAACTAGATATTGATATGAATGCAAAGTTTTCTCAAAAGTTGAAAAAATTGTGAAGTTAGGTATGACAGATTTCCAAACGATAAAGCGTAAAAAGATCAATTGTGAATTATTAATTCAAAGCATAATTACGCATATATAGACGTACACAGACATCAACTCTCCTTTCATATTGGATTGGCTTTAATCTTTGCAAGTTCTCATGCAAGCAGTCAGATGCCAACATTCATACAAAAGCATGTACGTACATGCCTATACACACGTATGCGCGTGCTGATGTCAATGAATCCACTTGCACACACATACGTTTCCGAAACACAAAAACTCTCAATCTCACATACACACACACACACACACACACACACACACACACACACACACGCACACACAATATATATGTATGTGTGTGTGCATACACACACACACACACACACACACAACACACACACACACACACCACACACACACTGATTCAGCACAAAACGAACATATACTCTTCTGCGTTCACCAACAGCATACATATACCTGTGTAAGCGAACATGTCAAAAAATAAGCACGTATGCTGTGCCATGTCTTAACACTTGGATGCAAATATATGAAAAAATGCTCGTTAAGCATCATACACACACACCTAGGTATCAAATCAACGAAATGTGCTCATGTATGCGCGATCATGAATATGCTGTATGCTATGCACCATTCACACGCAAAAAACACATTCATACGCACCCCCAAAAATATACAGGTACACATTCACACGCTTACCCTTTTAAAAAAAAACACACAAAGGGGCGTGTACAGACATAGGCGCACAAAAGTACATGTGTATTCACAAATACACTTGATGTATGTCCGTGCGGGCACGTCAACTGCCATGTCCACACTACTGCGCACAAGGATGCGCAAACATAAGTCACCAGCGCGTATCCCTTGGTCAGTTATCTGCACTCGACCAAAACCAACTGAAAAGAATAGTGACCAAACACCAAGCCATCCATCCCTAAGCAACATACAGTCTCAACATAATCTATACAATGAACATTTCCACAACGAGAGAAATGGCCCCAGCCTTCCTACAGACTGTCACACCCTATGCATGAAATCAAGTAATCAGTATGACATCACATGCACATTCATTACATAGGACAAAATTTGCCCATCAATGCATTTTCAATCACAAAGCACAACAATGACAGTTCATCGCAAGAATAAACATTATCATGAGTACAATTGAAGACCGAATCCAAGTTCCTCTCTCACTACACACACACACACACACACACACACACCACACACACACACACACACACACACACACACACACACACACACTCACTCACTCACTCACACACACACACACACACATTCACATGCGCGCGCGCGCACACACGTATACGCACAATCACACACTCATACACACTTAAATATACAATCACACTTACACATATACACACATGCACATATGCACGTGCAACCGTAAGTGTCTGAGTTCACATTTTTTCAGTTTTGCGATTTTTTTTAGATAAAAACACTTGCTCTTTCAACCGGCGTGCGCGATGCGCTGCACGCCCACACCTACACACGCCCAAACCCGCTCTTGCCCATATGCGTTCACACTCACATATGCATACACACAAACATATTTGTAAAAAATATGTGACCTCCCACCACGAAATCAGTCTTAACTAGCATTTTGGGCATTTTGAGATATACATATCACTGGAAAATGTACATTCTGCTGATTATTTTGGTACTTAAATAAAGCTTGTACTCATAAAAATGTAGAAGTTATGTTTGTTTAAAATTATTAAGTTGTATGATGGCCATTTTGAGAAAACGGCCTCTAAAGTTTTTGTGTGCTCTCCTACACATTTTCCTTGAATTTCTTTATTTGGTGGCTTTGACCCAGTTTGTTTCTATTTTTCGCTGTCATTATCTGAAAGGCGCACCAAAGAGCTTTCCATCAGTATATTACATGTGCAGGTACTGTACAGGCTACGGTTCATACATGTAATTAGAGACAAAAATAGGTACTTTTGCTAGGAAATTTCGTTCTTTCTGCTGCGATCAGTGCATTAAAATACGAATTTAAATTGATAAATAACATTTTTTCAAGAAAAAAATTTCTAAGGGGGATAGATTATAGTCTACACAAATCAATTTTGAGAAAAAGTCAAAATACCCCAGATAGACCCTCAGTCACCCTTTCAGCTCCTAGTGCTGTTCGACTGACTGCGAGTCAAGACTGATTTCGTGGTGGGGGGGGGGGGGGTCACATATATCGATTTGTATGCGAAGTACGCATGCGTACGCTTACACAATCACACACACATCACACACATTTCCACATATACACATACACATTTACATATACACACCACATATACACATTTGCTCAGACACACGTACGCGCGCACACACATACACAAACAATACACATACTTACACACACACACACACTCACATAACACTCAAAAGCACACCTATATTCATGCACACACAACCTACATCACACTCCCAACACACACTAAACACACAGTGTGTACAGTTAGTAATGTTTTGATCTTTTCATATTCTTGATTTTGTCTGGCCGATACATACTATAGACTGTACAGTATGTCGACCAAAGGAGCAGGTCAGTCAAAACATAGACGTAACTCCGGGAAGGACAGTGGTGAAAGGAAAAAAAGGGAGCAGAGAGAAGGAAGGTCGGACAATAATGAGTGATGATAGCAATAGTAAGTACTTTTTGTGCTTGAAATGCTCGAATGCAGTTGATGATGAAGAGAGCAACGTAGGCAGCATTGAATGCCATAGCTGCAAACAATGTGTGCACCAATCTGACAGAGAGAGAGAGTTCAGTTTTCTCTCAGAGGGAAATGTAAATATTCAGTGGGTATGTCCGGACTGTCTTTCTGGTGGGAAAGAAAATCGAGGGCCACTGAAGCAAAGATAGATTTACTGCTAACCATGTTCCAGTCTGTTGAGAACAGACTGAAGAAAGTAAAAAGTGCTACTGGGGTCTGTCTGGATCAGAAAACTGAAGAGATAGTGAACAAAAAATTTGATGAAAAGATGAAGGAAAGGGAAGGAAAAGAGAAAAGGGAGTTGAACCTTGTTGTTGTTGGACTGACAGAGAGCAGTAAGCCAAATTCCATAGAAAGACAGCAGGAAGACATGAAAAAAGTACAGGACATTGTTGACAAAATATGTCCCGATCTCCAAGACAGAGAGGTAGAAGAACCAGTGAGACTAGGCAGAGTAGGAGGGTCCAGGCCGAGACTTTTAAGGATAAAGGTCCGTTCATGGAACAGAAAGAAAGAAATCTTAAAAAATGCATACAAAATTAACAAGGATGTCATTGCCAAGGACAAAAAGACAGGATTTTTATAAATCCTGACTATACCCCTGCAGAAAGACTACAACAAAAAGAATTAAGAGCAGAACTGAAAAAAAGAATTGAAAATGGAGAGAAGAACCTGAAAATTCGAGGTGACAGGATTGTGACAGTGCAATCAGTAGGTGCTGCTGGGGCAAATGACGTGAAACATTGACAATTAAATCATATACATATACACATTTGATAGTAATTTTCCTAACATCGACTGGAAGGGAAAATGGACAGGCGTTAGGGATAACGCCATCTTCGTTCCAACACTCACATACCAGTGTCAGACATGGGCCCTAACAAAAGCCTTAGAGAGAAAATTGGTCACATGTGAAATGCGCTGCCTGAGAAAAGCTGTCAACAAGACCAGACGCGACAAGATCAAGAATGATGTGATCAGAAACATGGTCGGACTAACACCAATTCTCCACCATGTCGAACAACAAAGGATCAGGTGGTTTGGTCACCTCACCAGAATGCCGCCCGACCAACCGGCCCTACGGGCATACACCACCAGATACACTGGCTGGAAAGCCAGAGGTAGACCACGGAGACGATGGAGCGACTCCGTGGCTGACACCCTGCGAGCCCATGACCTGTCACTCTATCAAGCCTCCCGCCTTGCTGCAGACAGACGTCTGTGTCTCCCCGCGACGCCGAAGGGCACCAGCGGCAGATGAAAGAAGAAGAAGAAGTTAGGGATAACACATTCATTGAATGCTTGAATGATGCATATTTAATACAAATGGTAAAATTCCCAACTGGAAGAAGAGAGGGACAAAAATCAAATATTCTTGACTTGGTGATAACAAATAATGAAGAATTTATATCTGAAATTAAACATTATTGTCCCATAGGCAAAAGTGACCATGAGGTACTGATTTTCGAGCTGTATGTTCAAACACCCAAAACTCAAAATACCACAAATTATAAGTTTGATTTCAAAAGAGGAAATTATGCAAAGATGAAACAAGAACTGAGTCAGGAAGATTGGACAGTTTTAAATTCCATGGATGTTGATAAGATTTGGGACACAATGAAAAATAAAATCCTACTTTCTATGGAACAAAATATACCAAAAATAAAAACCAGTGATAATGCAAGAACTAAAACCACTGTGGATTAACAAAAAAGTTTGGCGATTAATAGAAAAGAAGTATCATCTTTTTAAGAGGTTTTTAGAAACTAAAGTGGGGAAAGACTATCTTCATTATATAGCGATAAGAAACAGTTGTACTAAAGAAATTAAACGTGCAGAGAAAGAATATGAAAAAAAAAAAACATAGCAAAAAACTGTAAGTTTAACCCTAAAATATTTTGGATATATGTGCAATCAAAGTGCAAAGTAAAAGTAGGTATTAGCCCATTGACTAAAGCTGATGGTGACACTGCATTATCTAACATTGATAAAGCAAATACCTTAAATAAATCTTTTGCTAGTGTATTTACAAAAGAGAATTTAGAAAATCTACCATCTATAAATATAGCAAATTGGTCAGATGGCAAAACAATAACAGATTTGGTAGTTATACCTGAGGCAGTTGAAAATAAGTTAAAGAAGTTAAATGTAAATAAGGCTCAAGGACCTGATAATATTCATCCGAGGATTTTAAAAGAATTGAATAAAGAATTATCTGTTCCACTCAGCATATTGTTTAATAAATCACTGGAAAGGGAAATAGTACCTACAGAGTGGAAGAATGCATGTCACAACTTTGTTCAAAAAGGGTACAAAAAGTGATCCTGGTAATTATAGACCAGTTAGCCTAACTTCAGTACCATGCAAGGTATTGGAATCTATAATAAGGGATGTTATAGTTGATCACATGACTTTAAGTAAACTTTACACAGAATGTCAGCATGGTTTCCGACAACATAGATCGTGCATTACCCAGTTATTACAAGTAATGGATTATTAGATAATATTTACTTGGATTTTAGAAAAGCGTTTGATTCCGTTCCGCATGAAAGATTGCTTATCAAACTGCAGTATTATGGAATTACGGGTAAGTTACTAGCTTGGATTAGAGACTTTTTAAAAGACAGAAAACAGTTAGATTTGGAAATGATTACTCTAAATATACAGATGTTCTGAGTGGTATACTTCAAGGGAGTATACTTGGTCCTGTTCTTTTTACTATTTTCATAAATGATTTACCTCAGAAAATTAACAGTTTTTGTAAGATCTTTGCAGATAACACTAAAATATACAATACATCGTCTAATCATAGTATATTGCAGAAGGATTTAGATACATTGGTCAATTGGTCAGAAACTTGGAATCTTTTCTTTAATGCTTCAAAATGTAAAGTCTTGTATTTAGGAAAAAGTAACCCTTGTAACAAATATTCTATGATAAACGATGGTATTACCTGTGAAATAATAGAACGTTTAGAAGAAAAAGATTTAGGAGTAATATTTGATAAAAGTCTCAGATTTGATAATCACATTCAAAACGTTGTTAATAAATCA